>CM053622.1:200270210-200314222 GCA_028646595.1 Phalanger gymnotis | reverse complement strand
CTGCAGCTATAGTTCTGTAGCTGCCCCACCTCCATTGCCTCAGGGGTGGAAGCCGAACCACAAACTCTGTCCCATCCGGCAGCTTTTCTCACTAACCTTCTGTGTGGTCTTTGCTGTTTGTGGGTTGTGAGGTCTGGTACATGGCACAGCTCAGTAAGTCAGCATGCTAGGGCACTCTCCGCTCCACTCCTGGTCTCGTCGGTCCGCCGTCTGCCGGGCTGCGCTGAGCGTGCTGGGCTCTGCTTGGCTCAGCTCCGCTCCCCTCAGCTGGGGGCTGGGAGTTCCGTTTGGGACAGACCTTACCCCGAGACCATCCAGGCTGTCCTGGGCTGGAGCTCTGCTTCCCTCTGCCACTTTGTGGGTTCTGCAGTTCTAGAATTGGTTCAGAGCCATTTTTTTATAGGTTTTTGGAGGGACTTGGTGGGGAGCTCACGCCAGTTACTGCTTTCCAATCGCCATCTTGGCTCCGCCCCCCCGCAATCATCTTTTTTTAATTCTATGTTACGGAAATATGCTTATTTCATTCCATATATTAAAAATAAAATAAATAAGTAAAAAAGATTTCCCCATACCAATAAGATCTAGTTCTTCTTATCCCTCTTTTCTCTCTGTTTTCACAGTGAGTATGTCAGTGCAAAATATACTTTATACAGGAAAAACATGACTTTATGAGGAGCCCAAATCCAGAGATTCTAGTAAATGTTTAAAAAATGAAGTGTCTAGTCAAGGCAAATTAAGACAGTCCATCATTCAGGGCATGAGACAGGTTTAGGGCAAAGGGCCATTCTTAGTATACTTGGATTTTATTGAATACTCCTAAGCTTACAAAAAAGAAAAATTTTAAATTTAAATGGGGATATATTTTCTTTAGATCATTTTCCTAATTCTTCCATTGTGAAGAAGCTAAACAGTCACCTTGTTATATTGGTTACCATATTTCTGGTATTTTCGTGGTGCATTTTTGGTAGTTTCATAGAACTGTGGCAATATTCAGAAATATTCCCTCATATTAAATGAGCCTTCACCTGGTTCTAAGTCACTTAAGGAAAAAATTCCCCTAAGTAAAGTTAAGGTAGCAAGCCTGGTAGTATTTATACAGATTTTCCTGTATTCCTCAAACAAAAATTTGACATAAATACATACTATAACAACTGCCACAACATAAAAACACTTACTTCTATTGAAATGTGATATATGATGGTGAAATCTGTACAAAATTAAAACTATGCCCGTACATTTTTTCCTTCCAGCATATCCAACACGAATAAATGCTGTTTTTCTAGAAGTAAAACCTGATCGAACTGGTCTCCATGAATTTGGAATTTATACTGAGTCAGACAAAGAATATATGATTTTTATTAAACAAAATGTTCAAAGCATTCTTTTCCTAATATTTGAGGGCCCTTAAATAGAACTAAAAATAGACAAGGGTAAATTTAGTAGCTTGATTGAGTCAAAGTGTCAACAAATTATTTAAGGTTTCTATAGTATACTTTCAGCAACACAGAACAGTGGCAAAAATCCAGAGAACTGGTACTTGTTAATGAATACCCACTAATTGCTTGGAACTCAGTAACAGCCACTAAGTAGCCTTATATAACAGCTAGCATTTAATAGCTAGTATTATATATAGCTCATGTAGCACTTTAAGATTTGCAAAGAGCTTTACAAATACCGAAGTAAATCCTCAGATACAACAGTCTTGGGATGCAGGGGCTATTATTATCCCAGGAAAATATTATTATTAAATATGATTATTTTACAGATAAGGAAACCGAGGCAGACAGAGGTTAAATGACTTTCCCAGAGCCACACAGCTGGTAAGTACCCAAGACTGAATTTGAATTCAGGTCTCCCTGACTCCAGGCCAGGCTCTCTACCCATGGCATCACCTAGCTGTACAAGTCATTTAATTTTTTAGGACTTTGGCTTCCTTTTCCTAGAAAATAAAGAAATAGCACCAGATGATTTCTAAGTCTCTATCGGCTCCAAAGATTTTATTACCAGCTCTGGGGTTAGCAATGAATTCTTAGAAATGAATTAAATCTTTATTTTTTTTTTTTACAGAATAATAAAATATTAGGATTGGAAAGGGGCAACTAGGTGCCACAGTGGATACAGTGCTGGGCCTGGAGTTGGGAAGACTTATCTTCCTTAGTTCAAATCTGGCCTCAGATACTTACTAGTTGTGTGACCCTGGGCAAGTCACTGAACTCTGTTTGCCTCAGTTTCCTCATTTGTAAAATTTGCTAGAGAAGGAAATGACAAGACACTCTATTATCTTTGCCAAGAAAACCCCAAATGGGGTCACAGTCAGACACGACTGACATGACTGAACAGGATTGTAAAGGAATTAGTTCAATCTTCTCATTAAGCAGATAATGCTCATAATTCTAATGCATTATGAAATAATATAAGTACTATGAATTATGACTTTTTGGTTTAATATAGCTTAGTTCACTTACACTCTTTTATTGGAAAACAAAGACTATTTAAGCCCATATATTGAGCCCCTTGCCACTCTGGTCAAAAATCTTTGAGCCTAATTTAGTGTCCAGTATTGCAAATGATTCATCCAAAGTTCCTGGCACTAACATTAGAGTGTTGGAGTTGGATGAGACTTTATGAATTATAACCCCTTCATTTTACAAAGTTAAGTTGCTTGTCCATGGTCACATTGATGGCTAAGGCCAAAGCTGGGATTCTGATTCCCAATCCATGTTCCCCCTGACTGTATCTGAGTGGCCCTCTCTGGCAAAACCTGGGCTAGAAACCCATTTTTGAAATTATTTATCTTCTAGCATTTGTTTAAAAAATTGACTTTCAAATTTTCTTCCTCCCTTGTGCCCTTCCCCTATCCATTGGGAATACAAGCTGATTGGCTGGCAGTTGTCCTTCCTTCTTGAAGAGGACCAAAGTGACATCACTACATTGGATTCAAGGTGAGGTGTGTCTGACTGTGGCTGCTCAGACCAATAACAGCTTGGAATTCTCTACCACAGGTTGGGCACAAATAATCCACATGCACATTTGTAGTGGAGATGTCTCTAAATTTACACATCTCACACTTCTTTTGAGCTAATGCAATTCTGCTTTGCTTACAGAGCACAGCATCTTATTTGATGTGGGGACGCCATGCTGGGTGGTCCTTTGCTACTGTCACCAATGTCATGCAATTGATTCCCAAATCCTTTAGAGACACTTTGGTATCATACATAATGCCATTAAAAGAACTTCTAGCCCAACACATTTCTAGAAAAGTATATGTCTACAAAATTAGCATTTTCCAAAAGTACACATAAAGATACCAGCCTGATTTTCAAAATCTTTGGGAAATTGTTACAATTAGAACACTAGCTAAAGGCAAACTCTTATAACCAGTAGGGCCATAGGTTTGATGCACGCAGCTGACAGTTACCATCTGTATGCTCTTCAGTCTTGATCATGCCACTCAGTGACACCACAAGGTAAAGATGCAATCAAGGATTTAAAAAAATAAAACAGCAGTAGGCCCGGCTGGATTTGATTAAATCTGAATCTTACCACCATAGCACCTTACCTCAGTCTAACATTGTTCCCAAACCATTACTTTCATGCCGAGGCAGGGTTGGAAAATGGAAACTGAAACTATTTTAAAAAAACAAACCCAAACCTAATATATCAGAGACAGGCTGTTTTTAAATTATTTGGTGGGTAGCTTTTCTCATATTTATGAAAATAAGGAAAATGGAAATTTAGGAGCTTGGTCGAAGTTAGAAATAAATGAAAAACTTTTTTTATAAAAGAAAAACTGGTTATTTCCTGGCTCAGCTCCTCACTTTCTTCCTCACAGGCTTAGATAATAACTTAAACCAGGTTCAACAAAAATGTATTTTCTTTCTTTCTTTATGGAAGACTGTCTAAAGAAGATTAACTAAATATTGGAAAGGCACGATTTAGAGATTCAAAAATATACAAAAAAACCAAAACAAAACAAGATGAGTCTAGAAATCTACATCTATATATCATCTATCTATCTTGTTTAAAGTTTTTAAAAATTAGACAGACTCATTTGTCTGGAAATCTCTAAGAAATACCAACAAATGTTTATGAAAAAGAAGCAACCAAAAAATATATACAACTGAGTCTCAATTAGTGTGAATACTGAATCTCCTGAAGTGGTCATATGTATTCAGATTCATACTATTTGAAGTTGTAATTATGTAAAATATGATAATTTGTTCTGGTGCAATGGAAATATGTAGTGTGAATTCGATTAATGTGACCTTTGGGTGATTCATAATTTGAAATAATCAGGACTTAGCTGTGCGTAGACCCTCCCCCGCCACCTCCCACACAAAGCTCACAGGAGCTCTGTAGTCTGAAGCTACAGGGAGGCTTTCAGGAAACTAGTTATTGATAGATATTGACAGATGACGGTGATGCTTAGCTTGGTTTTCTCATTTACAATCTGAATCAGTTGTTTCTAAAACATTTAGCCTTCATTTTCTCATCTGTACAATGCATATTCAAAAAATTTATATATGATAGTTAAGGCTAGGTTTAGAAATCACATCCATTAGTTACCAACTCATAAGAGACAGTAGTGATTATAAAAGAGTAAAAATGCTTAATTATATTTCATTATTAATGCTTAGGCTACAGGAAAAGACAGAGAGATAGACGAGAACAATTTCTTAAGAGCAGGAGATCTTTTAAATGAATAGGACCCCACCAACCAATCTGTCAATTAGCCGATAAGCATTTGTTAAGAGCTTACTCTTTGCCTGACACTATGCTAAACACCAGAGACAGAAACACAAAAGTGGAATAGTTCCTATGCTCAAGATTCCCAATTCTAATGGGCAAGACAATATGTACAAATGTAAGCATTTACAGAATAAATTTTTAAAAATTACAGGTTCATTGAGGAGGAGAGTACATTAGCAGCTGTGGGCATGAGGAAGGGAGGGCTTCATGTAGAAGGTGGTCATGGAAGAAATACATTCCTGGCATGGAGGACAGTCCATGGCTACACACAGAGACGGGAGATGGAGACTCATGGGCACAGAATGAGAAGATCGATTTGGCTGCACTGCAGAATATGTGGAGAAGAGTGAATGTCTATGTAAGAAGAAAGGCGGAAAGGGGTCAGTTTGTAGAGAACATTAAAAGCCAAACAAAAGAGTTTCTATTTAATCCTAGACATAACAGGGCCACCTAGTTGCCCCAATAGGGAGCCACTAGGCACTAAGTCCATATCATTGATTTTAATGATTCTACATGAAATGGATAAATGGTGGAAGCATGGTACAAAACAAAGAGCTTTGGATTTGGGAGCTGAGTCTGATTCCTGGCTCTGTGGCTTGCCACATATGTAGCCCGAGGCTGGTAATTTCACATCTCTGGGCACAGTTCTCTCATTTGTAAAATGAAAGTTAGACTATATGACTTCTCAGGTTCTTTCCAGCCCTAACATTCTGTGATTCTTAACTCTCCAAGATTTCTTTTATAATTTCACTGTTTTTCTAATCTTTGTTTTTTGTCTTTGCTAGGAGAGCCAGCAGGTAGAGACTTAAAATACAATTATAAGAGGAAGAGATTTATGGCACAATTAAAATTTTCAAGGGATAATTTTACAGACGGTTCCTAAAAGATGCTTCATTTGTTTCTTTTTCATAAACTAAAAGGTGGGGGGAAACCTTACAGTACAGTCATATGCAAGCAGTTCAAAACCATTGCTAGAGGTTACACTTTATGTTTTGGTTTTACTGCTTAATTACAGGGCCTTGGAAAATTGGATCTTTCTTGATCTCTGTTTTAAAAAAAATACAATAAAAGTATCATCTTTTCCAATCTCTTAGGACATGTCCTCATTGTCAGTCAACAAGAATTTATTAAATACCTAATGAGTTGGAAAGGGGAAGGTGTACTCGATGGGGATCACTGGACATTGGATATGAAGGAAGGCATGGTCGACCTGGGCATCTTCCTTATGCAGAGGTTCTGAAAAGAGCCATCCAATGAGAGGTAGAAGCCACATGGGTGTAGACGCTATTTTCATTGTGCCAATTTAGGGCTAGAGTCAGATTCCAGGATGACAAGATATCTGGGGCAATGGTCTAGAAAGGCCAGAGTGCAGCCTGAACTCATAAGGAACCAGGAAGATCCCATATCCTCAACAATAATACCCATTATGGAACAAAATGCAATCCCAGAAGTTGATCTAAATTGGGGAGTCCCTGAGGTGGAAGGAGCCATCTCCCATCAAATAAACAGCCAACCAAATAAATACATAAAAGGTCTGATGCCTACTTCAAGCACAAATTTATTCTACAATGATTAAGTTAAGGATAAATCCACAATCTATCCAGTACACATATCAACTTTCACGATTCTTTGGTACTGCAATACCTTTTCCACTTAAGAACACAGAAGTTCACTAAACTTCATACTCTTAGCCCAGAAAGGAATATAAGAAGTTATTTAGCCTATTTTCATGCCTTCAGGCAGGGCAGAGTGGTAAACTTGGAAGGAAGGGACCTTGAATTGAGTTTCATTTCTGCCATTTACCAGGGATATGGTTTTTTTAGGCACGTAATTTAACTGCTCCAAGCCCCAATTTTTAAATCTTTAAAAAAGGGATAATAACACTTAAGACTACGTTCCTTACAAAGTGGTTGTGAAGAAAGCATTTAAAAGTATATATATGGAAACTCCATCTACCTCATACTAGCCATGTTTCCCATTCTACCTTGACTGTCTTGTCGATTGCTCTACTATAGCACCTTCTGGACCCCTAGTCCAGACTTCCAAAAGCTATGCCCTTGGGCACTTAATACATCCTGCTTTAAAACAACTACCATAGGGGCCTCACTGTCCTGACTGGTGGGCATATAAATGCAAAGTCACATGGTCCACTCTATCTATCCATGCTTCCTTCCTATTACAACCTGCCAATCACCTTGCCAACTAAACACATGTATTAATCCTCCTTGCCCCTTTGACGGCTTGTTCTGAGAACTGACATCAAATAAATCACTGCTACTGGAAAGGGTGTGACAACCATTTCCTCTAAGGCTTTACTCATCAGGCTACTACCCTGTTACATGTGTTATGTATCCCATAAGAATGTAAGCTTCCTGGGGTCAAGGACTGTTTCATTTTTTTATTCCCCGAGCTTAGCCCAGAGCTTAGCATTTAGCAAGAGCTTTATAAATTTTTTTCATTCATTTCATTTCATTTATTCAGAAATCTACCACAGTTATTTTTACTTAAAAAGTTCCCAGATAAGACTCCCTCCTATTTTTAAATACCTTCCCTAGGAATGTACTTCAGGGTTGAAAATCCGTAGGAAACTATACATTACACAAGACATACTCAATAGATGATATACCTATTTTTATCACATGTATCACATCTTAGTGATACTAAGACTGCAGGGACCACATGTATCAATGAACCATTGGTAGAAGGATGAGACGTATAAAACTAAAGTCAGATTGGCAGAACAGCATAGAAGTAGGCATGGGAATGGACTGGAACCAAGGGAATATTCAGATACTACTGGCCAAAGTGTAGCAGGGGGTCAAGAATCAGAAGAATCATTTGGAGTTATGGGGCACACACATACCATATATCAGAGCAAGCCAATGGGACAAAATCAGAACAGTAGTTAGATCTAAGAAGTTCCCACTCTCTAAAAGAGTAAGGTCAAGGCAATAAATTCAAAGCCCAAGATAGAGTGTTTGGGCAGCAAACTGATCAAACAAAATAAGGAATTAGAGGGAACAGGTTTGAGTCTTGAATTTGCCACTTTCTACCTAAACAACTTTAGACATTTCATTTAGCTTCAGAGGACCTCACCCTTAAGGTCCCCTCTAACTCTGCGTCCTATGAGAACTCTGGAAGGTAGTCAGGGAAAGAGACCACAATGGCATAAGCCACCAGGAATCCATGACATTGTGCTGGCCTTTTGCCCCAGCTTCTAAGTCTCCCATATGCATGTAGGCAAGAAGCCTTTGCATCTGACTGAAACAGAGGAAGGGTAGGAAGGACACAGGAGACAACTCTGTTAGAGTTTCATCAACATTAAATACATAATGCAGCAAAATGTGATATCTAAATATAATTAACTCTCATTTCCATATCACAATGTTTGTTCACATACCCAGATCACCATATGTGCCACTGTTCACATAAGCAATTTCAGAATAGGTGTTCTAGGACCTTTGGCCCCATTCTGTTTCTAATCTGAATCCTTCACGCTTAAACCTGTTTGTTTTTGTTTTAGTCGTAATGAAGACTGAGGACACAGTTAGTCTCCCTCTCCTATGTAAGAATCCTTTATATACTTCAGAATTATTATTAATCTGCTGCCTCAATTTTCACTTCTCTAGAATGAATAATTCCAGGTCTCTCATTTGCTCATGAGTCTTATTTTCAACCCTTTAATCGTATCTCTTACCCTCCCTTGATGCCCCTTTTAAACTGTGCTTGATTGACTGATGCCCCTTTCATATTGGGCATGACTGATTATTCTGCAGGTTTTTTTTAAAAATAAAAATGCTAATTTACAAGTATGTCTCATTCCCAAACCTCCTTCTGGAATAAAGATGAACTTGTATATCGCTGAAGGGTAAGTTCTAAGTTGGAAAGTCTCCATTTTGTTGGTTGATATGTCTGTTATCTCAGGGCCAGGTTAGTTAAGCTTAGAGAGGCTGATCTCCAAAAATTTGACCAGCATATGATGAATTTTTTGCCCACAGTAACTGATAAACAGACCCCCCCACACCCAAATGAAACATACATTACATGGAGGGGAGAAGAGAGAGGAAAGAGATCATCTTGTTTCCAATAACAAGTCCTTTCTCCTTTTCCTTACTTTTTAAGACAGGGATTAAGTAAAAGTCAAATCATAAAATATAACACTTACTTCAATACTTCAAGAGTCAATGAGCTTTTGGACATGAGTTTTTCCTTTCCTGATGCAGATCACAACAATTCTTCTTTAATTTAGTGACTAGTCATTATGAGTTGCTGTGACTATATGAAAGTTATTACTCTGTAGCCAACCTGGCAGTATCTTTCCAAACTTAGCTAGCTGGTCCATCTTTGGGTCTTTCTGTCTTGGTACAACCTACTAGAACTTGCACCCTACTGGTACAGCCCAATCCCAATAGCCCAGGGATATGAGAGGAGGACTTTAGTGGAAGATGAAATTAAAAATTGCTAATAAAATTAACCCTAAGTTAGAGTTTCCATTTAAAAAAAGTATGGCTAATTTAGTATGAAATCTAGTAGCAAAAATATGATCCTGCTTTTGAAGTGCCCAGCTCCAATTTCATGGAACAAACCCTTATTTATAATATGCTTTGAGTGAAATTGGCTTTTTCTGGGGCCTTTGGCTTCAGCTTCCCACAAAGAAGTGCCCCCTACTCCTAACTCTTTGCTCAAACAGCAACAACTCTTTGGGTCTGAGAAGGAACTCTGAGTTGCTGAGTGGGACCCAACTGTATTCTCTACAATCATACAGTGAAAGGGCTATGAAAGTTGTAGTGGGGAGGGGCATGGTGAGTATTTAAGGAAAAGGCTTTCTTGTGGCCTCCCTGAAATATACCAAACCTGAGATCTTCCTCCCCACAATCCCACTTCAAAAGCTGGGCTAATTCCCAGTAAAAGGAGAAAGACCAAGAGGTTGACCTCTCCAAGGTTCTGGGAAGGAGAGAACCCTAGACCAGCCTCTTGCCTCATTTTCAAATACAAAATGACAAGTTCATTTTGTTCTATAACTTGGCCTCTGCTCTTGCTCTGCCTGAGTTGGTAGGAGGAAGATTTGTATTGAGGAGAAGGGGAAGGAGGCTGGAGGTAAGATCTCTTGGTACAAATCTCTAGATTAATAAGGGACAGAGGCTATGGTTTCCAAGGGGCCAAAGATTCCTCATAGGGTTCTTAAAAAAAGAAGGCGAAGAGTTTTCCTTGGAGTATTGGTCTCTCTCCTTCCTTTCCTCACTCTTTGGGCCCCTAACCAATCATTTCCCCTTTTTGGCCAAAGTCTTGCTCTCAGAGGCTTTCCCCATCCTGAAGCCAGCTAGCCCCAGGGAGTTTCAGGACAGTTGTGTTCTTCATAAAACTCAAAACAAAGGACACTGCAGAGAAGGGGGAGTTTGGAATATACTTAGATCCTTGAGGTATTGGGACCATTTGAATGGGACACTGAACACACACACACACACACACACACACACACACACACACACACACACGCATGCATGCAAATATCTAAGACTATAAGCTGCAGAGAAGGTGCCAATCTACACTGCTAGAGGGAGGTTTCTTTATTGAGGAGTTCACTATACCAGTGAAAGTCACAGATCCAGTTCCTATACTTATCCTTTGATGAATAAAATTTCAAAAGCTCAAACAAACCTTTCCAATTTGAAAGCAACAGCTTTGTAAACCATTCCTTTAATTCATACCACTTGTATGCTGAGATTTAATACTACAGAAGTTTTCATTTAAGCTAAACTTGATTTCAATCTGTATTCTTTAAGTTTTTAAAGTCAATCCTGGCCTACATTTTTCCCCCTTAATTTATCTCCTTTTATTTATGTGATACAAACCCATCTTTAAATTACTCTTGTGAGATTACAGATAAATACATAAACACACATACTATATAGTCAAACATTATTTTAGGCCAAGCAAAGATAAAGTTTAAACCCAAAAATAAGGAAAAAAAAGACAAAGAAAAAATTTACTTTCTTTTATTTTGTGTGTATGTGTGAACACACACATATACACTTCTTGTTTTGTGCGTGTGAGTTATATATAAAATTATACTTATATGTATATATACTTTGGGGGGGTATATATACACACACAGAATAAGAAGTATAAGAAAGCAGTTGCAACAAACTAGAAATTGAAGGGATGCCCCTCAACTGGGGAATGGCTAAACAAGTTGAGGTACATGATTGTGATGGAAATCCACTGTGTTGTAAGAAAAGATGAGCAGGTTGGCTTTAGAAAAAAACATGGACAGAGTTGCATGAAATAATGAAGAGTAAAATGAACAGAACCTAGAAAATGTTGTATACGATACTAGCAATATTGTTTGAAGAATAACTGAACGATTAAGTTAATCTGAATATTATAAATACTCACATCAACTACAAAAGGCTTAGGAAAGAAGATGCTATTCATCTCCAGAGAAAAAAATGATAAATAGAAGTATGCATAGTATGGTTTTAAATCTCTCTCTCTCTCTCTCTCTCTCTCTCTCTCTCTCTCTCTCTCTCTCTCTCTCTCTCTGTGTATGTGTGTGTGTGTGTGTGTGTGTGTGTACACATATATATATATATATATATATGTATACACACACATATATATCTGTGTCAAATGGTGGCCTTCTCTTGGGCAGGGTGGGGAGGGAGGGAGAAAATGAAATAAAATTAAATTGAAAAGCAAGACATATAAGAAAGCAGCAGTTTCCTTTTTCTTGTTTTTGGGTTTAAACCTTTATCTGGCTTGACCTAAAATAATGGCGGGCATACAGTATGAATGGAATACAAATAGACACATGTGCTTATAAAGAAGTGAGGTGATATATGTGTTTCTGTATACTAGCATTATGGACTGACTACCCAGCTTTATGCCAGTCTGGACAATGGACAATTTGCATCTATTTTGTTTTTTCCATATGGGTTGTTAGGCTGATTTATCTTAAGGAATCACAGATCTCATTATGATCCTCATATCCATAAGGAGGAACACCTCAAAGACCTTACCATCCATAGGGACACTCCCTCTTCTTTCTGGATCCTACAGTGAACATCCTCTATGTCTTCCTTTGTTTTATGTCTCATCTGACAATAATCAGAGTGGTCACTGAACAGTTATTACCAGGGTTGTTTTTGTCAAAGAGTTTTATATGACTGTGATATCTGCACGAGATTTTATTAAGGAGTCTTTAAGGCTGAGTCTCACTCCTTCCAGTCAAATGAGCAGTAAACACCGAGGGATTTTGAAAAACAGTAAAAGCAATATAATGTACTCAAGTTTATTCTATAAGATCCCAGATATAAACCAGCCTTGTTCCTCTGCATCTGCATCTCTCTAAATGGGATTTGGATGAATGATTCTTTATAAAAGTGTGAAAATTAGAAAAATACAGGAATGACACTCAGCAACGCTGGCATTATTATTCTAAAGTGAGGAAATTAGTGTGGTTATCAACATGGGAAATATTTACAGTTCAGCGACCTCTGTTATTGTTACTGCTACCAGTGCAATAATTTATCAAGTTATGGTGTCTTATTGACAAGATTGAAAAGTACATTAGCGGTGAGAAATGACTGCTAGGGAAGACTTAATTACTACCCTATGTGTATTTAATGTTGGTTGAAAAGATACATGAAGGCAAGCAAAAGTTGAATGTGACAAGTGCCTATTTAGGTTGTCTATCACTTAAGGCTGTAGATTTTTGGAAGAAATAAAAAAAGAAAATTAAGAGGGCAAAGGACAGCATTTAATGATGAGCCTGTGGTTTCTACATATAACTACCTGACATTAGAGGTTTTGTGTCTCTTTGAGGGGTGGGGGGTGGGGGTGCTGGTGCAGGAAGGGGAGTCAAATGATAACTGCTCAGTTACTGTTTACAAAGCACTTTGTATAAAGTCATTTGAACCTCACTATGGGGATAGGATAGGTCTGACATCTGTGAGGTAGGCGCTACGGATATCTCTGTTTTACAGATGATGAAACTGAGGCTTAGAGACATGACCTATAAAAGGTCCCATATCTAGTGTCTGTCAGAGCCTATATCTGAAGGCAAGTCTTTCAGACTCCATGTCTAGCGCTGTGCCCACTACATGCTGCATCTGAAACAGAAGGTATATGTACACAATACTGCTGCAGTTCATGTTGGAATGGGTCTGTATACTGTGATTTCTATTCATTCTTTCCATATCTTGTGGCTAAAGCTATTCTCTTCCTGTTCAAACTACTCAAAATAAAACATCTCTTTTTTGTGGCTACCCATTACCAGGGTCTACCGCTGTCCTCCATTCAAGAGTAGCAATGCCTTGTAAAGGAAAGAACACTGGATATGAAGTCAGAGAACCTAGCTGTCTTTTACTCCTTTCCTACTTGTAGCTTCACAACAATAGGCATACCATTTGACCTCTTGGGGACTCAGCCTCCCCATCTTTAAAATGGGGATAGTGATAGGGAGGGAAGGGAACAAGCATGAAGCATTTATTATGTTGCTGGCACTATTCCTAAGCACTTTATAAATATCTCATTTGATTGATGATAATATCAAATGATTTAGAGCTAGAACAGACCTGGGAGATTAGTATCTAGTTTATCACCCTCAATTTATAGATCAGATGACTTATTATGTAAATAATAAGTAATAGAGCTGGGAGTTGAACATAGGTCTGCTGACCCTAAATAAGGGTTCTTTCCACCGGTCTCTTCTTGTACTACCAAAAATGAATGTGAAATTAAAATTAGGGTAGAAAAATCACTACAAGGATAGCCAGGTATGTCAAAGACACTGAAAAGGAATCATTTTTATGAATCTCGTGAATCTGGGGAGCAAGTTCCCCAAACAGGAATAAGTACCTGACTTTGATGACAATTTTACATGGAATGAACAAATTCTTTCTTGTGCATAGGACCTACAAAGTATACATTGTAAACTGTATATAAATGGGCAGCTAGGTGGCACAGTGGACAGAGAACCTGAGTTAAATCTGGCCTCAGATATTTAGTAGCTGTGTGACCCTGGACAAGTCACTTAATTCTGTTTGCCTCCGTTTTCTCATCTGTAAAATGAGCTGGAGGAGGAAATGACAAACAACTTCAGCATTTTTGCCAAGAAAACTCCAAACAGAATCACAAAGAGTCAGATATGGCTCAAAGACTGAATAAACAATATAAATGGAAGCTGTTATTATCATTTAACAGTCATGAACATTGGAGTTTGGTGTTGGAGTACATCACCAGTCCTAGATGAAACACAACAAGATCAGACACAGGAGACCATAAACCAACTGGGCAAAGAATTTTCTTTTTCAGGTATTTTAGTGGTGCTTTTTAAAAACACTGCTGTGTTCCCTCTATTAGAACTTTGTCTTGCATCAGAGAAGCATGGTCAAGAAAAACAGATACTTGTACACTGATCATGTTTGATGGCTCATTCCATATCTGTCATCCACCACCTCTCTGTTGACAGCAGGGAGCTATGTTTCACCAGTAGTCCTATGGAATCAAGATTGGCTATTATGCTGATCTGGGTTCTGATGTGTTTTCATTTAGGGAAGGGGTAAATATTTTCTGTTACATTACTATATATATGCTGTTCTCTTACCTCAGCTTACCTCAGCTTGTTCTCTATCAGTTCAAAAAATATTCCCAGGATTCTCAATGTCTTCACTTTGTATTTTATTATGGTAAAATAATTTTTCAGCACAGTCATATACTACAATTTGTTCAGCCACTCTTCAAATGATGGGTACCTGGCTTGTTTCCAGTTCCAAACTATTTCCTCCAGATAAACAATAAAATTCTAAAAATCTCTTTGATGATGATTTTCTACTTTACAAATTTCAGTACAAAATAATACTATTGCCTAAGTAACTGCAGTGAAAAGAACATTTTTAGGTAAAAGGAAAAACTATACCCACTAAGCTTAAAAATGGCCCCAAAGGGCTGTTTTTTTCCAACTCTTCACAGAAGTAATCTTGCTTCTGGGCTGAAACCTTTTATTCTGAAAATCAGCCTACAGCATGGTAAGACCAAGTTTCCCTTCAAAAACAGGATTTGTAATAGAACTGCTGACAGAGCCATAACAATGCCAATGTGTGGCCAGCATCAGTATAATAGTGGTATGAAAAGACATTTCAAGCCTCAGTTTAGACACCTGTGCTACAGCACAGTGGAAAAGACATCAATAAAACATAGATCTGAGGTAGAAAAGCGAGAACAAGATGTAAAGCCAAAACAATAAAGACGAAGAATTAAGGAGGACTTAGCATGAATGGTTATCTGGAAAGGATTCTATAAACACAATGAAAGATTTAACATTATGCACCAAACCTAATGGTTGAGGATGAAATGGAAATCAGGTTATCTGAAGCATGGCTATGCGTCTCAAAAAAGATAAAAGGTCATAAAAGCTTTCAATCCCTAGTAAGTCTCTAAAGTAGAAATAGATGCTTGACTTTAACGATGGTCTCATGTGAAGTCAAGAGAATCAATAAATTCCCTCTTAAGCATGGTGACCACCAAAATACATATACTACCAAAATACAAAATACATACACCAAAATACACCAAATGATGACCTTTCAAAGCCCAGGCACTTTGCATCAGGAGAGAGAGGGAGAGTAAGAGTTCCTGGGTGTATATAAAATTGTTTATGGCTTGTTTTACTTAGTCGCCTGTGTCTTCCGCAAGGAAATGTCTCTCTGCTTAATAGAATCTCTAACTCACTCTACCATTCATTTTTCCCCTTCTTCTGATCATCTATATCCTTTTCTATTCCACGTCCATGCCCATTAAAATGGAGAGAATATTTTAACACATCATATCTCAGTCTTTCTTCCTTGACCTCAATGATCAATGACCAAATGGAAAATTCCAATATTGAGATTTTTCTATAAGCACACACCCACACAACCTCAACAAATAATGGCCAAACTAACATTTTCCTACCAGGGTACCTGTAGTTTCGTTTCTGTTGTCAAGAAAAAATGCCCTAATTTGGTCTGATTTTCAAGGACTACCTAGAGGCATGTATTGGTAGAAAGACAGAGATCCACCCCTGGGCAGTGAGAACAGAGCTGCTCTGATTTTGAGCCCAACATTTAAGGAGGGAAGGCTCTTGAGTTATTTTTCTATGTTCATTTTCCCCCCTTCTTGGCTTCTGATACTATTCACTGCTCTTCTTTCAATTTTTTTCTAACTATAATTGGTTTGGTCCTAAGCCCCTTTACTGACTCGGAGTAGAATGTGGTATTAAAAAACCACATGTAACTTCTGAAAAGGAATCAAGTTTAAAAATTCATCTACGATGTTCCCCCATGATGAAGAAAATCTCTGCCCCTGCTATGCTCTTTAAACTCCTGAGGAACTTGTCTCCATCAAGGGGATTAATCTGATATTCATTCATGTTCCCATCTTGAGGATACATTTCTTTTTTTTTAAATAATTAAGATTTTTTTTATTTTTAGTTTACAACTCAGTTCCACATGATTTTGAGTTGCAGATTTTCTTCCCCCCCTTCTCCCCTCCCTCCCCAAGACAGCATGGAATCCAATATATCTTCTACATAAAACTTCGCATTGAACTTATTTACACAATAGTCAAGTTGTAAAGAAGAATTATGGACAATGGAATGAATCATGAGAAAGAAGAAAGAAAACCAGAAAAAAAAGAGAAAAAAAATACAAAGGGGAAAAAAAGAGAGCGCAAACAGTCAATCTGCATTAAGACTCCATAGTTCCTTCTCTGGATGTAGATAGCTCTCTCCATCGTGAGTTCTTTGGAGTTGTCTTTGCACCTTGTATTGCTGAGAAGAGTGAGGTCTATCAAGGTTAGTCATCACAGAATCCATGTCTGTGGTTGTACACAATGCTCTCCTGGTTCTGCTCCGCTCACTCAGCATTATATCGTGTGAACAAGTTGAGGTATATGAAGGTAATGGAATACTATTGTGCTATAGGAAATGGGGAAGATATGGACTTTACAATAACCTAACGATTCATTTCTAAACCAATTCTTTTTTATCTAGAGCTTTATTGGCAGAAAAAAAACATGAGTTTACTAAGTTTTCTATTAACTAGGTTATAGAAAAGAAAGGTTTGGGAAATAGAACCTTGTTTTCTGAGTCTATGATGGACAAGCGGAAAAAATCCCAGGTTGAACCTCAAAAGACTTTGGTTCTGGTACCAGATCTGCCAGTATAGTCGACTGACTGAAAATCTATTCTCTCTGGACTTCAACCATAAAATGTTAACAAGAATGACAATGAAGATAACAATACCTGCCCTCTGACCTATGTTGAGAAGGTCCTTCCCAACTATTACCAAATCATGCTGCCTGCACTGAGGCCATTCTCCTCATCTCCTTTCCAGCAGAACCTCGGTTTGAGCTCCTAGGACCCTGTTGAAGTGGGTGAGCTTTTTTTACCCTATCTTGTTTGGAACCAGACTTCCATCTGCTTCCCTAGTCATTTCCAAGCAGGTGAATACCCTCTTTCCCTTTTAGGTCTCTCTCACCTTTATAAATGTCTTCCCCATTAGAACATTAGAACGTAAATTTTGAGGTCAGGGACTATTTTGTTTATTAGCTTTTGCACCTTCAGTGCTTAGCACAATGCCTGACATATAGTAAGTATTTAATAAATGATTTATTATTAATTCATTCATTCATAATTGCTATGGGAAGTGCTATACAAATGAGAAATTATTTTAAATTTTAAAATTATCTTAATCCAAATACTACTATTAAGCTCTTTCCATTTCACTGTACTTAATGCATGCTAAGAGGCAGCAAACAGTATAAGTGATAGAGAGTGGTTTTAGAGTTAGAAATCCCTGGGTTTCATTCCTCCTGGCTGTGTGACCTTGGACAAGTCCCAAACCTTCTAGTGTCTTAGGCTGCAAGTCACTCAGAGGTCCCTGCACCGATAAAATTAGGAGTCCTGGTCCTATTCCATCACCAATGCATGCTGCAAAAGGTTTTCTCTTCTCTTTTTTAGGGAAGGGCAATCTCCAGAGAAGTTAATTAATTGCAAGAACTCTAACTCAGGGCTGTCCCAAGAATGCGGATGGGCACTACGGCATTTGTACATCCTTGGGAGAGGAGAAGGTGAGCAATACTTCCCCTTAACCATCACCCTTCCTCCCCTGTCCACAGTGAGGCAAGTTCCTCTTGATCACTTCGGCTAAAAGTGATCATTATCAGGAACAATCATTTACCGAATGACCATTGAATCCAGGGCAAAGGGCTGTGGCACCATCTCTGTCCTCAAGGGGTTGCGAATCCAATTATAAATTTATACATATATGTTCATACATACAGATACATTATATATAATATCTATATATGTATACACATACACTTGAGAGAAGATTCTACTAAGGCAAGCAATATAGAAGGAAGTCCGAGGAGGAAGGAGTGAACAACAACCAACTGGGGTGGTGCAGTCTGCCTGAGGCCTCTTGAGTCCTCAGAAAGATAAGGGCAAAAGGCCCTTTCTGTAGCAGAATGGGCATGGTATGTATCTCTGGACATTCTACTGTGTCATCTGGCCTCCCCTGTTGTCCTAAAATAATTTAAGCTGTTTCCAGACCATTCTTGGTATGTATTTCAGGGATCTGAAAGTGACCCTTATATAATGTTATAAGAAAAATGTTTTGAGCCAAGATTCTTGTTAGCACAATTTAAGAAGGAAAAGAAGCAATGATTCAATCCAAAGTTCAATTAAGCTTAGGCAATATAATTAATGATTTGCTACTGCCTTAGGAGAAAAAAAAATAAACTGTAATCAACTTTCTGGAATTGTGAAAATCATGCTTTTGCCAATGCAGGTAAAGGAAATTTCATGATGGTTTAGCTTTGAATTCCATACACGGGTGCCTTTACATCGTTATCGAATTATATATTTTTTGACATGGGCACGACACTAAATTATGCACAAACAGAATAACAATAATTTAAATTTGTATAGTTTTTAGTAGTTTACAAAGAGCATTTGCTATGTATTTTGGTCCATCTGAGCCTTGAAACAACCTTGTCAAATAGGAAAGGTAAATCAGAGATGAAGAAATGGGACTCAGGAAAGTTCAGGAATTTGTAGAAGGAAGGGAAGAAAGGGAGGAAATGAAGCAGGTAGAGAGGAAGAAAGGATGGGCTTATTAAACACTCACTTAATTATCTCATTTGATCCTCACAACAATCCTAGGAGGTAGGCACTAAAATTATTCTCATTTTACAGTGGGGGGAAAACTGAGGCAAGCAGAGGGTAAACAACTGAGGCGCTCTATCCACCCACCCCACCTAGCTGCCTTCAATCGATCAGGTGGTAAAGCTTTTATCAGAAGGTCTGGGGCAGCTAGGTGGTGAAGTGAGTAGAGCACCAGCCCTGGAATCAGGAGGACCTAAGTTCAAATCTGACCTCAGACACTTGACACACTTACTAGCTATGTGACCTTGGGCAAGTCACTTAACCCCAAATACCCTGCCTTCCCCCCTTTGAAAGAAAAAAAAAAGAACTTAGGTCTTTAGACACCTAGTCCAATTCTCTTTCCCCTCACACAAAGCCACCATTTTTGGTTAAATGTTAGATACGCTAAATAAATAGCATCCCATCAATGAATATCAATTTAAGTTAGATTTATATATTTTATAAGTGGAATATACATGCAAGAACTTCCTCCTGTCATAATAATAGCTAGAAGCTACTTTTAAATTACTTTATGCCCTATCTGTGGGAGCCTGCCTGCCTTCTGGCAGGGGAGACTGCCAACTCACCCAGGCTTTGTTATCTTGTGTAGCTCTTGTCTGTGTCACCCTCTCTTTGATATCTTTTATAGCTAATCATGCATTTCTTTGATGATATCTCTTGTTATGCCTACCATGTACCTCTACTTTGCCCTTTCAGTGAACTGCAATTTTGATTCCTCAGATTCACAGCCATATAGCATCAATGGAAAAATATTGGTGTTTTAAATATGGAGTTTTGTTTCAAGAAAAAGCCTGGGGTCACTGAAAAGCACTACAAAATTTCCCAAATGCCACATAACCTACTTTCATCCTCCTATTTCAATGCTGGGTCCATAATTTTAAATTAGACTGGCCCAAAGGCTTGGCAGGTAGGGCTGAGAACTGGGGCCTGGATGACATTAGATTATGCAGAAACACAGCGATTGAGAAAGGGGGTGAACAGATCTTTCTAAACCAGTTAGTGTTTCAACAGAAATAAAGGATTTCTTTGGAACTAAGGAACAGACCAGTGTATAATCATGAAGGCAAAAGGATAAATCACTGAGGTAAGGCATAACAAAGAGAATTTTCAAGACAAAAAAAATCAGTGTCTGTAAGCAAAATTGTCATCCTGCTTTAAGAGCTACTCTACTTTTCATGATGAAAATAATTCAGTAATAGTGGGGTCAAGCAAGGGAGGAGTCAAGTGAGATAGTGTGAAATTATACTTGAGCATTGGCCCAGATTAAATTTGTGAATTTTTATTGCTAAGAAAACAAATATTTCTTACATTTTGACCCTAGGTAAATTCATTCAGGCAGACAAGTGGCATAGACTGTGGATATAGCACTGGGCCTGGAGTGAAGAAGACTCATCTTCCTGAGTTCAAATCTAGCCTCAGAAACTTACTGGCTGTGTGACCCCGGTCAAGTCACTTAACTCTGTTTGCCTCAGTTTCCTCATCTGGAATATGAACTGAAGAAATTTTATATATTCTATAAAATACCTGTATCTATCCATCGATCTATATATGTATATATATATATATAGATATATAGAAAGAATATATCTACATCTATCTATCTATCTATCTATCTATCTATCTATCTATCTATCTATCTATCTATCTATCTACCAGTATCTTACTGAAAATGACTAAACAATAAAATTCATTCACTCATTCCATATCAATTTACTTCATTATGATTTAATTTGAAAATCTAATAAGTATATATTATATTCAATGCATGATAGCAAGGCTCTAGAAACATAAAGGGAAAAAAACAGTAAATCACCCATCTTTAAGGAACTTGCAGGGTATTTGAAGGTATACATACAAGTAATTACAAGGTAATTTAAACAGCAAGAGAATATTAATCATCCAAGGAAGATCAGGAAAGTCAAGGGCAACGAGCACTTATTTGTGGATTTACAATTTTTCAATAATCAAATGAGAGATTCTAAGCCTAGGAACAGCCTTGGATAAAAATAAACATAAAAACACAGAACTTGGAGCAGGAAAGCACTTTTTGGGTCATCTAGATCAACCTTCTCCTTTTATAAAGGTGGAAATTTAAAATCAGAGAGGTCAAGGAATTTGCCCATTGTCAAACAGACATTTAGTGACTGGTCTGGGACTGCATGCCAGGTATTCTCATTCCCAATCAACTATTAATACTTTGACTTTTCTAAGCATCTACATGTAAAAATACAGTGAGCTATGTCGCTGATCACATTTGATAGGACAGTGCACAGAGGTACTGATGTAGGAAAATAAATGGCTGATGTTATTGGGACCAAGGGAAGGGTTACTTGTTTGCTGTAGGGCACGAATTGTTGGAAATAACACCGTCATCATAGGATTGCAAAATCTTAAATACAGAAGTGGATGGGACCAAAGCAGTATTCCTTTTTTTTTATTCTGATGCTTTATAGATAAGGAAAATGAGAGCAAGAAATTATAACTCATTCAGAGTCACAGAGCAAAATCTTTAAGGACAAACTCCTTCACCTTTGTAAAATGCAATGTCAATGGATGATTTATGACTTTCTGAAATGACAAGTCAGCTGTGGCCTTAAATAAAATTGTAAATGTTATTGAATGATACAAGTATAAAGAGGGTCCATTTTGATCTTGAGAGTGCGAAATTCTATTCATTAAAGACAAACAGAAGCAGGTTTAAAGGCAGTGGCAAATCAAAATGCTTGAACATATTAAAATTGGCCAAAAGTTATCTTTCTAGGATCATTTCAGTCTCTCAATGTACCTATCAACATTATCTCACCCACCTGCCCAAACTCTGACACATGCACAGAAAATCGGTGCCTCTGAGAATCAGTGTAATAGGAAGAATAAGGAACTGAAAGCTGGAAGGACAGAGGTGTATGACCCTGGGCAACTTCTTTGGACTCAGGCTTCCCCAAATGCAAAATAATGAGAGTTGGACTGGATGGTGTCTGAGGGCCTTTCCAACTTTAACCTTATATGATTTCAATTCTCTCATAATGTTCTGAGAGCAATGAGGCAGGCAGTATAACATCTCTAAATGCTTACTGGACATCTTGAACCAGATGTTCTGTAAACATCCAAAACTCAATAGGTCCCAAACAGAACTAATTCTTTCCCCAAAGCCTCTGTTTTCTTCCAAACTTCTTCATTATTGTTGAGGGAACCACCCCTTTCACAATCACCTGGGCTTGCAATCTAGATGTCATCCTTGATTCCTTATTCTCACCCCTTCTTCCCAATCCGGTCTGTTGCCAAATCCTGATAATTCTATCTTTTCAACCCCTCTGGTTAAGAAGGATAACACCCTCTTATCACCTCTGATACTGAAGTAGGGCCTCATCACCTCACATCTAGACTTTCCAGTCTCTTTATACCTTATATTCCCCTCCACACATCTATAGGTATTTTCACTGGCTGTCCTCCATGCCTGGAATTTTCTCGTTCTTTGTCCCCACATCTTTGCTTCAAGTTTCAGCTAAAATGCCACCTTCTGCAAGGAGCCTTTCCTGTCCTCCTTGATGCTAGTGCCTTTCCTCTGTTGTACAGATCTTGTTTGTATATAGCTTGTATAGCTTCTATGGACCATATAGCAGGTGCTTAATAAATCCTTATTGGCGTGTGATGAGTCAGATAAGTACTAAATGTATTGTGTATAAAGAGAAAGTTGATCATGTGCAAGAAACACACTTCAAAGAAATAATTTGCTTAAATATATTTCTTATCCTTTTCTAGCATCTTCCCTCACCATTTCTTCATAAGACCTCATGTGACCCTTTCACTTGCCTCTCTACCTATATTCCCTTTGTTCTAGGGTCTCCCTGTCCCTGATGTCTTTATACAGTTACTTATTTCTTGGTCCTTTTATAACACTTGCACCACTTTTTAGCTACCACTTGCTTCTCTCCTATTTTTGTTTTTTTGGTCTTTTCCAATTGTTTTCACTTCTATCTATACATTAAAGCTTTCATTTCTCACAACCTGGTTCTCCAGCATGTCCTTTCTAGTATCTAATACTATATTCCAGTCCCTTCTTTTTTCCTGATGCTTGTTTCAAATCCCATGACATTAAAGACATGATGCAAGTCAAAGCTTTCCTTTTGAAATAAAACTCACTACTTTCTTGTTGAAATACAGGCTGACATTAATATACAGTCTAAATTTTTATGAGGACATTCATCTATATATACAACTGGAACATTTTAAAAGAGGGTATCCTCTAGGGAAGGCACCCTGAAAGTATTTGTGAACTGTCAATAAAACACACAAATCAAGAATTATAAGCTCTGATTGTTCTAAATTCTTCAGCTCTCTCCGCCCCCCCTTCTTTGCTGAGTTGATGCCAACTGTAGAAATGACCTATTTTAAAACTGTGAGGTGATTTTAAAACACAAGGAAATAAGACAAATTGTTCACACTGGTAAGGAGGTCTAAAACTACAAGCCAGAATAAAAAAAGCTGGGAAATGAAGGGCTGTCAAGTTACTAAGACAGAACCATTCTCCTTAAGAAATATGTGCCCCAAGAAATACATTGAGCTACAGAAATAGATAACAACAATAAAGACAAACAGGTTATCATGACAAGTTACTGCAAAATGGTGGTGCATATTAAAGAGTCATTCACAGTGCTGACACAATGGAATTATATCCATGTGCCACCACCCAAAGTTTCATTTTTTTCTTTGTCAGTCATCATAAATTTATACCTACTGTGTACCCTTCACTTTGCTATCGCTTATCAAAAAATGTTTACAAAGTGGAAGTCTGAACAAACTGGAAATGATGACAAAATATGACAAAATAAAAAATCAATTTTGAAAAGGCTACAGAAAGGCAAGCATAAACTGTTGCTAGAGCTATCAACTGGTTCTGGCAGTTCAGACAGCCATTTGAAATTATGCTTAAAACGATTAAAATATCCATATACTTTGACCCAAATATCCCACTGTTCGGAATATACTCTAAGGAGACCAAAGACAGATGTTCCCAAATGCCAAAATATTAATAACAGCATTTTTGTGGTAGCAAAGAATTGGAAACAAGATAAATGCTCTATGAATATGGAATGACTAAACAAATGATGGTAGATGAATGTGATAGAATATCATTGTGTCAAAAGAAATGATGCATATGAAGAATTAAGAGAAGTATGGGAAAATTTATATGAACTAATACAGGGTGAAGTAAGCAGGAGGAAAACAACATAAAAATTATTAAAACAATATAAATAGAAATGCAAAATAATAAAGAATGAGAGAAAAAAGCAAAAAGAAAAACATAAAGTAAAAGGAAGAAAGAAATTAAAGGAAGAAAGTTTAAAAAAAATAGAAGGAAAGATGAAAGAAAAGAAGAAAGCGAATGCCGTGCAGCTATAATGACCAAGCCTGGCCCTGGAGAAGAGTTGAAAAAATACACTTCCTTCCATCACTTCTTCGTAAAGTTGTAGAACTATGGGCATGGAATACCGCATATACACTCAACCTGGTTGATATCTTGGGTGGTTTTTGTCAAAGTCTCTTTTGTTCTCTCTCTTTCTCTCAATTTTATTGTGAAACTCTGTAGATGTAGAAAGATGGAGGGAAATATTTGGTAATGAAAGTGATATAAAAACAGATGGTTTCAATAGAAATAAGGTTTTTTTTCTTACTATTAAGAAATCATGGGTTTGCACTGATTGAGGAATGGCTGAACAAATTGTGGTATATGAATGCAATCACACATAACTGTGTAATAAAAATGACAAATATAAGAAATTCAAAGAAATGTAAGAAGATAGATGATGTGATATACAGTGAAATAAGCAGAAATAGGAAAACAGTATCTAAAATGACTACAATAATGTAAATGAAAACAACACTAAAAGATAATTAATTCCTATAAGATTAATTGCAATAACCAATCTTAGAATATCTTCAAAAACTACTAATAGGTAATATTCTCTTTCCTTAGGTCAAGGGTCTTAACTGGAACTTGAACATGAACTTGTTTTTAAAAATCTTTTGATAATTGCATTTTAACATAATTAGGAGATTACAAAATTATGAACACTGTCAATATTCTCTAACTACAGTGTGGCCAGGGCAGATAATTAGTGCAGTAGATAAAGCACCGGGCTTGGAATCAGGAGGGCTCAGCCTCACGGGCTCAAATCTGGCCTCAGACATGACCCCAGGAAAATGACTTGGTCCTGTTTACCAAGAAAACCCCAGGAGGGGTCACGAAGAGTCTGACACAACTGAAAAAATGACCAAAAAGCGTGACCACTGAGGTCAGGTTATTTTGCTTAATCATTTTTCTTTGTTACAAAGGAGAATTCTACTGAGCAGGGGATAGGAGTACATCATGAAACAGCTCTGGAATATGAAAAAGGCATCAAGAAAAATTTCAAATAAATAAATAAAAGCGAGCTTTTTCTATTTTCACTGATTTGCCTTCTCTGACACGAATATACTGAAGATTTAAATCAATAATTTACGAGTCTAAATAGCTGTGGTAGCAAACAGAAAGGGATCTGTTGCTCTCCTAAGACTCAGAAACGGCAATCTGTACTGGGAAAGTTGGGAAAGAGAACAAAGACCCCTTCTGCTGCTCATCCAGTGACTACAGAGATCATGAACTGTGAGGTGAAGGAAGGATAAAAAAGAAGTTTTGTTTTGGGCAGGAAAGAAAACCTCGGCTCAAATACATGGAACCGAAATTTGGGGTTATAATTTCCTTTTTTCTTTTGTACTAGAATGTAGAAGATTAGATGGATCAAGTAGGGAAGAGCTAGGCTAAATTTCTTTCCAAGAATCTAGCTCTTGAATAACTTTCCAAAGAATAGGGAAATAAAATTAGTTAAAATTAATCATGTAGAACAAACATTTGTTAAAAACTTAGTATCTGCCAAGCAATAGGCATGGTACTGTGAGGGACACAAAAGAGGTCCTGGTGTATGATTTGGAATCTGCAGTCTAGTGGAAAGAGCTTAGAAAGATATCTGTTGTTCAAATACAGGGAAGGACATTTGCAGACTCAGGAAAAGCTAAAAAAGGAATGAAGCAGATTTTCTCCTTTTATATTCTAGTTGCTTCTCCACTCAAATTTGTTAATTTTATTGTAAAGTGCTTTATATGCATAATTATTACACTTTTTAAACAGACTGAGACTTTAAAAACTAAAGTCTCAATCTCATTATGAAAAACTACCAAGATTATTAGGGTAATTCTGGCAATACTCAAAGTACACCACTGACAGCTAGCTCACTTAAAAATATTAAAATATTATCCTTACACTATATGCTTCTGGAGATGTTTTACTTCTCTATCTAGAATGCCTGTGCCTTCCACATTTTTTGAAGGGATCTTTTAGAAGGTCCAAGATTCTTGTCCTAACATGAATGAATGCACCCTACTGATTGATTTTATAAGTTTGGGTTCTGAACAGATTGGGCTTGGAAGAAGAAGAAGCAGAAGAATAAATAGAAGAAGAAGATGATGATGGAAGGGGAAGGGGGAGGGGGAGGAGGAGGAGCAGGAGGAGAAGAAGAAGAGAGCCATATCTGCTCTTTTTTAATGTATAGGTGTAGTGAACTAAGGGATTTCACAGGAGTCTCCTAAAAGAGAAATTTGGTATCTTGTACCACGATCTTATGAAAAATGGCTGAGGAATTTAAATCACTTCACCATTTTTATATTTCAAACACAACATTTATATTCATGTAAATGGCTTTTCAGGAGCAAATACTAAATGAATCTGTCACTATAATTTCCTAACATATTCCAAGATGATATTATCATGCTAAATCATGGTCTCTAAAGACCAGAGATTCAATCATAAAAATTGCCCACTTTTCTACTCTAATGAATACTAGAGATGCTCATGAAAGCTGCCATTCACTACAGAAGTACTGGTGCAATCATACCCTGACTAGCCCCTAGGCTAATAATAAATAACTATGCCAGTCAAATTCATTTGAAAAGCAAAAGAAGAAACAAAACAATGTACTTGGATGTATTTACCATATCCTAGTTAAGAACTAAAAGAAAGACTATGACTTAAGAAAAGTATTTCTAACAGCTTAGAACTGTTTCTTTTTCGAGAGGCAAACAGGTCTAATATGGATACAGTACTGGACTTTCAGTAAGAGAGAGCTAGATTTGCATCTTAACCACTAGCTGTGCAGCCACGAGTAAGTTATAGTATTATAAGATCATAGATACTGAGTTAGAAAGATCCTTAGTTTACTCCAGGCCCAGCACTCTATCCACTGGGCCACCGACCTGCCCTAACCATTTATGAAATATAGCTGAGGGTTTCTTTAAGAATGTGGCTGGTCTATGTTTATACTTCTTTTCTTTGAAAAGAAGGGAGCCTGGCCAGGAATGATAGAGGAACAGGGAAGTTTTACCATCAAGCATAAACCTTCTTAGGGTTCTCCTCTTTCTGTGGCTGTGGGGTGGGGATGAAAATTAGACAAAAGAGATTTACCAGTGAAAAGAAAAAAAGATGACTGCTCCCCTTTACCTAAAAGGAAGTGGGGTCAGTGGGAAGGGTTTTGTCATTAAGGAGCTTGTTCCTCTACTCCCCATGAGAATGAAGGAAACCAGATATCCTGGCTGCAAGAAGCTACAAAGGCAGCTGGTGTCCAGAGCAGAGATGTGTCCACTAAAATTTCCAACTCTGGATACTGACAGACTTGGCCAATCTGTAATCATAAACGTTTGCAGAGATTTGAAACCCAAATGGCTCATTAGGGAAAGGGAATTATTCATTAGGAAATGTATTCATTAGGAAAGTGGAATATGATTATTTTCTGTTACTTTACCATTCATTTCTGTCTTTGTTAAAAATAAAGGTCTATTGTTTCATGCTGTTCCTATACCAAAAAAAAGGTCCTCGGAAGCCATCTAACCCAAAGCCCTCAAACAAGATAATATGTGTAAAGTGTGGCACAGCCTCTGACACACAGTAGGTGCTTAATAAATGCTTACTCCATTTCATTCCCTCATTTTACAGATGAGGAACTGAAGGCCCATGCAGTTAAGTGACTTTAAGTGACACAGCAGGGTCATTAAGTTAAATTAAATACTTGAGCCTCAGTTTCCTCATCTGTAGAAGGAGGATATTAATCAGTCTGCTATCTACCTCCCAGGATTGTGGTGAGGTTAAATTCAACTCAAGAAGCATTTTTATTAAGGGCTTACCATGTTCAAAGTTCAAATGAGATAATCTGTGTAAGTGTTTTCCAAACTCAAAATCATTATATAAACTTTTGCTCTTATTATTACTATTCTAGTCACTCAAATCAATGGGTAGTTAAAAAAAAACATCTTACATTCTGTTTGGGAGTAGAGCTTTTAGAAGATGGCATGGTTAATTAGCACAACTACACATTCAGGAATTTAGTTTATGATTATGAAAAGGTCACACACTTGAAAATAAAGCTTAATACGCCTACCACATTTAGCTAAATAATCACAGAGGATGTTTAAAAATAAATTCTAATATTCTCTCTTCCAAGAAACATCTCTTGATCTCGACTATTTCTTTATCGCTGTTTGCCTTCTTGCAAGCCATGGTTTTCTTTTATATTGCAAGGGATAACCACATTTCTAGTTTTTTCTTCAATTATTTAGTAATATCACTGTTTTCAAGAAGATGCTGGAAGAACTGGGGCTTCTGGTTGTGTCATTACTGAAATGAGGTCTTTCACAATGACCATCCAGAATGCTTCTTCCTTACCAATCGCCCTAGGGAAGGGACATGGTACTATGGAAAGATCTGCAGCCAAAGGATTAAGGTTTGAATTGAAACTCTTTCACTTATAGCATCTGCGACATTAGGTGAGGCATTTAACCTAAACCCTAGGTCTCGGTTTCCTAATTTAAAAAAATGAGGGGATCGAATTAGATGATCTGTAAATTCCCTTTTGGTTCTAGATTGACTGACCCATGATTAACCTACTTGAGCCAGGCAAATATGCCAAAGAAATATGTTTTACACAAAGATTACTTGTCATTTATCATTTATTCAATCAATATTTATCAAGTTCCTATGATATTTAAGGCATTCTATAAGACTCTGAAAGAATTAAACGTGATAAAAAGATGATCCCTACCTACATGGAAGCCTACAGTTAAGAACAGAAGATTGGCCGATTAGCTATTTTTTTCTAATATAATTCAAATTCAAACAGCACACACCCCCATCCCCCAATCCTTTGATCTGCTTAAACTTAAATTTTTGCTGGTCATTTTTAACAAATTAAGAGAGCCTAGAGGGAAAGTCTGATGAGCCAATTAATTTGTGCATTTACTCAGCTAAAAACACTCCAGTTTTCATTTTCTAAAACCATTCTCTCTTTGTTTCCAATTTCTAATGCATATAGGTTCATGCTGTCCATTAACTTGATTAGAACACTCTTTCCACTGCATCTTTTAAAAGTATTAATGGAGATTTTGATGAGTCTCTTAAGCGTTCCTTAAAAGTTCTCTCTCATTGTTTAGCCAACACCCCAATGACAGCCTGTAATAGCTGCTGGCTATCCAGGAGAATCTATGATATGAATGCAGCAAAGTCACAAAAGTCAATAATCAGTGGCACTTTTCATACATTCATAGCCTTGCTGGGTTTATGTAATGGCTGTGCATCTGCTACTAAAAATATTTCATGCATGATATAGAGGTGTCTGTGTGTGGAGAAGTGGAATGCCATAAGTACCAAGGAAAGGGCTAGTGAGCAAAGTTACCTGGGAAGGACAATAGACTTATATAGATTATTGATGGCAATCTTCGCTGCTTTCAAATATCCCTTCAAACAATTTATACTAGCTATATCAAATGATTTTTCCTCAAGTCTTTACTTTATAATTTTAATTGCATTCATGCTGCCTATGAAATAGTTATTAATTTGTTATATAGAAGGTCAGTTGGCATTTGTAAAACTTGACATTTTAAACTTCATATGATAATAGAATCATAGTAGTTTAGACTTGGAACAAACCTCAGAGGCCAACTACTCCAACCCCTTCATTTAAGGGATGAAGGAAACCAATGCCTTCAAAGCATGTAGTGCTAAAATATCTTTCTATTATTATATTAGTAAGGAAGCCAGAGATAATCTTTACAACCTCCTCGAAGGGTAGATGGATAACCAATTAATAGCACTGCAGGGAGGCAGCTTCTCTACCTCCCCTAACATCTGGGAAGCATCAGGAATATGGTATAGCAAAAGATTAAAAGGGGATCCAATTCTGCATAATCCCTCTCAGAAAGTAAAAGCAGAAGCATCAAAAAGAAACACCACTACTATGAAGTCGCACAAGGAAAGACAGTAAATAAGCTGAAGAGCTGAAATAAAAATACACATATGATGGAATAAAAGTTAAGTGTTCTCTAGCAGAACACTCCCTCTAATCATCTCATTTTGTCTGTTTCTGTAAACTGGCTGCTTCCTTGCTGCTTGTACAAACCCAGATCTTTCCCTCATTTGTAAAAACCCTTACTTAAGGCAACTGTCCATCCCCACTAGCTATCATCCCTTATCTTTCCTCCTTTGAGAAAGCTGCCTACAAATCAATGCTTTCTCTTCTTTTACTCTTACTTTCTTCTAAACCCTCTGTAGGCTGTCTTCCAATCTCATCTTTCAAATGAAAACTGCTCTCTCCAAATACTCCCTCATAACTTGCTCTCTGCACTCTTCAAAGGCGAGCTAATCCAATCCAATTCAACACGCATTTATTTTTTTCCCTTGCCCCCCTTCTCATCATAGAGATGGCTACCATTAAACACAAATATTAATGTGAGTACGTATGTGTATATACACGTATTTATATATATACACACACATATATATGTAAAATCATTCTATACATAGTTCTATTTATAAATTCTTTCTCTGGATGCAGACAGCATCTTTCTTTATAAGTCCTTTGTAGTTCATTTGGGTATTTATAATAGGCAAAATTACTCGTTGCTCCAAGTTGTTCTTAAAACAATATTGCTGTTACTACATATAATGTTCTCTGGGTTCTGCTCATTTTGCTCTTCATTATTTATGAAAGCCTTCCCATGTTTTTCTAAGATCATCGAGCTCACCATTTCTTATAGCACAGTAGTATTCCATCACAACTTGTTCAGCTACTCCCCAACTAACGGGCATTCCTGCTACCACAAAGAGAGCTGGTGTAAATATTTTAGAATATATTGGTTCTTTTCTTTTTTCCCTAATCACCTCGGGAAACAGAACTAGTAGTGGTATTGCTGGGTCAAAGGGTATAGGCAGTTTAAGAACTCTTTGGGCATAATTCCAGACTGCTCTCTAAAGTGGCTGGATCAGTTCACATTTCAACCAGCAGGGAATTAGTGTCCCCGTTTTTCCACATTCCCTCCAACATTTGTCCCTTTGCCCTTCATTTTAGCCAGTCTGATAGGTGTAAAATGATATCTCAAGGTTCTTTTAATTTGTATTTCCCTAATCAATAATTATTTAGAAGTTATTAAGCATTCACTTTGTGCTAGGCACTGGCACCTACTATGTGCCAAGCAACTAGGGATATAAAGAAAGTGAAAAAAACATACAAATAAAAAGCAGACCTTGCCCTCAAGGAGGTCGCAGTCTAATAAGGGTAAACAAAAGGCTAGGTAACAGCTATGCACAAACAAAATATGCTTAGAATGAACTGGAGATAATCTTAGGCACTGGGAAAGGCTTCTGGAAGAGGGTGGTACTTCAGCTAAGGTCTGACGGAAATCAGGGAAGGAGGAGTTGGGGGGCGGTGCACAGATGAGAAGGGAAAGAGTGCCAGGCATGGGGGACATTTTAATATGACATCTATCTCTAAACAAACACCCAAATGATATCCCCACAGCACATTGAATTCTCAAAAGCGATGAAGCAAAAGTAGTGATTGTGACTGATAGTGGATGCCACTTTTGTTTACTAATTGCTGACTATAATTTAATGACTACTAAGAGAAGGGAGGAAGGGTGCTGTTATCATTTGGCACCAACAAAAAGAAACAGGTAACAAACCATGGTAGAAGATAAGTTAAATCTCATGATGCTCTTGTAATTACAAATGGTACGAATTCTAATTTTTAAAAAAAGGCTTAACACATGGACTCAAACATCATACTGTCCACAAAAAAAGTATACAAAGCAAGATCTACAAAGATAAAAATCCAAATAGTTACACTGAACTTTTTCATTCTGTAGCTAGTTAAAGAAAAAAAAGAGAGTGTCATTGATGGTAGCTGACAAAGCTGAATTAAAAACAGAAAATATTAAGAGAAAGCCAAAGAAGTTTTTTTTTCCTCAAAGGTAAAATTCAAAATGAGAACAAATCGATTTTCATTATGTATGGCATTAGATTGTAAGCTCCTTAAGGGCAGGGATTGTCTTTTGCCTCTTTTAAAATATCCAGCACTTGGCACAGTGTCTGGAACACAGTGGGTACTAATAAATGTTTACTGACTAATTGATCTGAACTTAAACATATCCCATCTCCCGATGTCCTGCTGCTTCTGTTTGCATGTCTTTGCATTGTCCTCCTGCCTGAAATGCTCACTCCTTACCTCTTAGAACCTCTGGCTTCCTTCGAGACTCACTCAGCTCAAACACCATCTTCTGCAGGAGGCCTTTCCCAGGCTTCTTCTTCCTCCATCTATTCTAAGGTTACTTGCTATCTACCATGTACCTTCTTTGCACAACCCCCCCATCCCCAATAGATGCCAGCACCACACCCCCAACCCCTCTTTTATATTGTAAACCCTTTGAGGTCAAGGACTTTCAAAAACTAGTTATGCCTTTTCTTTGTACCTCTGGGGCTTGGAACTATGCATGGCACATAATAAGTACTCAGTAAATGTTTGTTGATTAATTGATGTAATTATATGACAATCAAATTTATAAAGATATTTATGAAATAGCAACAGGACAAATAATAATAACAACAACAAAACATTATTCACAAAACAGGGTAAAGAATGATAACGCATTATATATTATTACTAATAATAAGAATCTACTTGATGACTTACAAAGTGCTTTATAAACATTAGACATACATCATTCTATATCAAGTGAATAAATACATATTAAACACCTTTTAAACCTTAAAACATTATGTAAATGTCAGCTATGATGATTATGATAGATCAAAATCTATGGGAAATAGCCAAAAACAGTACTCAGAGCCAAATTTAAAGTGCTAAATGGTTCTATTAACAAGAGAAACACTTTACATATATTATTTGAGTTGAGTCTACATTTAAAACACTCAGAAAAGTAACAAAACAATACATCAAAAGGAAACAGAGGAAGAAAAGAAAAATCATCAAGATTAGGAAAGATTTTAATAAAATGGAAAATTTTGCTATTTACTTGAAGGATAAGTGACCTCATTGCGATGAGCCCTCCCTTCACTTGAATAGATTATATCCCACGTATAACTCTGTAAATGGAATTAGACATGGGATGTGGCTGAGAAATTCAACAACCAGACCTCAGAGCGGTGATGAGTCTCTCTGAAATTAGCTAATTTTGTCCTCAGACAACAGATATATGGTTCATTAATGGAGCTGTAGCTGTAGCTTTCCCAGTTTGGTAGGATCTACTTGAAGAGCATGTAATATACTGGAATAACCTCTGAGAGCATAGGGGGGAGATGTCAAAGAATGCCAGTACTTCTTTTTCCAGTTACAGCAAACAAAACCACATAACAAAAATCAATATTTTTGTTTTAAAAATAAAGGACCAGGAAAATAGATAAATAATTATAAGATTTAATTTTTAAAAGTATTTAAGTAATTCAATGACCAAAGTTAGAAATGAGAAAGTGGAGATTACAAAAATACAAAAGAATGTAGGGAAATAAATATAGGATCATTTACCTCTTCATACTATTTTAAATCAGAAATGAAAAGAAATGGATAATTATCCATCAAATAGAAGGTATCCATACTTAAAACAGGAAATGGATAACATAAATAATCTAACCTCAGAAAGCAAAATTAGACCACTCACAAAAATCATTATAATCAGCTGTCCCATAAAATAGAACCAGAAAGATTCACAAAGAACGTATTCCAAACCATTAAAGAAAAAGTAATCCACACATAATATAGGCTATTTCTAAGTACAGAGATAGACACTATATTATCCACATCTTTTTATGAAGAAAATATGGTTTTGATTCCTAAACCTCGCTTTAAGGCTGACCAATTGAATGGAAGAGGTACTACAGAACTGAAGAAGGGCAAAGATTCCAAATTAAATCTATAAGCAATGGAGGAGAAAGTAGTCTATAAGCCAGGGGTGGTGAACCTGGCAGCCTCAAGGTTACATGTGGCTTTGAGCTCACAGGTTCCCCACTCCTGCTATAAACTATAGGCTGGCAGCTTTGCCTTTTACTCCTAGAAAATTCCAAAACACATTATTAAAGGGATGCTTGTGAGGATTTATAAAGGGTTGAATTTGGAGTCAAAGGCCCTTCCCCATTCCCAGCCCTTCTACAACCTACGTGACTGCAGAAAACCACTTAACCTTATTTACAAAATGAAGGGAGCTGGGTTTGATAAGCTTTAAGGTCTCTTTCAGCTCCGAGTCTATGATCCTTTGACAGAATAAATAACTGTCCTGTTAGTCTGTAGCAATGCTATAGACATAGACAATTTTGTATGACCTCTGTTTCAAAAAGCCTGTCCTGAAGGTTTTAAAAGGTCAGCAAGGTGGCATAGTGGATAGAGCACTGGGCTTGGAATCAGGAAGACTTGTCTTCCTGAGTTCAAATCTAGCCCCAGGCACTTACTAGCTGGGTGACCCTGGGCAAGTCACTTAACCCTGTTTCTCTCAGTTTCCTCATCTGTAAAATGAGCTAGAGAAGGAAATGGAAAAAACCACTCTAGTATTTTTGCCAAGAAGACTCCAAAACAGGGACACAGAGTTAGACATGACTGAACAACAACAACAACAGGTTTTAAAAACTGTTATGGTCTTTTTGGGAGCAAAGAAGTCAGTCATTACAGTTATAACTATTGGTCTATAAAGTGCTTCTCTCATTACAGTCAGGGAGAATGTGTGCTTTTGTTATTGATCTATGAAAGTTTATGAGATATAGTATGGAGAAGGCAGAGAAAAAGAACTCAAGGATAAACTCCTTTCTTCTGAGAACTGTGCTTATTCCCTTCCTCTTCTCCCCTAAAAAGAGAGGGCTAGACTAGATCAGTGGTAAAGAGCCTTCCAGCTTTAATCTATGAGCTTGTGATCATTTTAGCAAAATAATGAGACAGAAAAATCAAAACACCATAGATTTGGAGCTGGAAGGGCCCTCAGTGGTCATTCAGTCCAACCCTCTTATTTTACAGATGAGGAAACTAAGGCCCAGAGAAGTTAAGTTACTTGACCATGGTCATACAGCTAGTAGTTCATGAGGCAAGATCTGAACCCAACTTGCCGAGTGTCACCCAGCTAGCAAATGTCTGAGGCAAGGTTGGAACTTCACTTTCTATTTCACCATCTTGCCTCTCCAAAATCTACATTTCTAACAATCACCAGTAAAATCGGGCAAAAATACCATTTACAATTTAACAAAATATATCAATTATTTGGTCATCAACTTACCAAGTTAACTTACATCAACTTACACAAAAGACACATATTAAAAAAAACCTTTTAATTGATTTTCTCAGAAATTAAGGAAGTACTGCTGAGATGTCCCCTATATACGGGGTAATCAATCAATCAATAAGCATTTATTTATAAACACCTACTATGTGCCAGGCATTGTGCTAAGCACTAGGGATACAAAAAGAAGTAAAAGATAGTATTTGTGCTCAAGGAAATAACAATCTAAAGAGAGAGACAATGTGCAAACAAATATGTACAAAGTGAGTGTTATAGAGGACAAACAGGAACTAATTAAAAGCACTGGAATTAAGAGGAGTTGGCAGAAGGCTTCCTCTAGAAGATGGGATTTTTGTAAAGACTTAAAGCAACCGGGGAGATAAACAGGTGGAGTTGAGGAAGGAGAGTATTCTAGGCATGAGAGACAGAGAAAATGTTTGAAGCAGAGAGAAGGGTAAAGTAAAATGTCAAAACTCATCCATTTAATTTAACTAAATATCAATCATAATGTGAATGGGCTACTTTATAGTAGTAAAGTTATAGGAAAATTCATATAGAAAATTCATGTAGACAAGACCGTTATAGGGAACTATGAAAAAATACCTAATGGGGAGGGTGGAGAAGAGGAGGGGGAATTCCCCTTGCTAGGTTTCAAAGAACACCAAAAGTAGTAACTATGAAAGTTTTCAGGTGGTAGGATAAAAGCTATCTCTAAAAATCAAAGGGGCAGTAGCAAAGAATAGGAAACAAAGTAGACATCCACCAACTACAGAATAGCTGAAAAATTGTGGTACAAACAAATGGAGGGGAATATTACCATGCTATAAATAGCAATGAAAATGATGAATACAGAGAAGCAAATATGACTGACATGAGACAGTGCAAAGTGAGGAGAGCACAGTTAAGAAAACATATACAAATGACTTTAACAATGTAAAGCAAAGAATAATCACACACACACAATAAAAGTGAACGTTGCAAAATTGTAAAGAACAAGTATGGCCCGAAAGAAGAGAGAGGGGAAGACACTCTCACAGCCCATTCGTTTGAGGCATCAGGAGGTCCACAAGTATTGCACATTGCATATATTTTCAGAGTCTTTCAATGTATTAATTAGTTATGCTTATTTCTCTTCTTTTTCTTTTTTTCTTCTGTCTTAAAAATACTATTTGTTATATTGGATGGATCTTTCAAAGGGGATAGGAAGGGATAATGGGAAAAATCATGAAGAAAAAAAAGTGTCAATAAAAACTTACTTAAAAAGCAACACAATAGCATGGAGAATTAAAAAAATGAGACCTATATCCACAAAACCAATTAACTAATTAATTTGGGTTTTTTTTGGAGGGGGAGGTTAGCAAATGATTAGATCTACTCCTCATATCATATTCATAAATTCCAGCTGTCTCAAGGACCTACATATTTTAGATAATCACTTTAAAATGTAAAGAAAGAGGCAATATATCCAAGATGAAATGTTTGCCTATTAAACAGTTTTCACAGACAAAACTGATGTATTGTTTGTGAAAAAAAAAAGATTCTGCACATCACAAGGTTCCCAAAATAAAATGAAAAGAAACAAACAGGAAGGATTAACTATATGTTAAGCATAAGTGATAAAAGTTTGACATACAGATTGTATAAGTAACTAAAACAAAATTTTCAGTGACTGGCTACCCATTCTCTAGTAGAAAAATGATCAAAGGATGTGTGTGAAAAAGCAGTTTTCAAAGGAGGAAAGACAAACTGTTAATAATTACTCAGAAAATGGTCAAATATTTAGTACTAGAGAAACCCAAATTAAAAGAAATTGAAGCTACCATTGTTTTTCATTCAACTGGGATTGATGTTTAAAAACATTAAATTTCAATCCCAGGAAGCAGGAGGTCAGTGATCTTGATGGTGGGATGACAGACTGGTAGAAACTGTCAGTATACAATAAGAATGAACAAACTAACAATGAAATCCCTGTTTGCTTGGACCATCTAGGATTATAAAATAAATTTCCATCTTAAAAGAACCTTAGTCATCATCTAGCCCATTTTACAGATGAAGAAGCTGAGGCCCAGAGAGGCTGTTGTCTCTTGCTCAACATCACTCAGGAAGTAGCAAAGCCCAGGTTTCAATCTAGGTCCTTAGACTTCGATTTCAAAAACCTTTCTGGAATTTCTTATACCATACTGACTCCCTAGGGCATAGTAAGGATACTATTAAAATGGAGGAAAGAACTAATTTATCCAAAAATATTTCTAGCTGCCTTACTTCTAACAGACAAAATTAGGAATAATCTCTTTTTATCAACATCTATATAAGAAACACTTGTTTTTACATGGGGTTCAAGTACATATTGTCTTTATTATTAGTATTTGTTGAGTAACATTGAGCTTGTAATAAAATTTTTTTAAATGGGGAAAATGAAACGTAATAAAGTTGCTTATATCAACTTAATATAGAGGGTTCCATTGAAGAAATCATAATTATGATTATAAAAATCTTCATGAGTACTTTATGAATATCCAACACTTCCATTTACACAATGCAAAATCAAAGTAAAGGGGCTGAGTTAATGGCTCGTCTACATAGTAGTATTTGAACTAATATTATAATTTCCATTTCTCTCCTTTAAGATTCTTCCCACTATGATTAATTTACTATAATTATTCTGTAGCAAAATATGGCTTTTCTAGGCATCCCAATAGTCAGACACATCTTTATTACCAATACTTAGCAATAAAATAACAAAAATAACTAGTATTCATAATGATAAGCATGAAATATCTCATTTAAATGCCTTCTGAGTCAACAATGAGAGAGTGTATAAAGCTGCAGATAGTATGGCCTTAGTGGTGAGCATAGATTGCCATGATAATTCTTTCTAAACAAGTGCCACATGAAAGTTATATAGGGCAATTATCAACTAAACAGAAAGCTTGAATAATCAGAATTAACCTTTGACCATGTTGGATACGAGAACTTATTGCACAAGAATTTGTAACACTGTAAGTACATCTAATCTTTCTTTAACTTAATTCTGTAACTTAAAACTTCTTCACTGTGATTTATAAAAGCAGCAGCAAAGTAAAACTTAACTGATTAAGATGGATAACATCGCCTCAGGAATTCAAGCAGAAAGGAGAAGAAATCTGAGCCATTGTTTTTTCCCCAAAAAAGAGAACAAATGGAATTATGCAGAAAAACCTTAAGCTGTCATTGGGAAATGAAGGGAAAGACAGTGGTCAGAAACTGAGAAAGTCTGGTAGAAGAGAAAAATATAGGTCTTAGAGAGACACTACTGTACTGAGAAACCTTAAACCACATTACTTGAGAGTATGAGTTACAACAACAAGAACAACAAAAAAAGCCAAACAGAAAAATGTTCAGGGACTACTGCTTTGTCTCAAAGAATTCTGAGGGTACAGAGAACCATTCCCCATTATTCTGTTTGGGGCATTATATAGGTGACACTTGCCACTCTTACCCACTGGGAATTTGTGAAGGGCTTTCTCTGAATATAATATAAACCTAGAAACTTGATTCTTCCATGGCATAAAGAAATGGACATAATGTATAGGCTCAGATGAACTTAATTATTTTTTAATATCCAAAAGGACAGTCAATACTAACACAATGCAGTAACAGTAGGTGAGTTTCAAAGAACAACTCTGACAGGAGACACCTGGGATGTGGATTTGGAGCAATAGTCTGTCACTCTTCAAATAAATAGCTGAACTAGATCTGCTCTAAAAGAAAATGCAACCTTACTGCTAAGCACTGTTAAGCCTCTATATTATATAAATTGTGCCTGAAAAACTATATTGAAAGGGAATTAGTTATCAGAGAAAAATTAAATGACTGGAGAAGAAATGAATAGTCACCAGATATCATAACAATTTGTAAAGATGTTTATTTTGCAGAATTTTTTTAAATTTTGATTTGTTTGAGCTAATTAAAAGTTTCAGGCAGTTAGCTGGTTCAGTGGATACAGCATTGGGTTGGAATCAGGATGACTCTTCTTTCTGTATTCAAATCTGGTTTCAGACACTTACTAACTGTGTGATCTTGGTCAAATCACTTGACCCTGTTTGCCTCAGTTCCTTCATCTCTAAAAATGAGTTGAAGAAGGAAATGACAAACCACTCCAGTATTTCTTCCAAGAAAATCCCAAAATGGGGTCATAAAGAGTTGGACATGACTGAAATGACTTAAGAACAAAGAAAAGTTTGATGTTCCTGATTACAATGAAAAGACCCTGACCTATTTAAGAAAGGACTGTAGCATAGAACATCATTAGTCCCTGAATAAGGGGGTGGAAGAAGTATCAAATTCAGCAGTTTAAGTCATTGAGACCGTTATAAAAGATCTGGACTTCAATGCTCTTAGACAATTCTGCACTCACGTGGCAAAGGAGCTAAATAACTAAAGATGTGGTCCCCACAAGGAAAATAGAATACTCCTAGGAAGCACAAAGAATTGTGCATGCTCTATCACAAACAGCATTTCCAGGAACTTCCAGAAACAGAAAGGAACTCTAAAATTAGGAACAAAACATCTAAATAGAGTGAAGGAATGTATGTGAAATCTATGCTTTTCCCAGAAATCGTATTAATCTGTAAACTGAAGTGCTGTCATGCAAAACAACCTCAATCTCTTGTGAGGGAGAATGAATACAATGAAATAAGAAATGAGGTAAACAAGGTGAGTATCCAAATCGTGTGACTAGATGCACCATGAAAGATGTAAGCAGAGACTACTGAGCAGATTAATGGGTCAGAGTAATAAAGATCTCTCACAGAACAGCATCTTTATGTGAAAGAGTATAATATTTGTAACAGAGCTGTCAATTAGACAGACTCAGCTCTGGAAGAGACCTCACGAGACCATTAATCCAGCTCTTGTTTCTAGGTAGTGCTGCGTTAAGACCATCATAGAAAAGCAGCCTTCAATCACTGTTTACTAATTCTAAGCAATACTCTTAATTATATGATTACATCATCATGGATGTTCCTTCCCTTCCTACCTTAAGGTCTTCTTGAATTACTATGACATGCTTCTGGTGACATGCCCCTTTAAAGTCAGGTAGGTTGATACCCATATGACAAATCTGTTATTTAGTTGTTCAGTCGTGTCTGACTCTTTGTGACTCCATTTGGGGTTTTCTTGGCAGAGATACTGGAGTAGTTTGCCACTTTCTTCTCCAGCTCATTTATAGATGAGGAAGCTGAGGCAAATCCCTGCCTAGGATCACACAGTTAGTAAGTGTCTGAGGCCAGAATTGAACTCAGGAAGATAAGTCTTCCTGACTCCAGGCCTGGTACTCTATGCAGTGTCATCCACAGAAGACAAATACACAGACCATCATCAAGTCATATTTGACTGCCTTCTACCTTGGCAGGACTTTTCTGAGCTTGCTCTCTAAAGAACACTCCTTTTGAGAAAGAACCCAGAATCACCTCTACACCATAATGAGGCGTAAAAGGAAGATTTTAGTGGTAAGTCATGCATTTAAACCAAATTTATTGAGAGTTTACTATACGTTGTATGTTGCATTGCTCTAGGTGCTGTAGGTCAGGGCTGTCCAAAATACGGCCTACAGTGTGATTTTATGCGGTCTGCCTGGGGGTTTTAATTTTTACAAGCAAATAAAATAATAATTTGCATGGAATGCATTAATACAGATTTTTAAAATTCCATCACTAATAAATAATCGTGTTGATGTTAATTGTCTTTGGTATTTTTAAGCAGTATTGTGGACGGAACATATTGCATGGAATTTTCAATCCATCTGTGGGATGCATACTGTCTGTAGGATGCAGACTAGTCAGTATGCACCTACCTTTATACTGTTGTATTGTCGCTTTGCTGTTTTGTGTTTGCTTTTGTGCGTTCCCCCACTTTCTATTAGTGTACTATTGTTATTCTGGGTGCGGCCCTCAAATGATTATTTTATTTAAATTCAGCCCTAAGATAACCTAAGGTTGGACAGCCCTGCAGTAGGTTACACTAAGAATTATGAGATAGTTTATTTCTTCAGGTAGTTTATATTCTAGTAGTAGAGTTAAGAAAATGCACATAATAATACTGTTGTTCAGTCATGTCTGACTTTTCATGACTCCATTCGGAGGCTTCTTGGCAAAGATAATGGAGAAGTTTGCCACTTCCTTCTCCAGCTTATTTTACAAAGGGTGAAGTGACTTGTTCCGGGTCCCACAGCTAGTAAGTATCTGAGGCCAGATTTCAGCTCATGAAAATGAGTCTTCCTGATTGTAAGCCTGATGCTCTATCCACTGGGCCACCAAATCTGCTTAATTGCTAAAGGAATGGTACAGAGAATAACTACTATAAAAGAATCTTGAGAGAATTCAATTCAGCAAGTACCTACTAAGCACTTGATATGTGTCAGATATTGTGCCAGGCACGTGGATACAATAGTCCTTGCCCTCAAGGAGCTTCCTTTTTGACAAAACTCCGTAAGCTTCCTTTGATAGTATATTTTAGTATCTCACAATCCCTATATAAGAGATGACTTTATTTGGATTTCAAGCTTTACACAGTCAATCAATGAATAAATATTCATTAAGCACGTACTATGTGTGAAGTATTATGTTTGAGGTTGGGGATAGGAATAGGGCCTAAACTTGTTAATTCCATTAGTATAGAGGATTCCTAGGTGAGGAAACTCTCTGTACCAATGCAAGGCAGCATCCTTCCTACAACTTACTGATTGAAGTTTTGATATCAGAAGACTTGGGGATACAAACAACAACAACTACAAAAACCATTATAACCAAGTACATATATACATATATATATATATATATATATATGTATGTATGTATAAACTTTATAACCTCACTTGTGAAGTAGGCAGCACAAGAACTATCATCTTTACCTCAGGCTCCAAGAGCTAAATGATCTGTCCAATCTCACTGGACCTGAAACCAGACTACTTTCTATAACAATATAGTACCTCTCTCCTGAATGCCTAATTAATAAATTTCCTGCTCTGACTGAAGTCTATTCAACATTGCCCTTTCATTTGTGGACACAGAGAAAAAAATATCCACTGCCACTTATACTCAAACCCTTTAAAATTTTCTTCTTCTGTAGTTTCCCTTCCAGATGATGCCAGCCCAGGTCCTTTTAGCCTTTCCTCACAACATATGTTTGCCAAACCTTTAATTGCTTCTATTGTTCTCCTCTGGATTCTCTTTGAGGCCTCAGTATCTTCTCAAAACCAGCTTCACCTCCATGTTCCCAAACCACTATTACTGTTTTAATGAAGGCTTGTCCTATGCTGTGAGCACTGAGAAAGGATGACTTGGTGATATTATACACTGTGCAGACAACCCACATTTATTTCTTTCCTACAGAATTATACTGGTGATTTGTTATTTATGGATCTTCAGATTTTATTTTCTGCTTTACATAGAATAAAAGAAAAAGGAGAGACCTGGAATATAAATTAGAGCAAAGGTTGTTAACTATTTTTGTGTCATGGATCCCTTTGGCAAGGTGGTAAAGTATATAGACCCCTCCTCAGAATAATGCTTTTAAATGTGTAAAATAAAGTACATAGGATTATAAAGGAAATCAATTATATTGAAATGCAATTTTTTTTTAAAAAAAAAGGAGAGGCAGAGCAAAGATGGTGGCTGGAAAGGAGGGACTTGCTTAAGCTCTCCCCCAGGTCCCTCTGAACACCTGTAAAAAATGGCTCTGAATAAATTCTAGAGCTGCAGAACCCACGAAATAGCAGAGGGAAGAAGGGCTCCAGCTCAGAAAAGCCTGGATGGTCTTTGGGAAGGGTCTATTGCACAGAGCTGGGAGCAGAGCACAGCCCAGCGTGGACTGAGCCAGGACCAACTAGACTGAGAGCTGGGCGGAACAGGTGGCAGACCCTGAATCAGACTTCTCCACCCACAAACACCAAAGACAACAGAGAAAGTTAGTGGGAAAAACTGCTGGATCTGCTGGATCAGAGTGAAAGGGGTACGTGGTTGGCCCCAGACCCAGGGGCACGGAAGTGGTGCAGCTCTAGCTCCAGCTGCAGTTGTTTCTGGCCCCAGGCCCACCTGGTGGGAGGAATTAAGTGGCAGATCCCAGCAGGAGTACAGAGCCTGCTCAGATCTGAGTCGCGGTCCAGGTTGGCGGTTCTTGGGGGAGGAGGAGTGCTGGTGTGGCAGAGCTGGCTGTATAGAAATAGCTCTGAAAACAACAGTGCAGCCCCTCAAGCTTGGGACAAAATACTCTCTACTCTACAAATGGTCATACACTGACAAAAAGCTCAAGGGTCAAATAGTTGGCTGGGAACATGAAAAGGCAGCAAAAACAGACTCAGATTCAGACTCAGACTTTGAAATCTTTCTTTGGTGACAAAGAAGACCAAAACATACAGCCAGAAGAAGTCAACAAAGTCAAACAGCCT
>CM053622.1:200206100-200269710 GCA_028646595.1 Phalanger gymnotis | reverse complement strand
ACGAAAAACAAGTCAATGACTTGCTAAAGGAGACCCCCCAAAATACTGAAGAAAATAACACCTTAAAAATAGACTAACTTAAATGGCAAAAGAGCTCCAAAAAGCCAATGAGGAGAAGAATGCCTTGAAAGGCAGAATTAGCCAAATGGAAAAGGAGGTCCAAAAGACCACTGAAGAAAATACTACCTTAAAAATTAGATTGGAGCAAGTGGAAGCTAGTGACTTTATGAGAAACCAAGATATTATAAAACAGAACCAAAGGAATGAAAAATGGAAGACAATGTGAAATATCTCATTAGAAAAACCACTGACCTGGAAAATAGATCCAGGAGAGAGAATTTAAAAATTATTGGACTACCTGAAAGCCATGATCAAAAAAAGAGCTTAGATATCATCTTTCAAGAAATTATGAAGGAAAATTGCCCTGATATTCTAGAACTAGAAGGTAAAATAGAAATTGAAAGAATCCACCCACCACCTCCTGAAAAAGACCCCAAAAAGAAAACTCCTAGAAATATTATCACCAAATTCCAGAGTTCCCAAATCAAGGAGAAAATACTGCAAGCAGCCAAAAATAAACAATTTGAGTATTGTGGAAACACAATCAGGATAACACAAGAGCTAGCAGCTTCCATATTAAGGGACTGAAGGGCTAGGAATATGATATTCTGGAGGTCAAAAGGAGTTAGGATTAAAACCAAGAATCACCTACCCAGCAAAACTGAGTATCATGCTCCAAGGCAAAATATGGACTTGCGATAAAATACAGGACTTTCAAGCTTTCTCGGTGAAAAGACCAGAGTTGAACAGAAAATTTGACTTTCAAACACAAGAATCAAGAGAAGCATGAAAAGGCAAACAAGAAAGAGAAATCATATTGGACTTACTAAAGTGGAACTGTTTTGCTTACATTCCTAAATGGAAAGATGATGTGTGTAATTCATGAGACTATGAAGGGATGATATCTAAAAAATTAAATTAAATTAAGGGGTGAGAGAGGACTATATTGAAAGAGGGCGAAAGGGAGAGATAGAATGGGGTAAATTATCTCATGTAAAAGTGACAAGAAAAAGCAGTTCATTGGAAGGAAACAGGGGGCAGGTGAGGGGGAATGAGTGAATCTTGCTTTCATCAGATTTGACTTGAGGAGGGAATAACATACACACTCAATTGGGGAAGGAGATTAAAAAGGGGGGATGATAGAAGGGGGGGCAGATGGGGGAAGAAGTAATCAAAAGCAAACACTTTTGAAAAGGGACAGGGTCAAAGGAGAAAATTGAATAAAGGGGAACAGGATAAGAGGGAGGGAAATATAGTTAGTCTTTCACAACATGACTATTTATGGGAGTATTTTGCATAATGATACATGTGTGGCCTATGTTGAATTGTCTTAGGGAGAATGAGTATGGAGGGAAGAGGAGAGAGAATTTGCAACTCAAATTTTTAAAAGGAGATGCTCAAAAAGAGTTGTTTTTGCATGCAACTGGGAAATAAGATATATAGGCAACGGGGCATAGAAATCTATCTTGCCCTACATGAAAGTAAGTGGGAAAGGGATGGCGGGGGGAAGAGTGTGGTGACAGAAAGGAGGACTGACTTGGGAACGGGGCAATCAGAATATATGCCATCTTGGAGTAGGGGGAGGGTAGAAATGGGGAGGAAATTTGTAACTCAAAATCTTGTGAAAATCAATGTTGAAAACTAAAAAATATTAAATAATAAAGTATAGAATTTTAAAAAAGTAAAAAACAAGGAAATCCACAGACCTCATTTTAAGAGTTCTTGCCTTAGAAAATCATGAAGTCAAACTCCTCATTTTATAGATAAGGAAAACTGAAGAAATGACTTGGAAAGACTGATGAAGTTACTCATTCACAAGCATTGGGGACAGAATAAGAATGAGGATTTAGGTCTACTAATTCCTGTTTTTGTCAGTTCTTTTTCTGTTGCATTTGACTCTTCATGACCCCATTTGGAGTTTTCTTGGCAAAGATACTAGAGTGGCTTGCCATTTCCTTCTCCAGCTTATTTTACAGATGAGGAAACTGAGGCAAACAGGTTAAGTGACTTGCCCTGAGTCACACAGGTAGTGTCTGAGGTCATATTTGAACTCAGGTCTTCCTGACTCCAGGCCTAGCACTCTATCCACAGCAGCACCTAGATGCCCTCAGACAGATTAAACTGCAATAATATACCATAACAGGTTTAACCCCGTTAGCTTACAGGACAGCCTTAGACTTTCCCGGCAATGTTATAAAAGTGGTTCATTGAACCTACAAACCCAGCCGTCCTTTATTTAGGCATTATCTGAACTATCTCTAGCCATTTAGTTAAGATATCCCTGTATAGATATCTTCTCCCTCTTTCTTCCCCAATGACGGCTAATCCTATAGCTCTGGCTGGTTTAGACAGTGCCCTTATCTTTTACCAAGAAACATTTCCTCAGCTCTTGAAACAAGGAGTAAACTTTCCTCAGTGGGAAAATATAGATGTGCAGACTGAAGTGCAGATTAACAGACCAGCTCATATCTTACATTCTGTCTTGCTTGTTGTTGGCTAATACTTTCATTTTGTTTTTTTTTCTACATGGTAGCATCTCTTTGATCAGCACAAAATTGGTTATCCTGAAGACCTGGGGTTTTATTTCTGGGCAGAATGTTTAATTCTCTGCTTGTATCTCTTTAAAAATTGTTTCAATAATGTCTTGTTATTTACATTACAGTCATTTCACAACATAATATCGGTGCCACAACGATCCCTCCTCTTGTTTATTATAAAGAAAAATAGTTTAGCCAAACCAAAAGCATCTGAGCATGTGCAACCTTCTTCCCCTCACCAATTACAATTGAAAAGAAGGAAGAGTGCTTGGTCACCTACTCTTCCCCAGTATCCAAGGAAGTTAATTGAATTCACTTTTGGAACTGCTGCCCTGGGGCTGAACTACCTTAATTGTTGAACAAGGAAAGGTAGGTGATATTAAACCCATTTTACAACTGAGGAAACTGAGGCAGACAGAAGTTTTATAAGTGACTCACCTGGGATCACACAGACACTGAAGTATCTGAGGCCGGATCTGACTCCAGATCCAGCGGTGCTACTTAGATAGACGCCTAGGATTTTGTCATTAAGAGCATTATTCTACGTTGTGTTTCTCCTGGATCAGCCTGCCATCCCAGTGACTGCCCAGGCCAAAGCTCTCTTCCCTGGTTGCCATTCTCATATACATGGAGTCTGCCTCCATTAGAATAAGCTCTTAGGGGCAGAAACAGCAGTACTTTCGTACCTATGTTCTGTGGTTAGCAGTGTCCTGCACCTCATTAGGTGCTTAATAAATGTTCATTCATTCATTCTCTATGATCGAGATAGGTCTTTATAATTGATGTGAGTACAGCTTCCCTTGAGTGTAATATTCATTTAGATTATTACTGTCAATAAATCAGTCAATTAGCAAGCATTGATTGCTTGCCTACTATGAGCCTAGCACTGAGCTAGGCACTGGGGGTACTTCCTGTGTATAACCTTCTCCTGCTTCTACTCTGCTTATCTTTCCACTTTAAAACGTGGACTATACCTGTACTACATCACACTGATAGAAGAAGAAATTAAGGAATTCTTCTGAACTGTTTAGAGGAGGCAGGCACCAAAGCCCTTATCTGAGCTATGTTTCTATTTGCATTTCTAATATTAACATCAGAAAAATTCTATCATCTTCAATGAATATAAATTAAGTGTCTACAGAATGCCTGGGACTGCGAAAGGCTATATGTGGCACTGTATAATCTCCTCAATGTTGAAATATTCATTTACTATAAAGACTCTTCACATATGTGTATGTGAGATGGGGGAAGGGACGGAGAGGAAGACAGAGAATCGTCACATTTATTCAAATCAGCACGAGGAATATCAGAGCATCTTTTAGAAAATCTAGCAAAACTGGGCCCCTGTAAGAACCTAGTGGAGACATATGCCATGTGGTTTTAAAGACTTTTCAAATGTCCATCATGAAATATCAAAACAGAGTTTCCATTCGTAAGATTTGAGAATTTTAAAATGCTATGGAGTAAGTCATGGCATCATATTATTTGAGAAAACTGCAGCCTACAGGGGACTTGTCTGCAGTCACCCACATATGAAATACGTGAAAGAGTACGGATTCGAATCCAGTTCCTCTAATTCAAGTCCAGTGTCCATCTGCCCCCAAACACACACATGCACACACATATGAGCACATGTGCACACACAAGCACACACGCACACAAAGATATCTCATTTCTAATCACAAACCTGGGCATACATCTTTTTTCTCTCTTAAATCCCAATAGGTAGATATGTCATAATGCACTCACATTATTAATGCATTGGTGCATTGAACTGAAGATGCCAGAGCAAACACTTAAGGGCTTAACTTAATTATTTCACAGGCTTGGGCAGGCAGTATAGAATTATGGAAAGAGCGCTGAAGTAGTAATCAAGAAAATCTAGTCCAAGATGCAGCTCTGCAAATTATTAGAGATGATGTAGTAGATAGAGCGCTGGGCCTGGAGTCAGGCAGATGTGAGTTCAAATTTGGCCTTAGATACTTACCAGCTGTGTGATCCTGGGCAAGTCACTTAACCTCTGTTTGCCTCAGTTTCCTCATCTGTAAATGGGGATAATACACTTACTTCCCAGGGTTGTCCTAAAAATCAAATGTGATAATGATGGTAAAGCGCTCAACATCTGCTCAGCACACAGTAAGCACTAAATAAATGTTAGCTATGTGTTATTGTTATTATTGTTAACCTTAGACACATTAACTTTTTTTAAGTATAGGGGTTTTATTTTTGTTTTTAATCTGGCCCTGTGCTTTTGTCAGAGAGTCTTAAAGCACTGCCTGGGGCACTGAGAGGTTAGATGACCTGCCCAGGGTGATAGTCAGTATGGAAGCACAAACCACCCCTCCACTCTGCCTTCTCGCCCTGTGTGATTCACGTTCATACCTCCCATAAAACCTCAAGCTTCTTTTGTAGAACCACCCTTAACACCCGACTTCTTGGTATTTTTCATTTCCGTATCTACAAATTGGGGAAAGAAAAATCGATGAACTTTACAATTAATTAAGAAGGATCTGCAATGGAAAGAGCACAGGACTCAGAGTTAAGAGGAACCTAGATTCAAATACCACCTCTAATACTTCCTTGCTGTGTGACCATGAGCCAGTCACTTTACCCCTGTCACCCTGGTTATTTCATCTGCAAAATAGGCATAAGAAAATATGTCACACCTACCACACAAGACAAATTAGATAGTTTTACTTTTATTCCTTTGGTGGTAATCGCGGTTAAGTGACTGGCTCAGTATCACAGAGCTATTAAGTGTCTGAGACTAGATTTGAACTCGGGTCCTCCTAACTACAAGGCTCAGCATTCTATCCACTGTACCACCTAGCTGCCCCAAATCGGATAATTTGCATAAAATTCTTTATGTACAATATCAATATTCAATAGTATTATTATCACATCTGCAATAGCTTGTCACGGTTTTCAAAATACTTCCATATGAGCTAATAGTTGTTAAAAGAAAATCCTGATTCGGACTTCATTTTGGTAAATAAAGCAAACTCAGGAAATAATATAAGACAAATACATACAATACTGAACCAGAAGAAGATTTGTGCTCTGGTTCTAATTCTACCACTTACTAGCTATGTTATCCTGGGCTCTACTTTCTGCAGAAGGCCAATTCTTGTTCTCCTGGCTACTAGTGCCTTCCCCTCTTAGGCGACTCTATCTATCTGTATGTATCTTGTAAATATGTATTTATACACAAGGTGTCTCAAGACCAGACCATGATTTTTGCCTTGGGCTGAAAGAACTGGGACATGTAGTCCAAAGAAAAGAAAACTTAGGGGTAAACAGACTGTTTTTAAGTTTTCAAAAAGCTATCATGTGGAAGAGAGGGGATGACTTGTTCCACTTAGCCCTCGAGGGCAGAATTACAACCAAAGGGTGGAAATTACAGCGAGGCAGATAGAGGTCTGATGTTAGAAAAAAAAGCTCTTTAAGTACAGTGACCCCTTCCACATTGCACGGGCTAGGCATGCAGCACCCCTATGATCTGGAAAATCGACATAAAATCTTTTGTCCCATCCCCCCATCCCCCCACCCCACCCCACCCTACCCTTATCAGAGAAGTCCAAATTTATTCCTCTTTTATGGGTTGTTTACAGTACCTTATTGTAAAATTTGGGTTAAATATTTGGTCACAGCCTCTCTGTTGTCTGCTGGCCTTCACATGTCACCTGTGGCTTCCTCAAAACTCCCCCGAAAATCCCATTTAATTTCTTATGCCAACATGTGATATACTGAAACTGTAATGGGGAAAGTCATGTTGCAGAAGGGTTAATTGTATTAGAGCTATTTAGACACATGACAGAAGCCTACCTGGGAGAGAATATGGTCTGCAGAATCCATAGGTTCTTTGAGCCTTTGCACCGTGAAAGTCAGTGTAAAATATCTCACAGCAAGGAAATTATTAGATTATTACATTTTGCATGTCCAGTCTAAATACAGATGTATTCCTTAATGTACCAAGCTGGGGTAATGATTTTTTTTAATTTTAAACTATGCTTGGATTTGGTGTGATTTTAAATTGCACTTGGAATGCAAGTGGTATGACGAGTACTTAAGAAAAGATCCCTTAAAGGATTCATTGAAAGAACATTAATATTGACATATGGCACCAGCTCTCTAAAGCAGAGTAAAGAGACTCCAACAATCCATTACCCTCTCACAGAATATATTTCTCTTTCTTACTTATGTCTGCATGAACAACAGATGCCTGTGGTGAGCGGCCAACTCATCTATCTTTCATTGTCCTCTTAATTCTGTCTTCCCCCAGCACTAGAAAAGGTGTTGCTCATGCAGAACTAACAGATGTTGAAGTCCCTTTGCTGCTGCCAATCATCCTGAGCACCACCCAACCTTTTACAAGCCTTGTTTAATCCTGCCTCTCAACATTAAGGAGTCCACAGGGCAATCGATTGGCAAAGTCTACAAAGATTCTCTCCTGCTTTCATTCGCCTGATTTCTACGTGATATTCAACAAGCATTTAGTAAGCATCTACTACCATTTAAGGAACTAGATAAAATGAAATAAAAATTGAAATAGTTACCTGCCTTCAAAGAGCTTATATTCTATTGGGGAGGGATGCAATGATGTATACACACAGATGAGACAAATTTTAAAAAACTGAACCTATGATTTCTTTGGTGTAGGGATGAATTCACTACCACCTTGTAGTTCAATAATTTTTCTATTATATATAACTGTTATATTTTATTCTATTGTAATTTTTAAATATTATATTTTATTATATGAAATTATGTTATTTATTATATTTATTTATTCATTATATATGAAATGTATGTTTCTATTATACATAACAATTATGTATTATATATGAAATATATATTGTATATGCATTTCTATTTTATATAACAATAACTCTTCTGTATACAACATATAGAGAAAGTACTCAAAAAGGTGGGGACCACCAACAAATTACAAGGATGGAGAAAGGCAAGAGGCAGCAGCCGAGTTGCTGCCCACAGGAGTTGAGGATTTCATAAGGCAGAGGTGAGGACGGAGGCCATTATGGGTATGCCACTCAGACTATATAAAGGTGTGGAGCTGAGAGCTGGGAACCACAAAGAAGGGGAGAGTGTGTAATGCATCTGGGGGAGTATTGTGAAATCAGTCTGGAAAGATCACCAGATCTGGCACCTGAGGACCTCAGTTAAAGCCTTGGCTTTATTGCTTTGACATGACTTTGGACAAAGTCATCTAAGCTCTCTATGAGCCTGTTTTCTTGCCTACAAAGTGGGGAAAATGATACCATCCTGAACTACCTCAAATGGTTATTAAACAAATGAGGTAATATGATATAGAAATACAGGCTATTATAACAAGACTGCCTTGTATTTCTATAACTTGTTACAATTTACAAAGTACTTCTTACAAATTCTGAAACTGAACTTATTAGTAGTAGTTCAGTTGAATACTATGCCTAGGGCACCATGCTGATTTATGCAGATCTCAGGGTGCCATTATCTGCCATGAACTTTCTCTTGGGCTAGGCTCTCATGTCCTAGAAACTGGCACCACGTGGGCTGTTAATGAGCTTCCCATGCACCTGCTGATCTACAACATGTCTGGCCAACAACCAGTATGGCTGCTCAGCAAGCCTTGTGCTTTACTTTTAACCATTATTCTGATTCTCCCTTTGGGAATATGTAGAGAGAAAACAGTGTATTCTTTACAACCTATGTTATAAAGAGCAGGTATAGAATGAGGAGTCTGTAGAACAAGTATATGCTCAGCCATTATGGCCCAGAATGTAACTTTATTTAACTTTTTGACCAGTTAATGCATGCATCCCCAATATATTCTGTGGAAACACAGAAGGGAGATCAAGAAGACTGGCCTGCACATCCCTCTTGAGTGAAATTCACGGTCACAGTCAAAAGAACTTGTTATGGAATAAGTGGGGGAAGGGAAAGAAAAATCAAATACATATTTGTAACATGCTTATGTAGGTTAAGTTTGCAATACAACCCTAAGCAAATCACTTAAGCTTTCTGAATCTTAACTTTCCTCCTTGTTCTATGGGGATAATAATACCTGTAGCACTGATCATAAAAAGCTGTTGTGAGGCTTGAGATAATATATACAAATTATAAGCCACTATATAAACATCAATTACTATTATTATTGAAAGGTAGCAACATGACGTAATAGAGCCTTGCAGTCTGGAGGACCTGGGTTCATATCCTGCCTTTCACTTATATTGGCAATATGACTACAGGCAAGGCACTTGGTCTTCCTGTGACCTCATAACTATATAATTTAGGTAAGACAATGTATTATATATATAATTTATATATAATAATTAAAATTACATATATAACACTAAATATGATTCTATATAAAACTACATATTGTATATAATATACAAGACTATAGGTAAATTACATGTCTGCACAAGTGATGGACATTTTCACCCTGGGAATTTCCCACATAAATGAGACTGTAGATCCAAACTACCCCCTTTAATATTTTTGAACATTATTATTATTTTTTGTTGTTATTTAGATGAAGAAGTTGGTAGAATTTTGTCCTTCCTCTATGACTCCTTTTTCCTAAGTGCTCCTGACACGGCTGTCAGACAAACATACTTTTTTTTAGCATCATGTAAAATTCCTATTTAATAAAATTCCCTATCATCTGAAAAATAGAATCATGTGAAAATTTGCTACTAGATGCAGTCTTACAATTCTGAAAAGCAATTAACCTTGTAGTCTTCACAATGATAAAAAAATATTAATAACTTCAACTCTAATTTCTACAATTTAAGAACAAATTTCCTAGGTCCTTTACAAGCTGTGATACCCACTATTATTAACACCTGTGCACATAAATTCTGAAGTATTTAATTTTAGATACCTCAATAAAATCAATATCTGACAGTATTTTTTAAATGCAAATAGAGCTTGACTCAAGCATGAACAATAGTTGTGAGCATTTGGATTTGACAAAAAAAAAATCTACTTCCCTGTAGCTCCACAGGGCTGCTTCTAAGTACAGGGCTTCTGTTTTGTAATGGTGTTCTTCTCCCAGGGCAGTAACATGAGGCTGCAAATGAGCTCTGGAGAGAAAGATATGAATCTTTCTCCCTCTAGCTGATCTGCACAAAACTGTGAAAAATTAGAAACTATAGCTTGCTGTGGTAAATACAATGAACTTATGCTTCTGTTCTTATGTTTTCCTTATGCACAAAAGGACAAAGCTACAATAATGTATGCTAATCAATATTCAGAAAGATTTAGTCTCTTGGATACCTTCTGTCTTGGGTTTCTAGGGAAAATGGATGAGAAAGTGATCATGTCAGATGCTTTTATACACAGATTCAACGAACAAAATATCCAGGTATTGTTGCTTCTCCTTGTGCTTTTTAAAAATCTGTCATTCATTAAAGATATCTGGGCAATTTTACATTGTACTTTTTTCATTTTTTGTTTTTGTCTCTCTAGGATTTGGGAAAGTGCCATACACACAGTAGGTACTTAGTCAATGCTTTTTACATTGAACTAACAAGGCAATTCTGGTAGTAAATAACATGTAGACAGCAAACATCATTTGGCCCATAATGGAGACCAATGAGATGCCAATATAGCCCTCCCATCAAGTATGATCACTTTCAATTCAGCAAATATGCATTAGGCACTCACTAAATGCTAGGTATGAGGGATAGAAACAATTTGATATAGCACAGATTTCACACTCAAGGAGTTTATAATATAATCCTGGACAGGGATATAATAACTATGATACCAGGGAGAATAAGGTCAGTGCAAAAGAAAGGTCCAAACTAAGTGCTGGGAGAAATCTGAAGAGGGTGGGATCTTTTTCATCCATGCATGGAGGAAGTTCAAGAGTTGGGGGTAGGGAAGTCCGTTATAGGTGGATGGTGTGTTCAAAGACATAGAGATAAAAATGCCAACACTGAACAGTTTAGAAGAACGAATTATTAAAAAAAAAACCTACCAAACAACCATTCAGAGGGCTTACTATGTGACAGGCATTGTGTTAAATGCTGAAGATAGAACTACAAAAGCACTCCGATCCCTGGCCCCAAGGAATTTACATTCTAAGAAGGGGAGACAACACCAAGGGAATGGTGGCCAGGAAATGTATTCGTGTCTACAAAGTCACAAGGATAGTGGATGGAAGTCAATTGAAATAGCCTTTCCTAAAGAAATGAACGGTTTTTTGATTATGGTTTTCAGAGAAACAGGTGAAAAGTGGTGCGTGTGCGTGCGTGTGTGTGTGTGTGTGGCACATGGAGAGTATGTGCACAATGGTAGACCAGGAGATGGCCAGAGTAAAGGCAGCAGTCTCCTAGAATTCAAAGCTGGGTGACTTAGCTCTTCCTAGAGTACTGAAAAATGGGAAAAGGGAGAGAGAAGGCTGAATAGGAACTGGGACCAGACTGTCCATGGGTTAAGATTCAGGAGATTATGCTGAAGACAATGGGGAGCTATTGAAGGTTTCCCCCCCCCCAAGAATAGGAATGACATGATCAGAAAAGCTCATTAGAAATACTACTTGAGTATTAGCATGAAGGATGGATTGTACAGGTGATATACTGGACTAAAGAAAACCTACATAGAGGCTAATAATATATTAGTCTCTCTAGGCAAGCAGAGATAAGGGTCAGATCTTTGGAGTCGAAAAGAAGGCAGAGACTGGAGAGAACACATAGGAATTGATAAGACTTCAAACTAAAGGGATATAGATGGAGAGGGAAGAATTTAAGAAACCTCTAATGATGGTAGCATTAATAGACAATGGTATTCTCTTTGACATCGAAGAAAAGTTCATAAAGACAACTCTGCAACTTATCAATCCCTTGACAATGCCAGCAGGAATATCACAATCACCAGGGACTTTAATATACACCTTCCTTCTTTCTAAATGTTTTCCTGGCTACTACATATTAGAAGCTAATATTCTCGTACCTGGTCACATCCATATTATATGGTTTCTTAACCTTTCTTATTTGTGTCAAGTATCCTTTTGACAATTTGTCTATGGAATCCTTTTCGGAATACTTTTAAATGCATAAAAATACATAGATACAAAAGAAAATCAATTATATTGAAATATACTAACAAGATATCTTTAAAAAAAACACATACAAGTTCACAGAACCCAGGTTAAGAAGTCCTGCCATGCCGTACCTGTGATGAAGAACAGCTTCTATTAAGAAATTTATTTTATGTACTCTGGTGCTGTCAGTGTGCCGTATTTTGGCAATGAGGTTTACTACATTGTATTAAAAATTTCTGGCTTCAGAGGATGGATATTAAAAGTAGGAAAAATTGGCAGTGGCAGTCTTGGTTGGCAGTATAACCATCATAGAGAACTGGAGGGATCCTGTAATATTCCTAATCACCTTGCTATTTTGTATTATTAGGCATTTATGATTTATATTTGGCCACTGTGCTTTGTAGCTGATGACTGATGGGTTTCACTCAGGGAATCTCTATTATGATGGTGGTGTTTGAAGATTGCAGGACTCTTTTTAACATAAAATGTTCTTTTTGAGTTCTTTGGGCTATGAGGCACGAATCAAAAGGGCTTTTTTGTGGGGTGTGTAGGTGTAATTTACAGAAATATTAAATTATGAAAATAACTTTAAAATAAATTTAAGAGGAGGTGGCATTTGTTATTGATTTCTGTGAAGTCATCTTTATAAGACACAGATATTGTAAGACATAGGCTAATACAACGTCTATTGCCAAAATATCTCTAAGTGGAACTTCCTGTCACAATGGCGATAATTGTTTATCCTTCATTTTTGAAGAGGACTGGTGTAATCACAATGATAGAGTCAGGGTAAAGTGTAATTAATGTTCATATGATAACCCTGACATTCACCACACTCCAAGTATTTCCTGGGTCATCAAAGATTCAATTATATTCAAGATATAATGTCAAACCCACTTGAATGCCTCTTTGACAACCAGAATATCTGACTGATCAAATAATATTTTTGAATTCCTACTATGCAAACTGTATAGTAGGAATTCATACTGAATAATTAAGATTATCTCACTTGACAGAACTGAAAAGTAAATTGGGCTTCAACCTTTATTTAAGCAGAAGGCAAAAGAATCCACATGCTGTTCTACTTGACCTTTGTAAAACAAGAGGCAGCAGGTGATAGAAATTATTGTTTTCCCTCCAGCCTCCTAAGTTAAAGGAAATGAACATATCGGTTGAAGTTTTGCAAGCAGCCAACTCTACTTGCTTATACTAAAGGATTTTTTGTTTCAAGATCCAGTGAGTAAGTAGGCTAATGGATACAGAGAATTCTGTCATTGTTTGTTTGCCGGGAAAGTACAAGTCAACAAACTGGAAAATGTACAGCAATAGCATGAAACTGTGTTATGTAAATGTGAATCTGAATGTCACAAATCTCAAACTACAGCCAGTGTGCACTGGTGGACATGGGGAAAGCTACTGAGGCTGAAGGCCATCTCATTACAAAGTTTACTGCTTCCCACCGAAAGTTTGCCTTTCTGAGCAAAAAGTCTAACGTAGATGCATATTAGAATCATTCTCCTGCATTTCATGCATTCTCAGCACTTTAAAAGTACTATTATTGTGAGGGTAATGAATCTGTAATCTAGAGATATTTGTCAATAACTAATTTATTTCATTTTCCTAACTAAAAAAAATTCAGGTTCTAAACAGCAGGGCAGAGATGATTAACAAAACCAACACCCCATAGAGTAAAGGGACAAAAATGTTATGACATGTTTGATAAAAGAAGCAAAGGCATCAGTAGTTGCAGGGACTTGATTGGTGATGCTAGTTTTCCTTGTGGGAAGGAACAATCCTCCTCCTCCTCCTTTTTGTGGGTTTTGCTGCTTTGCCACTGGCTCTATGTGCACAAAGTAATTTGGGCATTATAAACCTGTTAGGGCAGAAATTAACTAATAAAAAATATTTATTAAAGACCTTATTATGTCTCAGGCACTATGTGGGGCATTGTATTTTTGGACAAAAATCAAAACCATTCTTTGTAGTTTCTTCATCTGGGATTTCCCTATACCAATGAAATCATACTTCCAATTGCTATCCCCTTGGCAATATCTATCTATCTATCTATCTATCTATCTATCTATCTATCTATCTATCTATCTATCTATCATATATATGTGTACATGTAAATATATATATCTTATGAATATATGTATATTATATATACATACACATATATACATACATGCACACACATATTATTTATACATATATACATACAACAGAGAGAGAAAGAGAGAGAGAGGGAGAGAGAGAGGGAGAACGAAACAGGGAGAGGGAGAGACAGGGAGAGAGACAGAGACAGAGAGACAGAGAGGGAGGGAGGGAGAGGAAGAGGGAGAGGGAGAGGAAGAGGGAGAGGGAGGGAGGGAGAGAGAGAGAGAGAGAGAGAGAGAATTGTTTTTCCTTGATTCTTCCACATATCTGTCTACTTTTGACAAAGACATCTCTACCCCGAAGGGCTCTTCAAAGTCCCAAGCTTTCAATTTCATCTTCCCAGTTAGCACTGGACGGGACCTCAAGAGATGAGCTGAACTAGGCAGCCCCATCCTCACTCCCCTTTTCTTATAGCAAATGGTGATCCAGCACAACAGAGTCTACTATTTCAAACATTTTCTACTTTTCCCTTCACAACCAATCAATCTAAACCCACAATCTAAGTGGGGGATAGAAACTGTACTCCAAATTTAATAGTCCTTTTAGAAACTCTTTATAAGAACTGTTATACAGCTGATCAATGCAGGAATGGGTTTGGCCTTGTATAAAGTACATAATTATTAATTTGGCTTTTCCCATAAAACATAGTGATAAACTTAATGTGGGGTTTTATTTATTTTTCTGTGGTGGAGGAGAGGTAGAATCTTGAAAGAATAAAGCCTCAAATTTTTTTTAGAATGAATCTTATGAGATAAGGTTTGTTCTTGCCACCAATTTTAAAGAAATAGATTTGTCCCTGCACATGGAAGTCAATGAGTAGCAGAAATGTAAGCACATCTTCAAAGGACTTTCTTTCAGAAACACGAATAAAAATGTCCTTTATTTTATGGCACAGAAACTGAGTAATTTGTTTTTAGACATAGCGTGCTACAAGTATAGCAATGCCTATAGGTAAATAATATCTATAAAAGTCAATTTTCACCATTGACTATCCTATGTGCATACATTGATATAACTTGTTCTCACTAAAGCTGAATTAAAGCTCTATCCGGATGATGCCACAGTCTTAAGTTAGACAAAAAAAAGCTGTAGTATGAAAGCATTTTCGTCAAGGATTTTCGTTTGGGGAAGATAAATCCCTTAAAGTCCTCTACTATTTATTTGCTACAGATGAAGAATATCCCTCTACTTTACCTCCCACTAGTTCTTAGATCCCTGCTGCTAAGTGATTTCCCAAGCTAACTCATATACTGTGAATCTAGATCCCAGTGCCTTCCCTCTGTTAATTTTCTCCTACTTATACAGTATGCTCTGCATATGTTTGTTTGCATGTTGTGTCCCCATTAGAATGCAAGTTCCTTGAGGGTAAGCATTGTCTTTTGTCTCTTTTTCTGTTCCCACTGTCAAGGTCTCTCTCAAGAACTTTGGAATTGATCATGTGGCACGGGAGACACCGGCGCAAGACTGTTCAGCATGGCATGCCCACATCAGAGAAAGTACTGCGCTCTATGAGCAAAGCAGAATGGAAACAGCTCAAAGGAAACACAGGATGCGCAAGTTTGGAGTATCCACCCCAAATGTTCACGTGGACTATTTGTGCCCAACCTGTGGTATAGCATTCTGTGCTCATACCGGTCTGATCGGACACAATGAAACTTGACTCTAGCATAGTGATGTCATTTTAGTCCTCTTTGAGAATGAAGGACAACAACCAACCAACCAATCCCCAGTGCTTAGCACAACGTCTGGCACAGATGACTTAATAAATGTTGACTGACTGACTGACTGGCATCTAGGCTCAATGCAAACCAAGCGCCCATATTCCTGGAAACTCCTTATCCCTATTCTAATTGCCCCCTTTCTCCTAGGCCCATTCTAACCCAATTTACCTCTCTGATAGCCCATTCCATTATACCTTTTGTAGCCTCCCCCCTTTTCAATAAACTTACCAAAAGGGTAAGACATTTTAGCCAACATTACTTCTACCTACTCATTTTACCTGAAACAAACTTTGTAACCCTCATCATTGGGGGCCACCTTTTCTTACTCTCTGAGATGGATTCTCATGGGCCAAGAGGGAATGGTGAATTCCCTCCCTCTCAATGGCCATTTTCAGACCATTTCCCTATCTCTATTCTTTGTTAACTTTTTCTATTTTGAAGTCCTTGCATTATTACAACCCTGTCATCTACTGATTGCCGGGTCACCGTGACAACTTGCTTAAGGAATTTAGTAACTATTCACACAGTGCAGTTTGTACTATATCCCCTGACATCATTCTTTCATGACTGATGTTACAACTTATGTTGACAGTCTTACCACACAAATTTCCTACCTCCCCAACTGCAATGGCCATCTCTACCACAAATAAGCCACATGCCAGCATGGTCATAATTCTTGGACTTCAGTATGTTAGATGTATACTGTTTCCAATGGGGAGATTAAGACTGATCCTGCATCATTTTCTCATTGATCCTATTTACAAGTAATTGATTTTGTCATGGCTCTTTGTCTTTGAACTTAGTGCAATGTTCAGCTGGTTAAGCTTAAAAATTCAGCTCTCCTGTCCAAGGAATTTAACTCACCTTAGAGAATTCATATGAATAGAAAAGGAGTCAGGCCTAATATCTTCATGCCACCAAGCCATCCTTCAAGGATGTCTGGTTTGCTGTCTAAAAGTCTGGGCTACTAACTCGCACCTGCACTCAAACAAAGAACATTTCTTAGGCTCATGAGAGAAGAGGTGTGGGGGCAGGGGGGTTGTTGCTAGTCCCCATGAGCAAACTTCTAACCAATCCTGTTGTTCCCTGCACCTCAGCTCTGTAATCAATCATGTTGCCCTTAATTCCATGTCATGTACCCTGTTCTGTACTCCCCAAAATGTACACAAGACAAATTGTCCTTCTGATCAGGATCTTTAGCATTCGTGGAAGCAAGTCATCAACTTATCTATTGATAGGTAGCATGCCCCTGCTAATAATGCTTATCTTGCTCAGAGATCTACTTCAGTTTGCCCTTTTGTCAAAATCTCAAACACAACACCAATATACCAAAGAATTTGCATCCTGAGAATCCAACTGCCAAAGTTTCTGCCTCCTTCAGGCTTGCACTTACAGTAAATCTAGTTCATCTTTCCCTTTTGTTTTTTCTCTTCTCTTTGTTTACAGAAGAGGAGAAATCTCTACTCTTCACTAAAACATATTCTGCTAATTGGGCCCTTGATTCCATTTTTCCCTGCCTCCCCCAGAACCTTGTTCCAACAATTGTCTTGTTCTCATTCAAATTCAGTCTCTCCCTATGTAGTGGCTCCTTCCTATTTTTCTAAAACAAACAAATAAACAAAAAAAATTTCCCTTAATCCTTCTACTCTACATATCTATGCTCTAGGTCTCTCGCCTTTCCTTGATAGCCAAACTCCTAGATCAGGTATGTGTTGGCCCTGATATCCTCTGTGTGACCTTCTGACTATAAGATTCTGGTTTTCAACGTTATATGACTCAGATCTTTATCCCTATTCTCCCAGCACATTTTACTCAAGTTGGCTTCTTTTCTCCTTAAATGGCTTTGACTATGTGGTCCAATACTTTAATATTTATCTAGCTACTACCCTAGAATCCTCAGTCTCCCTAAATTTAAGTTATTCCCAACTCCTTAATGTTCAACTCTGGAAAAAATCCCATCATCTGATTTCTTTGCATCAGCTCTTAGGCTGCTAAGTATCACTGGGAAAATCACATACTCAAGCTAATTTCACTGACTACATACTTATGGAACACAACTCTCACATGAGTCCTTGCTAATACTCTTTCTACTATATACTTAATGACTCCCTATAACATTCAGCATATTGACAATTCAAACCTTTTCATTTCTCCTGAATCTCCCACTGTACCTCCATACACCTAGATTCATAGTAAATGACAGCCTGTGAAATCATTTAGAAGACAGATCATTTGATATGATCTATGAGATGAGGCTTCAGTCCCAACTTTTTTCTATTTTGCAAAACTTTTCAGTATCTTCACTCACTTTCTCTCTCTTCCCTCACTGAAAGATATTCCTACTGTACAAAATACTACTTATAAAATGCACAAAAGCGACTTACATCTTTGATCTCATTCCCTCCTGCTTCCTCCAGGACTCTGTTTCACCAGACCCTCTACAATGTGGCACCACCCCACTTTTTCAGTCTTACTATGTACTATTCTCTTCTGTGAGTGCTACACTCCATCCAAAATGGACCACTGAGACACCTAATATTCAATTCTGGGAACCACACTTAAAGGAAGTCTTTACCAAGCCACGACTTCTAGAAGTGTGAGTAGGGTGGAAAAGAGAATGAAGACTATACCATGTGATGATTAGTTGAAGGAATAGAGGATAATTAGCCCAAGAAAGAAAAGACTTGGGGGATATTATGGCCACACTGAAGGGTCTGATGTACCGTTGGAAAACAGCATTAGCCTTGTTCTACTTGGCTCTGGAATTAAGAGCAATGGGTGAAAATTTTAGGGAGGTAAATTTAGACTGAAACAAAAAGCAGCACTAATTAGGAAGAAAAGTTGCTTAAAAATGGAATTATCTGCCTTGCAAGTAATGGGTTCACCTTCATTAAAGGTCTTCAAGCTGAATATGAATGTCCACTTACTTGGTGAGGGATGATGAAGAGGAGATTTATACTCAGGCTTAGATGACCTTTCATGTCCTTACAAGCTCTGAGATTCTGTGATATTCTCTCTATTTTCCCACAGGCATGGATAATTTCATTTCTGTCTTTGTATAGACCTAGCACCTAGCATAGCACCTTATACATACTCAAATACTCATCCAATACATTCTCCATTGGAGGTTGGGTGGTCCCACCCAATATGCAGGGAAAGAGTTATTTTATTTAGAGACAACTCTATGTATTTGTGAAACTCAACACCCAGAAAAAACCCACAGCATGTACTGAATTGATGACAGGTGAACAGAATCATCTCTGAATATTTAGAACCCTAGAACGAGCTAGAAAGCGTTTAATAAATCATGTTTAGACTTCTCTCCTTACACATAACAAAGCTGAGACTCAGGAAAGATTTAGTGACTTACCAAAAGTCATACAGCAAATTATTAGCAGAGAGAGAATTAGAATTCAACTCTCCACACTCCTAATCCAGCACTCTTCCCACTATAGAATATCTTTGCATTATGTTAATAGAGTAAACACATTTTAAAGCCAAGAGCACCCTTTTAGCAATTTAGTGTTTTGCTGCAATGTATATTTAATACCGATGAGACTCTGAAAGGGTGGAGGTCTTGGCTATAAGATGTGTTTATTATATTAATTTAGATTTAATTGCTACCATACTGGAAGACCCCAGTGAACCAAAGCAGGTAGAAATGAGGGGATGATAAACAAAGGTTGTAGAGGTACTCTGAATCCCATTTATAACATCTGAAGAAGTGCTATTAGATCACCACTTGAAGACCTTCACTGTCAGGGAATCTAGTGCCCTCCTCACCCTACCGAGGCAGCCCGTTTTGGGACAGATCTAATTTTTAGGAATCTTTTTCCTTGTATTGAACTGAAATCAGTCTGCCTATAATTGCTGCCCTCTGGTAATAGGGGAGTATAGTTGAGCCTGACAGTTTCACACAAAGAAAACTTCCTAAGCCACAGACTATGCCTCAATTCAGAATTTGTAAGACAACTGTTGATGTCTCAGTGCAAAATTACAACCACTATTGGAGAAACAACTCAAACTAAGTGACTTACAGTGACAAGACATTCTTGACCCCTTCCGCCAGAGGCAAGAGTGGAAGGAGGCAGACAAACACCTAGAATGAGTCGAGGGGTACAATCCCCTGACACCAAAATAATTTTATCATCCATGTCTAGCCAATTTATGTGGATTCAAAGCTACCTGGAGTTTAGATTGGTGGATTTATAAAAGGTTCCAGGGACCCTCTGTCTACTAAACAGACCCTAATCCACTCAGGCCATTCCAAACTGGTCTAGAGTTTTCCATAGATTGAATTTTCTGGCTTGTGGTAATGTACGCAGTTTCATTTCCTAGAACCAGAAGAAGAGTGGAACTCAAAGGGTCGAAGTGAGAGCAGAAGCTCCTTGTTTCTGGTACCCTTCTTTGTGAATGAATTCAGTCAAAATCTTGTAGTCTATTAATCAGTCCTTGAGTTAGCTTAGGTTGAGTTTGTGTTCCTAGAGATATATAAAGATTCAATTAAGGCTGCATGGTGAATGCTGGAGATACGAGAGAGAGAGAGAGAGAGAGAGAGAGAGAGAGAGAGAGAGAGACAGAGAGAGAGAGAGACAGAGAGACATTCGACATGCTTGAAGAGAACAAAATATGCACAAAGTAAACTAAATATAATTTGGGGGCAGGGGATGTTTGAATGGAAGTAGGAATTCTAAGAAGCATAAGTGAGAAATAAGAGTATTCCAAAATAGGGAGCTGGGGGGAGGTGTCAGAGGACTGTAGCCTGCGAAAAAGCTTAAAGGTAGAAGATGGACTACTATGTATGGAGGAACATGAAAGAAGCCAGCTTGGCTAGAACCCAGAGGTGTAAGGGAGAAGAATGTGCAAATTAACCTGGAAAGAGAAGCCAGAGCCAAATTGTGGCTCTAGCTCTACAGGAATGTAGATTTTATCCCAGAGGCAACAGGGAGGCACTTTGGCTTCTTTTAGTCAGGCAGTGACAAGTTCAGACCTGAGCTTTAAGAATATGAATATGGCAACTGTGTGGAGGATGGACTGCAGAGGGGAAAGATGTTGGGAGATCAGTTGGGAAGTTTTTGCTTCAAAACCAGAAAGAAATAAAGACCTAAGCTAGGGCAGCTGTGGGGTGAGAAGAGAAGGGGGAATATACAAGAGAAAAGAGTTAGAATCAACAAGACGTGGCAACTAACTGGACATGAGGGATTGTGAATGAGACCTAGGAAGCAATTTGTAACTGTGCCCACAGGGCTATCACACTGGGCACACCCTTTGACCCAGCAATACCCCGTTAGGGCTGTATCCCAAAGAGATTAAAATCCCAGAAGAGGTATTTTTAAATATTAAATTAAATTTTATTAAATTAAAAGAGATTTAAAAAAGGAAAAAGGACCTATTTGTACAAAAATATTAATAGCAGCTCTTTTCTGGGATGGCAAAAATTGGGAATTGAAGGGATACTCATTATTTGGGGAATGGCTGAACAAGTTGTAGTATATGATTGTGATGGAATACTATTGTGCTATATGAAGCGATGAGCAGGATGCTTTTGGAAAAACCTGGAAAGACTTACTTGAAGTGATGCAAAGTGAAGAGGGCAGAATCAAGAGAATACTGTACATAGTAAACAGAAACATTGTATGGTGGTCAACTGTGAATTCAGCAATACAAAGATCCAAGACAATTCCAAAGGATTCATGAGGAAAAACGCCATCCACCTTCAGAGAAAGAATTGATGGAGTCTGAATCTAGATTGAAGCATACTACTTTTTACTTCCTTTGTTTTTTGGTCTGTGTTTTCTTTCACAACATAACTAATATAGAAATGTTTTACATGACTGCACATGTGTAACCTATATAAAATTGTTTGCCATCAGAGGGAATGGGGAGGGAAGAAGAGAATTTGGAATCAAAATTTTAAAGAATGAATGTCAAAAATTATTTTTATATGTAATTATAAAAAAAGATATTTTTTTAAAAAAAGAGTAAAGAAGAAAGGATGTTTCTTGGGTTGGGAAGCTAAATGACTGCCAGAATTGTAGGCAGGTAGCAAGTGCAGTGGATAGAGTACCAGGCCTGGCATCAGGAAATCCTAAGTTCAAAGGTAGCTTCGGATACTAGCTGTGTGACCCTGGGCAAGTCACTTAACCTCTTTTTGCCTCAGATTCCTGAACTGTAAAATGTGGATAATAGTCGCATACCTACCTTGCAGGATCCTTTTGATGATCGAATGAAATCATATTTGTTAAAAGGCACTTAGCATAGTCTGGCACGTAGTAGGTGCTATGCAAATGCTTATTCCTTCCTCATTCCTTCCCCCCCCCCATGGAAAAAAAAGAAGTTAAGAAGAGGAGTGGGTTTAGGGGAAAAGATAATGAATTGTTATGGATATGGTGAATTTGAAGTGCCTATGGGATACTCATATTGAGGTGTTCACTGGACAGTGGGAGACAAAGGTCTGGAGAGCTCAGGAAAGAGATGAGGACTTGATAGGGAGATTTGAGTTTTCTGCACAGAGGTGATGGGTGAACCCAGGGATTCTGGTTAGATCAGCAAAACAGAATGGCTAAAGAAAAGAAAAATAGTCTTAGGTCAGAGCCTAATGAGACACAGAGGAGGCAGGACAGGGATGATGATCCTGCAAAGCCACCTGAGAAAGAATGGTTAGACAAACATGAATGGATGGACGAAGGAGAAAAACAACCATTAAGTGTATAATATGTGCCAAGCACTATTCTAAGCAATGAGGATAGGAATAGAAAAATGATATAGCCCTCATATCAAGAAACTCACATTCTAACTAGGGAAGACACCAGATAGGAGGAGAACCCAAAGAAAGTAGCAACATGGAAGTAACAGAGGAAAGTAAAAGTATTCAGGGGCAAGAGGGGGTCAATGGTGTCAAATGCCAAGGAGGCTAAGTGGATTCCTGTTATCATCTTTGTATCTGAAGGACAGACAACACAATTAATCCAATCCAAATTCTCTGCAGTTTTCTGGTCATTTTTCTGATGAGGTAATAACACTTTTTAATGCATTCAGAGATCCTAATCTTTGACAACATAAAGACCCCAAGACAAAAGACTCAAATTATTCCTACCAGTCTTCCCAAAAGGGTAAGACTTTTCTTTGCTATTTGATTTTACTTGGGAAATTATGTATTCATTTCAAGATAAGTTCATTTTGTTTACTGAACCCTGGGTATTGTCATATGCACATCACTAATCCACAATTATCCCTTAAATCAAGCAGCTTTAGGGTTGCTAAGCATCAGAGGGAGAGAGAAGAGCCCAAGCATCTTAATCCAGGCTGCCTCTGAGTACTCAGAAATTGACTTAAAACTGCATAAGAAGTGGGTCATTCACTTGGAAAACGTGGCAGATATATTTTTTGTGTAGGTACTGTCCTTGCTGCCCTTAACTGTTAGGATGAATAAAAACAAGGTGCAAGAGAGAATAATTTCATTGATTATTATTTTCATCATGTGTCCGTTTCAGCTTCATAACTATAGGTTCTCAAAGGCTATGCCCATGAAACCCACACTCTAGCAGGTCTTCTTAAGCTGTAAAAAGCTTTGAATATAAGCCCAGAAAAACACTGTATATGTGTTTTGTGAGCATCATTTGGTAAGAGTCTCATCATCAAAAGGCTGACCACTAAATAATGATTTTTTTTAAGACACAGCAACTTCAAATCCTCTACTGAGACCCAAAGGCACTGTGATCATAAGTGGGGTATGGAGCACCCATACTGATGAAATTGCATGTCCTTCAAATGTTTTATTATGTTATGTTTACTTGATGTAAGAAGTGGTCATACTCTGAGCCTTTGAAAATCCTTCCTTTCTCCCACCAGTCAGTATTATATGCACAACCTCATACAGAAATGGCTCAAAGTCAATTATTTGAAGGCATTCATGCCAACAGAGCTGAAAATGTGCTAGTCCTTTAGCTTTTTTTCTTTCTCTTTTTTAAAGTATTGGTTTTGTGTAGATATGTCCAAATTTCTATAAAATGAAAAGGACCAGAGTTACAAAATTCATTAGTAGAAAGACAACAATAGTGTCACTTCAAGGATGAATTTCAGGTCAAGCAGAAAGGGTTTCAACTTGAGAAAAGAAAGACCGTCATCAAGTCGAGTAAGAGTGTGAGAGATGCTGAAATGGTTTTTGACACAAGCTTTACTGCCATTATGATCGACACAAAGCAAAATTCCTCTAGTTTCTGTAGCTTCTCTGTAGTGGACAGAGAAGAGATAAAAGCCAAGCCTTAGGATATATTTTCTATTGAGTCAAAAGGATTTATGGTTTTCTGTTAACTACTTTGGGTCTTTCAAAGGAGACAGGTTCAAGTCTAGACGTCTAGTTAAAGAGTTTAGGGATGGTGACTACAGCTTGGCAAAATGGATAAAGTATTGGACTTGGGAGTCAGGCGGACCTGACATCAAATCTTGCCTCAGACGCTAGTCTGAGTGTGACCCTAGTCAAGTCACTTCTCTGCTCTCAGTCTTTTTCCTCTTCTATATAATGGGAATAATAGCACCTACCTCACAGAATTATTGTGAGCATCAATGAAATAATAAAATATGCAAATTCACTGCTTCTAGTCTTCTTTTCTATATGTCATCCTTTCAAATACTTACTGGTTATCACTTCAAGGTGTCATGTCATAAGTTTTCTCTTAACAAGGCTAAACATTAGCAAACTGATCCTCACGTGGTAGAAATGGCATTAAGGTCCTCCATCATCTCCACTGCTCTCTGAACACTCTTGTGAGTGAACTTACTCTCAGGTTACAACTCAAATAGAAGACAGTACTTCAGATGCCATCTGGCTAGGGCAGAAAACAGCTGGCCTCTAGGACCCAGACTCCTCAGCCATGAATGTTATATTTCCCTTGACAAAGAATAATTTATATTACTTTTTTTTTAGTTGCCATATCACACTGCTGACTCTGAGCTGGCACATTAAAAACACCACCACCACCACCACCGAAAACCCTCTAAAACTTATTCAAATGAACTGCTGTCTAGCTACAACTTCCTTCTCTTGTACTTTGTACAGGTGACTTTTCAAACTAAATGTAAAATTTTACATTTTCCCAATTAAATTTCATCTCATTAGGTCTGGTCCCATTTTTCTAACCTGGTGAATCATTTTGCAATCTGAATTATCACTCTTTTGTGTCACCTGAAAATCTGATAAGCATGATGTCTATACCTTCACCCAAGGTATTGGATGTTAAACAGACCAGATCAAGAACAAGTCCCCTTAAATGCTCCCTTGGGGCTCCATCCATTGTCCTAGGCTGCTCTGAGACTGTCTGGGTTGCTTAGCTCAACTGATATCTACATTAAGGGATATTAAAGGGTGGAAACCTTTCAAGTATGTGTTAGACTAGATGGCTACTAAGGTTTTCCTCTATCAAATTCTGTGATTCTGTTATTATGGCATAATAAGCATAAATTTAATGAGACCAAGGCCATCATGTGACACCGCAGTTGACAATTTTGTGTTGAGAAAAATTCTCGTTGAAGGTTAGCATCTAAAAGAGATTCTTGGTACCACTCAACACCACTGGAAAAACTCAGAGTACCTAATGTGGTGAAGAAGGGCTGGCATTTGACAGACACCTCCTTCTTTTAAAATATGAAATAAATGCTATCCTGGTGTTCATATTTAGCAAGAATAATGACACCCCCAGCTCTGCTATCCTAACTTCTTTATCAGTATCTTTAATTCCTTTGCTTAGTATTATTTATATTTAAAGTTCTAATTTTCCAAGGGGTGAAAAAAAAGCTTTTACTGCTGTGAATGAACCTTATTTGTGATAGGTAGCTAGTATAGATTCTGTAATACGATTTTCCTTCATACAACGTAGCCACCGAAGCCTTATCAGCCAATTTTGAAGGAGAAATAAAGTTGGATCTTTATGCTGTAAATGCCTTCTGAAATTATACAAATATTCTTCAAAGAGGAAAAAAAACCAAGGCAGAAGAGCAAGGTAAAATAGTGAATGAGAAAGAACAATGTAAGTAATAGATGAAACTGCAGTCTCTCCTAGTAAATAAAGTACAACACATAAATGATACACAATGTAGCCCACAAGGCAACAGTAACTATAGCAACAACAAAGAGAGGCAACGGATTCACTGTGACTCAACAGAATCTCAGACTGATGTGTGGTCTATGGAATCCAAGCGATGTTAGGACACATTTATTTTCACATTGTATAGAAATATTTCATATTCCATATTTATAGAAAATTAATTATCTGTAAAGCTATCATCTAAATTTTTTTAAAGTGCTTTAGCTCCATCAGCTTACCTAACAGAGCAGACTGAATGCTTAACAAAGCTCCCTGACTGTGTTGGGAACAATTATGTTCAACGTCGTCTTCTCAGGAATATGATTTTTAGGTCTGACATGCTTCGGATCAGAAATCTGAAATTCTGAATATCCAAGAATGCGAATGATACACTTCTAGGCATCGTTAACAGCTTCAAGGCATCGTACTAGATTGACTTTCCAGCATACATATAAGATGTTAGATGTGAGCATTTGAGAGGCTTGTCCCCCTCTAAACTGTTTAATCTCAGCATGAAGTAATATGGGCCTAAGAAGGCTCAGTGGGAATCCATGTGAGTTGAATGGCCTTTGGGGATGCTACAATTTGTCTCACTAACATACTTTAAATCCTTTCATTAAGAAGTCTTCTCCTTTTTAACCTACTTTCTTTTTGCAGCAGGCTCAATGCAGTTCCTAAGGCTGACTCCACCAATTATATTTTTTGAATGCTTCTTATAAATCTCAAGGCTAAGAGAACCATTTCTTAAAATAAGAGTCTTCTGATTAGTGAGCAATTCTTGTTCAGTTGTTTTTAGTCACATTCAACTCTTTGTGACCTCATTTTGAGGTTTTCTTGGGAAAGATACAAGAGTGTTTTGCCATTTCTTTTTCTAGCTCATTTTAGAGATGAGGAGACTGAGGCAAATAGGGTTAAGTGACTTGCCCAGGATTACCCAGCTAGTAAATGTCTGAGACCAGATTTGAACTCAGGAAGATGAATCTTCCCAACTTTAGGCCTGGTACTCTAAACACTGCGTTCCTTAGTTGTCCCTCATGAGCTTCTACACTAGGCCAGTCTTCTAGAAATCTATCTATCTGCAGTGAAGGAAGCAAATTGTCTACCACTTCTGGTCCATTAGATGAGCAGGGGTATTTTTTTTCTTCTAGGTCACTAACATATTGGTTCTGCAGGTTGCATTAATTGCAGCCTTTTTTTTTTCTAACACCAAAATTAGGTGACAGAATAGAAAGGTGACATTTTTTTAAAATAGGACCAGAAGGAACAATGAACAAAGGATAGGGTATCTTTGCTATGTAGCCTCCTGTATTATTCTTTTTTTCTTGGACGGGGGAAGCAGGGCAATTGGGATTAAGTGACTTGTCCAAGGTCACACAGCTAGTAAGTGTGTCAAGTGTCTGAGACTGGATTTGAACTCAGGTCCTCCTGATTCAGGGCCGGTATTCTACTTGCTTCACCACCTAGCTGCCCCATGCCTCCTGTATCATTCTTTTTTTTGGGAGGGCAGGGCAATTGGGGTTAAGTGACTTGCCCAAGGTCACACAGCTAGTATGTGTGTCAAGTATCTGAGGCTGGATTTGAACTCAGGTCCTCCTGACTCCAGGGCCGATGCTCTGCTCACTGCACCACCTTGCTGCCCCTCCTGTATAATGATACAATATTACTAATAAATTACTAATAAATACTCCTGTATAATGAAACTTAGAGAGTTTTCAAAGGCTAAGTAAAGACAAGCTCCCTCCCTTCAAATCTGTACATGTCAGAGGAGAATAGAATGAGAAAGGAGACAGTCATAATGGCTTTATATCACTCTGCCTGATACAACACAGTAGACATTTAGTTCAGCCTCCTGGCATCACACATTGTCTTTGAAGAAAGAAGTAGAGCTAGCATTCTGTTGGTAAGCTGGAGGGCAATTCCCACAACAAAGTAAGACACGTTTCCATGGTTTGGAAGGTTTGACAAAGTCATCTAATAAGAGAACTTAATATTTTGATTAGAATTAAGTTAAGCCTCAGTGGGAACAAACATCCGACAACTGGTGACAGTAAAGGATCGTGTCTCAGATATTGATTACATATCTCATTTAGGATGACTGGGAAAGGTGAAGATTGCTCTACAAGGTAACTAAGTAGAAGTTGTGTTGGGTTGGAGAAAAAGATGTGGCAGAGACAAAGAGTTAAGAATATTTTTAGAACACTTTGAGAAAACTCTTAGTGTTGACTGCCCACATCACACCAGACTCAGCAATGCAGAATTTAGTTTCCAGAGTTGACAGTCCCTCAAACCTCATAACCCAAAAATATGTTATCTACTTATTAAGCAAGTTTATTTTTACCTAAATATTCTTCATTTTTCCACCAAGCTTCTTTCCACATTTGAGTTTTAATAATACTTTGTCAGTAATATTTATGTTTTTTAAAACTCATAACTCAAGGATGTAGTTCAATAGAAAGAACCATTTCTTTTTTTTTTTTACTCACTCCTGAAATTCTACGGGAATACAATTTTCACTTATAAAAAGGATGCAGAAATATAGCTGGCAGTGCCCTCTAAAAATAATATAAGGTCTAATAGCTAAAAGGGCAGCTAGATGGCTCAATGGATAGAACCCTGGGCCTAGAGTCAAGAAGACCTGAGTTCAAATTAGGCCTCACACATACTTAGTTGTATGACCCTGGGCAAGTCACTTAACCTCTGCCAGAATAAAACTTGAGAAAGAAATGGCAAACCACTCCAGCAGCTTTGCCAAGAAAAGCCCATGGGCAGTTGGTCCAGGGGTCACAAAGAGTTAGACACAACTGAAGATCTGAACAGCAATGGCTGAAAAAATATGCCCTACTTGCTTTCAGATTTGTATGACAGAGGCTGAAGGTAGAGACATTATGATTGTTATTTTACTGAGGAAAAGCCAGCGTTATGTTCCAGGCTACTCCCTTTTTAAAGCTCCATATGCAACAATTATTTTCAAGAGCAATGATGACTTGTCATTAAATAAAAATGAGGGGCAACGATGGAACTGAACTATTGAGATAATACTGTGAAATAAAGCAAATGTTTCAAATAAAACTATGATTTTACTAAACAAGGTAATAACATCTATACATTGAAAAAACATATACCCTTGTTAAGCGTCCTTATTTTGGCTTGAAGTCTTCTTACTTCTATTAGACTAATTCTCTTGTCCAAGCCCTACAACAGCATGACCTGAAAATGGACCAATGCTAGCAGCCACCATGGCAGGGAAATGAGGACCTTACCTTCATTTGCCTCAGTCCACCAAGGGACATCTTGAGGGACCAGCATGAATTGGCCTTGGCAAACCTTTCCCCATTCCCAACTTATTTCCAAATCTCCAGTTTCCAGATTCCCACCAGGCAACAGATATCCACTTTCAGTTGGATGCTCACCTGCCCTACCTTCCCCCCATCCCCAACTGGCGAGAGGTAACCCAGACACGTGGACTCTAACCCTTGGGCTGCCCAACTACCCCCTTCTCAACAATCATTAGTTGAATACTGTCGGCAAGGTCATTATTATTACTGGTGATTTAGGAAATCTCAAAGAGGCACAAATCTCTTATAAAAATGAAATATCACTCAGCTCAATCTAAATATTGAAGACTACTATGCATCAGAGATGAAAAGAAGAAAAGTTCCTCATTCTTTGCATTCTAGGAGCTTACAAATTATTATAATTATGTTCTCTCTCTGTCTCTCTCTCTCTCTCTCACACACACACACACACACACACACACACACACACACACACACACATTTCACTGATACAGGCAACTCTCAGAAACTCCCCTGAGCAATTAAGAGCTCTCTTGATTCATACCTCACATCTGATGTCTTGCCCCAGGATGACTCTACCCTAAGGTCAACTTGATGACTGCCCATGAGGCCATATTATCAGAAGTCTCAGACATGATTTTTATTTCCCTCCCAACTGCCTACCTCTTGTAGTGTTCCTCTTCTCATCTTTCATTTTCTACTTCTCTTTTATTTGCTCTCTTCTTCCTTAGAATGTAAGCTTCTTTAGAGGAGAGACCATCTTATTTTCTTAGTTTTATATACCCAGCGCTTAGCACAAGGCTCAGCACATAGTAAGTGATTTGAATAAATGTTTCATCTATTTATCACCCACCATTTTGTAATTTATAATCATATAGAACTGCTTGGGGGCACTAATAGGTTAAATGATGTGCCCCCCATATATCAGAAGTAAGACTCGGCCCCAGCTCTTCTTGACTCTGAGATTGGTTCTCTTCACTATACCAGAGGTTTCACATATATGGTCCACAGGTTGCATGCAATACACAACTTTCCTGACTACAGTCTGAACCAAGTTCATATGGGAAATATTTAACAAAATAAATAAAATACAATAAAACATATTTAATGTGAACAAGTGGTTTTCTAAGTCAATAGGCTGCTTGAGGGGATCCTTACATACAGGTTAATAACCTCTATTTCTATTAGTATTTGACAACATTGTTATATATATGTGCGTGTGTATGTATATGTGTATATATATATATATATATATATGTGTGTGTGTGTGTGTGTGTGTATGCATAAGCATATATATGTGTACACACACACCATCACTGCCTCTATTAAATACATAGGAAAAGTCAAAGAGAGCCTTGAGAATGGAGGATTCACTTTGAGCTGCAGAGACCAAAGTGGAGGTCAAGGAAAGATTATGGAGTGGTATCTAAGCTGGTTCTCGAAGGAAGAGACAGGTTTCAGTGGGCATGGATGTGAAGGATGTCTGTTACAGGCACTGCTGTTTGGGGTGCAGAGGGCAGAAAATATAGAGAAACAGAAGAAAGAAAGACATGATCAGGGAATTGATGCTGATATGAAAGAGTATTTTAAAATAAGCTTGGAAGAGTAAGTGGGAAGCAGAATGTAGAAGGCTTTAAAGGGTAAACTAAGTGGTTTGTATTTTATTCACTAGATCATGGAAAGTACCTGAAAGTTTCTGGGAAAGAAAGTGATATAAGGAGATTTTTTTTACCAGACATCTAATTTGGGATATCATTCTATATGCTTTTTAACAAGCCTCTTTCAACTGTTATTTTTGAAAGTTCTTAATATCTGGATTAATCTCTAAGGAAGATAAAAGGCTTTATTCAAGAGGATAGTATTGGGGATAGATTAAATTCATATTTGCCATAATAAAATAATAGCACTACAACTGTTACTGTACATCTATTATGCACTTTTACAGCACCTCAGTGTTTTGTAATAACCACTGAAATTTTTCTGTTAAGACTTAGAATATATAGTATATATTCCTAGGCTAGTTTTTCTTTATTTTCTTTCCTTAATATTGGAGAAAAACATGACTTAATTGTAAATATCATCAAAGTTCCTTTATGAACTTCCACTTTGCTTTTTAATCTATCTATCCCAACACATAAAGTGTTACCTAAATTTCATTTTTAGGTATAACAACCCACCCAAATATTTACATGACAAAGACCCTAAGTACTGAAAAGTTGCTTTTTATTTCACTGGTAATTAATTTGAGAGCCTCTCTAAGAACTGTCTTATCCCCCACCTCCCATTAAAAAGTAAGTTCCTTGACAAGAGAAGCTTTAAATCACTGTCTTTATATCCTTAGCTCATAACGAAGTGCCTAGCCCATCGTAGTTACTTAAGAAATGCTGGTTTATTGACTTACTGACTAAATCAAGAATAGTGCTCTGAAGAGAACACTAATCTCTCTGCAGAGATTTGGGCCCTTGGAAAATACAATCCTCAAGTTTATAACACCTGGTAAGCCCTGAAAATTCTACAAGCTACCTCAAAGCATAAGTCAATCATTTTGCTAAGTGGTATTATCCTAAATACCGTGACAAAATGGTGGTGAACTATGGAATACCCCAATCTCAGAAAAAGTGGAATTAGAAGAAATAAAAAGGGCAAAAGAAAGCCTCATGGTGGGCATTTATAGATTATAGCATTTTGCCAATGTCTTGTGAGTGAGGAGTGTCATAAAAGCACTCTACTCACTCTTCAAATTACCTCACACAGCTCATGTTATACTTACGTGTTATAACCTATCCCACCTCCAACCACCCTCTGGAGAAAGTCAACTCCTCAAATGCTGGGATTCTTTTATCTTTCTCTTTGTATCCTAAGTGACTTAAACATGGAAGGAATGTATCAAATCTTGGATGAATTGAGTTATATGGCTGGAAAAGGAGGTGAGAGTAACGGAGAGACAAGAGATAGCAGTATTTACCAAAAGGAGGGCCTGCAGCATTTTGGGCATATCCTTGATGCAGGATTTGCAGAAAAACACTATTTTCAGATGTGGCTAATGTATTGATTTATTTTGCTTGATTATACAGAAAAACAATTTTTTAAAAACTGAGTCTATCTCACCCAGGCTGGAAGTGCAGTAGCCACTCATAGGTTTTATCCTAGTCCGGAATGTCAGAAGCTTTGACATTTCCATGTCCAACAATGTTTAGTTTGCCTCTCAGGCATCTTGTTGGCCCTCCATTCTTAGGGAGTCCCCCTATTGGTCCCAGAATTAGTATGAACACCACTCAGCTTAGCCCTACTGCAGCTCAGAACTCCTGAGCTCAAGAGATGCATTTCCATCAGTCTCAGACTCTCCAGTAGCAGGGACTGAAAGTATAAGTTACCATGTCCAGACTAATTACACACACACACACACACACACACACACATTTTTACAAAGAATGGTTACCATTTTTACAAAGAATGGTGGGGAATGTTAGTAGAAAGTAAGAGGAAGGAAAGAAGGAAGAGAGAAAGAAGGGAGGAAGGGAAGGAGGAAGGGAGAAAGAAGGGAAGAAGGAAAGAAGGAAGGAATTAAAGTTTCATTACGTTATTTTACGTTTAAAAGTTCAAGATTTCATATGAAATTTCTTTTTTGTTGTTCTTTCAGGATTGGAATGTTTATGTTAACTGATGACTGTTCACACTTCCTTAATCAAAAACTCTGATATTCCTCTACATGACTATAAGCTCTTCTCATTCCATCTTTCCTTGTACTTCAATCTTCCTAAATCTATTCCTTGCTCTTGTGAGAACTCCAATCCCTCAATAGTTTCTCCTGGCATGAGCTTAATTCACTTTTCTCCCTTTCCAATTTCAACCCTCTAAGTTAGCCATTTCAGTTCTACACTGTCCTCTATTGTTGAATCTCTTATCCTATCATCTCTTCCCAAATCTCAGCCCTGGAATCCTCTCTACTATCCATGCACTCCCTTAACTCCTGCCCACATGTTGCTGAATGGGGCTGGAAAGTTTCTGAATGGGTATATTACAAATTCATTTTATCCAACTTGAAGTGGGGCCTAACTATAGCAATCCTCCCCCTGGAAATGATTTTTTAATTTTTCTCCCCCAGAAACTGTTCCAAACCTTTGCTTCCCAAGCTTACCAGCACTCTTTCCCCACATTTCTTCTTTTTATCTCCCTTTATCTTGTACCCCTCCATCAACTCCCATGGGTTTAATCTCTTCTGATGACTCACAGATCTATCGATAGATATAGCCATATCCATATTTATATATACAGCTCCACTCTTTGCCCTGAGCTTTGGTGCTACAACACCCCCTTCACCTCCAATGGTTCAACCTGAGATTCAACTTGTTCCCATCTCCCTGAGACCATCAAGGCCTCCCAGGGCAGTTCATCCCTTTCCACTGTCCTCTGCCCCTCCCTTATGCGATATTCCTATTCCATTCCCTACCTCCCCTTCCCAGGCCAGGCTATATTCCTAATGTGTAAATGTCATTAACTAATGAAGGAGAAAAGATTTTTTTAAAATTGCCTACTGAATATTATAAACTGGATGGCCCAGAGACATCTCAAACATAACACATCCAAAACATAACTTACTATTCCCCCCCGCCCCCGCCTGGCGAACTCACCTGTCCTCTTTGTATTCTCTTTTTATATAGTCTTTGGATATAGATAGATATGTACACAAACATGTGTGTGTGTGTGTGTGTGTGTGTGTGTGTACTCTTGTAGTCATGTCCATCAGAATCTAAGCTCCTTCAGAGTGCAGATTCTTTCACTGAATTTTTTTATCCCTAGTTCTTAGCACATTGCTCAACATACTTAAGTACTACTTGTTGACTAAAGTTGAGAAGAGAAATGACAATAATAATATATAATAATAACAAATAATAATAAGACAATTATGATAATTCATACTTGTGAAATTATACACAGTTATAGAAGGCTTGTTTGCTTCAGTGAGGGGAATCTCCATATGGATGAAACCAAAATCATTTGTGACAAAACTAACAATTATTAGCAATAAATAAAATTTTTGATGCTTTTCTTTATAGTCAACCCAATAATTCCAATATTCTCCAAGTAAGTTTAAATTTTAGAAGTGTTAATATCATTGCACCAGAACCCCAGGCCTATAAGTAATAGAAGCTCCAAATTTATAGACATCATTTCCTTTTTCCCAACCCCCATTTTCTGTGCACTCCTGAAAGTCAGTTTTCATGACTATTTGGTGGTAGAGGTAGGGAACTCGGAAAGCTATGGTGGTAAACTAGAAAACAAATGATTCAGTGGCAATAGTTAAACAGGTCATACGACATACATCATACATTTTACAGCCCTCCCCCCTAGACACACATACACCCAAACACAAATCATCTCCAGGCTATTCATATTCTCAAATAAATTATCTTATTTGTGCATTATTCGAATTAGGGGAGTGGTGGATGGACCCAGCAAAATACTATTTATGAATTAGCAAGAGCTAAATGATCATACCTTTCTGTTTGGTCCCTGGCAAAAAGCCACAATGAAAAGAAGGATGTAACCTCTTTATTGTTACTGGTACCACAGAGCTAAGTAACTTGTAGCATTGATATTGCCATTATTGGCACAGTGGGAGGGGATTTCTAGTTGAGCAGAACCCCAAAGATTCATGAATACAACTAGACTCTTTTATAAATATACTCAATTCATATGCTAAGTAGATGGTTATATATTAATTCAATATATTAATTCACTCTGGAGCAGTTTTTGGACAAATCTAGGAAACAGAATGGAGAATGTAAGAAAATTCCAACTATAACCCAAAGAATTGTTCTTTGTGGTGATTTGGTCCAATGTAACTGGTGTGTGAATAGTATACAACCCTCAAGTAAGATACTGAAATCCTTCCCATTCTTCTGGCAAAGAAAATAATGAACAACTATCATGAGCATCCTTTCACCCTATGTGTGGCTATCAGGTTTGCAGATATGTTTACCTTAGATACACTTCTCAATTACTTTAGCTATTACCTTTTGGAAGGAGGAGTGGGTGGCACTTTTTAGTTTTGAATTTCAAATTACTTCTGTCCATTTTGCTATCAAAACTCCCTCCTGAAAACCCAGCTTTCTTAATTAATTTCTTATAATTCTGAATCTAATTAAAATTTTCATGTATCTAAAGCTATTTTTATATATTTTTGTGAGAAAAGAAAGAGCACTGATTCTGATTTTCTTAGAACAATACTTGCCTGAAAATCTGGTAGCATTTCAGCCATTTTTTAGAATACCTTCCAAGTCCAGCTCCTATACTGAATGAACTGGTTTAGGAATAAAAAATGTGTAATTCAAAATTTAAAATATGCCTAAGATGAAAAAAAAATTAGGTGAAAAGCATTTCAAGAAAAAGAATAAATAGACACTATAATCTCTACCCATTTGGAGGGGGGAAATAAAATATTATTTTAAAAAAATTTTTAAAAAGAATTAATGATATATAAAGAAGTAATAATGATGAAGCTGAGAGAGAGCCAGCCTCAGACCAAGGAAGATCTTGGTCGAAGTCCTACCTTTTAACACATAGCTATGTGACCATAGGCACGTTTTTTAGCCTCTCAGGGTTCTAGGTAATTTCCTGAGATTATAAAGTGCAGAGAAGATATTAAGCTGCACATTGGTAGAAGGAATCTACTTACCCAGAAGTTCCCTATACCAATGAAATAACAGGTTTGCCTTTTTTCTTTTCAATCTAAAAAAACCCCCAAAGTAAAAACAAAACAAAACAACCAAAAACTCAGCCTGATTATAAAAACTTGTACTCAGAAAAACAAGACAGAAATCATGTCACCCTTCACAAGTTAATACAAGGGAAGAGGAGTATGCTAAGAACTAGTGAAGGCATTTGGAAGGGGAAGAGGAAAATTATAAAAAATGAAATTAAGCTGACCTAAAAAGGCATTTGGGTTAGACCAAAGAAAGGCTCGCTAGCATGAGCATACACAGAGAATACAATGCTAAATTACTTCCATCCCTAGATACCATTAGCCTCTACTTTTGTAGATTTGAGCTAGGAAGATAATAGATTTAGTGCTGGAAGAAACCTTTGAAGCCATTTAATCTAATCCTTTCATTTTAAAAGACGAAGAACTGATATCCAGAGAGGTTATGAGACTTGCCCAAGGTCACATAAGTATTAAGAAGCAAAGCCATGATATGAACCCAGGTCCCCTGATATCAAGTCCAATGTTCTCATGAACCCATCAAAGGAACCCACAAAATCATTTTTAATTCTTAGCATAGAGCTGTGGATCTAAGATCTTAAAATATTCAAACCAAAGAAAATAGTAAATGCCTGGAGAAAAGAAAAAACATATGGCCAAGAAGTTACTTTTTTTTTAAAGTGATGAAGACAACGAGTATGAACTGAATAATTAAAATAGATTTCATTTTTCACATTATGCAAATATATTTTTCTATTTATGAGGATTATCCTCATTACTACATTTACTATGTCAATTGTAAAAAAGGTTTTGGTGTTTGCGCACATGTGCCCATGTATTTGTGTGTTTTAATAAAAACATATAATTACTCTGTTGAGATGTTCCAAACCTTGTGGAAAACTGATTTAGAACTTTTTTTTAACATCCCTTTTATTATTTTCAGAAAAGGTACTTTTTAAAGATAAAGGCTTTGAGATTTTAGCAAGATGCCATACTCTTTTTTTTTTTACAGTTCCTTTAAAAAACAAGGTTCCACTCTCCACTCAGCTATGTATACGAGTTGTTCTGCTTTAGAGAGGAGTGTGTGTGTGTGTGTGTGTGTGTGTGTGTGTGTGTGTGTGTGACACAGAGAGAGAGAGTGTGGGTGTGGGTGTGGGTGTGTGTGTATGCATGGGACTGTGCATAATAGAGCCACAGTATTTATAAGCCTTCCATTTTCTTTGTGGCTGAGATGCAATCAAGAGCTGTTCCCTGGACCACAAGCTGTGCTTCACTCCCTACTGTGATGAGCAGAAATAGGCTAGCACGCTCACAGGAATCCCAGCCCTCTCCTTCAATGACTGCCAAGTACACTTTCTTTTTCTCCACAGAAAATTCTAATGGGTATAGCCTTCCTGAAAGGGAAATGCCGAACTACACAGCTGTGTTAATTTCAACACACTCTAGGTTAAACCAGCAGAAAACTTTGCATCTCATTTTCATCTACAATAGCGGAGAAAGGTTTCCTATGGAGCTCTAGGAGATACAAATAGGGTAGAAATCCACTTCAGCCAGAGGGACAAAAGTGCTGATTAATTAACGATGCTACAAAACTGGCTTTAAGTGACCAGCATGGTGGAGTGGTGTGAGTACCAGATTTGGAATGGGTAGGGACCTAGGTAGAACTCCCTTGTCTAAAGCTTCCTTGCTGTGTGACCTTGGGCAGATTACTGAGTCTTTGTAAGTCTCAATTTCCTCTCTAAAGTGAAGATAATAATGCTCGTTGTACTTACCTCACAGTGTTGTTGTAAGGTTCAGGTGAGTAATAAATATACAAGGGCTTTGCAATATCATATATATGTGTTTGTGTGTATATAATACTGTAATATCAACTATGATGTTTTCCATCATTATTTAAATTAAAGCTACATAAACAGAAACTGATTTGTTATACTGACATAAAGAGTGATACACAAAAATATATCTTTATTGAGCCCTGACTGGAAAGAGAATTCAACAAAAATATCTTGTGAATATACCCATAAACACATCTTCCAGCATTTATGAATTAATTTTTTTAAGGCAAGTATATTCTTATCTGCCTTTCTAAACTAGCATCACAGCATCTGGGAATTTTAGCACTGGAAGGTACCTCAGAAGTCACCCAACAGATGAAGGCACGTGTACAAATGCTTTAGTCCTAACCTATTGCAATAACATCAGAGATATTTTGGTTATAATGCTCTACACGCGGAAGGCAAGGGTAGGTGCCACCATGAATTTCTTTACTCTCATGGTCATGTTTTAAGGAGTGTGTAATTTGACACTCTTCTCAGCGTGGGCACTTGTAAAACAGCTGTAGAATTTTGTAATTTAAAGGGGCCTTAGAGATCATCTAAAGATTAAAACCCAATATCGTTATTTTATTGATGACAAAAATAACATGGCTTGCTTACTAAGAAGGTGAAGTAGAACAGGAATCTACATCTTCCTGTGCCTAGTCTAATGGCTCTTTCCACCACAGAGCTCAGTAAGACAGCTGAACAAACAAACAAACAAAAATTCCAAGAAATTTCCCATAAAAAACATTTTTTTTTGTTTTTACCTCTGAACAAATTATCCAAGTCAATATCTTCTTTTCCTTTGATTTTCAGACACTTTGCCTGCTGTACAAGTCTGGGCAAAGAACAGAAATAAAATCTAGGTTCATTATCCTGTGAGGTGGGAATAAATCATGGTAGCAGCATGAAACTAAATAAACACCACAGGGCAAACAGTAGTGAATTAGAAGATATTTTGCTGCATTAATTTTTTTCCTTGAATTTTTTTCCAGGCCAAGAAAAAAGTTTTATTCGGGGACTAGGCTGAAATGTTGAAAAGCTTGTACTGTCCCAGGTAAAAGTCACTTAAAGTTCAGGAACTATGTTCTTTAGAACCTAAGAAGGGCTATTTGGGTAAGAACTAATCGCGACTAATGGCTTTAGAATCTGTCGCTAAAAAGATGATTATAAACATCGTGCTAGAAGAGCTAGAAAATGAGGTTAAGTTACTGAATCACAGGGCATTCCTTACTTTTGCAGCACTGCAGAATCTTGCAGGGTCTAATTTTATAACTCTTTGATCACGGAATGTTATTACAACTTGGCTTAGCACACTTTAAAAGATGTAAAGTATAAGGAAAAATATACGAGGTAGTTAAATTTGTAGTATTGTTTCTAAGTAGACAGGAAGTCGACCCATTTTAATTGATTTGCATTTTGTAGCTGTTTAACAAAATCATAAATTTATTTTCCTCATGTTAACAACACTTTGAAACTATTTACTTAATTCCCCCCACCCCTCACTGTCTCATTTTATTCTTTGAGAATAATAGAATCTTAGAGGTAGGCCCTCAGAGACCATCTAATCCAACCCAGCTCTTAATAAGTCTCCAAAAATTGTTCATCTAGCCATTGATTCAGAACCTCCACTGGCAGGGAATTCACCACCTCCAGAAGTAGCACATAATATTGCTGGAGAGCGCTTACTTATTAGGAAGATTTTTTTCTTTACATTAAACTTAAGTGTCTCTATCTTCCACCTATTGTTCCTGGCATATCCTACAGAGTGAAGAAGGATGACTCAAATTGTTTTTCCATATGATAGCCCTTCAGATATTTGAACATAGCTATCACGGTCCCCTTTGCATTTTCTCTTTTCGCAGGGTGGGCACTCCCATTTCCTTCACCCATTCCTCATATAATCTTGAATCACCATCCTAGCTGCCCTCTTTGGAGGTTTTTCAGCTTATAAAGGGCCTTCTTAAAATGAGGCAATCAGAACTGAAGTTATTATTGCAATCAGATAATTATAAACATGGTACTAGGACGATTAGGAAATGGCAACTTTGGTTAAGTTGCTGAATGGTGAGAGAATTTATTAACTTTTGTTAATGTATATTAATGTATATATTATATTAATATATATAATATATTAATGTATAGTCTGACCAGGGAGAAGCACAGTGAGACTATTACCTCCCTAGTCCTCAAGGCAACTTTTTGTGCCAACTAAGGTTATCTCAGTTTTCTAAAGAAGGAAAACTGAGGAAGAGGTGAGATTTAAACACTCACCCTAAGGTGATAGATAATATGAAGAGTTCAGGGAGATGCATTTTGAGAACATGCAAAAATTTTAAATAATTTAAGAAGGTATCATACAAAACTCTGGATAAATTTTATATGTAAATATAATCTATTTGTGTAAAAATGCCTATGTGTTATGGAATACACAAAGTCAATGGGTTTAGCATCTATTATACATTTTTATTTGCAAAAAAAGATATTGAAAATATAATTTCTAATAAAATTTGTATTTGGCACCTTCATAATGGGGAGTCCTTTGTACCTATTACAAATTGAATGCAATCACATAAAGAAGCAAGCAAATTTCCACATACTTATTTTAATGCAGGATAAAAACACAAGAAGAATGCTAAAATTGAAAGGTAGTAGGTATGGTTAATATTTTATAAGAAGAAGGAAAGCATAGCATATTAGAAAAGATATGAAATCAGGAAAGACCTAGATATGGAACCCACCTCTGACACCTGCTAGCAAAATGGCAATGCATGAATCACTTAACTTTTCTGATCTGTCGTTTCCTCATCCATTAAAATGGAGAGAGTAATACCTGTGACTCCTATCTCAAAGGGCTGTAGTGAGGATCAAGACGATAGAAGGTATGAATCACGGTTCTGTAATTTACTATCTCTGTGACCTGAGATAAATCACTTAACCTCTGTGGGCCCCCTGTTCCTTAGCTATAAAATGAGAAGGTTATATTAAATGGTCTCTAATGTACTTTCCAGATCTGTAGCTATAAAAATTTTTCTTGCTTCCTTCCTTCCTTCCTTCCTTCCTTCCTTCCTTCCTTCCTTCCTTCCTTCCTTCCTTTTTTTCTTTCTCTCCCTCCCTCCCTTTCTTTCTTTCTTTCTTTCTTTCTTTCTTTCTTTCTTTCTTTCTTTCTTTCTTTCTTTCTTTCTTTCTTTCTTCCTTCCTTCCTTCCTTCCTTCCTTCCTTTCTTTCTTTCTTTCTCTCCGTTTCCTTCCTTCTTTTCTTTCTATCCATATACATATATCAGCTATATTTTAGAAATTATTTTCAGAATTAAGAAATGAAAATATAATTTTTACTATATGAAATGGCTCTCTGGGAGGGGGGAAAGTAAAGAGATACAGGAAGAAATTTCAGTGATGCGAAAACAAAAGATTTCAATAAAAGTCCATTAAAAATAAATGAAAAAGACTAAAAGCTTACATAGAAGCCTTTCATACCTGAAAACATAAGAGGCCAGTTCCTCAATTCACTCTGTGTGAATAAAAAGACCCCCGAATAAAATAAATGAGAGGGGAAGGAGAGAAAAGAGAGAGCATCCAAAGAGCCTCAGAAGAGAACAGCTTCTTAGATTACAAAAAGGAAATAACAATGGAGTCAATAAACAGCAGGGGAGAAAAATAACCACCTCCAACACGATGAACAAATACTATAGATAAAAAGATTCACAAGAAAAGACACCAGAAGGGGGAAAAATACCAGATTAACTTTTACAATGGCCCAAGAAATAGAAACTTTGAATAAAGGAATGGAATCAATGAGAAATCAAATCCTTGGGCTGGAAGGCCAATTTGCAGCAGAAGCAAAAATTCGGAAAAGCCAGAAGACAGGATGATGTGACTGGAGGGGAGGGGAGAGACATCTTACAAGCAAACATGACAGAAAGAGAAGATCTCTCAGAGAATTTATCTAAAAATCTGATCATCTGGAAAAATATGAAGAAAAAGAGTTTAACTATGATATTTTCAAGAAATTGCCTTTAAAAATGTCTCAGAATTAGTAGGATCAGAAGACATGATGCAAATCCATTGGATTCAATTGGTACCCTCAAAGAGAAACATCAGATTCAACTCATCTGGGTAAAGGGTCTTGAATTCTACAGCTACTAGGACAAAAAGAAGTAGTCTTACCAGTGGCTAAGGAGAAGCCCTTAACTATCTAAGTAATCCAATTCAAATTTCACTGGCTTGTTATCTATCATGATAAGAGAGAGAAAATGATTATTATGTGATAGTAAAACAAGAGTTGGGGGTGTTGTGACCTGGAATTATTTCAAGGAAAAAAACAGTAGGGAAAATCACGAATATTTTTCAGAATAAGCAAAAATTCAATGGGACTGTTACAATTTACGGCAATATCAAGTGATGGGGGAGGGGAATTGGTATATGCATCATTGAAATTCATTATGTACATTATTGTAGGATGCAGCATTTATAATTAATTTAACTGGATAATGTTTGATATGTGCAATAAGAGGGAGATAGAATGTATTGTGTAGCTGAACTAAGAGGGTTTAAAATATACTTAGCACTTATCACATATATTCGGCTACTATACTTATGATACTCAAATATTCAACAAGAAGAAGCGGAAATGAGTAATCTTAAAAGGGACACTCCTACCCTATTCTAGGTAAGAAGAAAGAAAAAAGGGTGAATACTTTAAAAACCAAGAAAGGAAAACAATCTATAGAGTTAATGGAATCAATCAGGTCAGGATTAGAACTGTATTTCACCGAATTACATCCATTTGCAAGGAAAGTGGTAATTTGAGGAAAATACTAAGTACTTAAAGGAAAATTTGGTGATAACTGAGTTGATCTAGAAAACTGGGTTAGGGTTCTATGAGTGTGTTGGGGATGAATGCATGGATGTGTTTGTTAGGGGAAAAAAAAGAATTAGAATGGTGTTAAAAGCTGTAAAGTGGACTACTGAGGAAGGCCAGGCAGGTAGAGGCAATGAATTCAGATGTTCTAAGATAAGTAGGGCTAAGCTCATGGGGAGGGGGGAGTCCTCACTGAGTCTGGCACCAATATGAGGAGCCCCAAGAACAGGGGGGCCCCGGTTGCCTAAGAAAGGGCAAACTGGTTCAGCTTGGAAAAGGGGCAGGCCAAACTGGCTGCTGCACTTCCAATCTAGGGCAGATAAAGAGAACAAGTTTTTTTTTTAAAAAAAATCAAACAATTAACAAAAAGCTGAATTGATGGTTGTAGATAGGTTCCACTCCCTGCAAGCAGCCTAGGTGACACAAAATTGACAGAGCGACTGGTCTAGAGTTTGGAAAATCTGAGTTCAAATTTGGCCTCAGAACCTTCCTCAGTGGGATAACCCTGGCCAAGTCCCTCAACTTGTCTGCCTCAGTTTCCTTATTGGTAAAGTGAGAATAATGATAGAATGTACCTCCCAGTGTTGGTATGAAGATCAAATAAGATATCTGTAAAGCATGTGTCACAATGTCTTGTACACAGAAGGTGCTTAATCAATGCCTGTTTTCTTCCTTCCTTGCTCAATTCTTTTTAACCTTAGTGCCTTCCCTCTGAGATTATACCAAATTTATCCTGTGTATATCTGTTTGTAGATAGCAGTTGACATGTTGTCTCCCTCATTAGACTATGAAATCTTGGAGAGCAAGGACTGTCTTTTGCCTTTCTTTGTATCCCTTGTACTTAGCACAGAGCTTGGCATTTGGTAGGTACTTAAAATGCCAGCTGACTGACTGGCTGTTATAGCAAGTACCTGTGTGTATCAGGAAAAGGCTGATTAGAACTGAGTACAAACAATATGATTTTCAATGTAAATAGATTAAACGCGTATAAAAAGATAATGATTACAGAACAGAAACAAGGACAAACTCCAACAAGTCTGTAGTAGTTGACTCTAGGTGAGGATATGCCATGCCTATGACAGAAAGACCACTGGGGATTCCAAATGAGAGCCTGGAAAGTATTTTATTGTGCTTCAGCAGTGTTTAAAAAAATCAGGGAATGCAATCCTCTTTCTGGATAGTTCATTTCAAATTAGAAACTAACGAGAGAACAGTGACAACTCTACCATTATTAAATGAGCCACTGACAGAGAAAGTAAATCAATATTAAAGATATGCATACCTAATTGCCTAATAATAGAATTTTAAGGATTAGTTAAATTGCAAAAGGATCTAGATAGAAAACAGGAATGGTGGGTGATTTCAACATCACATTCTCAGTATATAATAAATTAAACTGAAACAGAAATAAGAAATTATATAACTGAACAGTACACTAGAAAAAAATCTAATAAATATGTGGAACTGAGTTTACTAATACAATTTATTTTTAATTCAAATAAGCAAGGGACATTAGAAAAACTGATCAAAATTTAGGGTATAAAGACCTTATGAATAAATGCAGAAAATGAATATATTTAAATACTATTTATACAGAATATTAATTAATATAATAATTAAAAAGAGAAATCTGATAAAATTCAGGCCTTACGATGTCTTATTTAGAAAACCCAAGAGAATCAATAACCAAAAAATATTAACTGAAATAAAATCATAAATTTGGAGTTGGAAGGGACCATGGTGATTACTGAATCCAACACCCTCATTTTACAGATGAGGCCCAAATAGATGAAGTGATTTGCCCAAGTTTACACAACTAACAGGGAATATATATATATATATATACATATATAATATAATATTATATATAACATTATATATAAATTATATATAATTATATTATTAAATATAATTTATATAATGTATATATTATATATAAATATATATAAATATAAAAATATAATAAATATATTATATATAATAGATAAATATATAAATACATACATATATATTCAATTACAGAATACTTTTTTTGAAATAAATTATAAACTAAAAAAACAAGAAAGATATTCGGTTTTCATGGCTAAGTTGAGGTAAGTTGAACAATATTTCTAAAAATAAATTTTTAGATTGAATGCTTTACCAACCACAACACCAATAACACAATTTATGGAATAAAACAACATAACACAAGTACAAGTATAAAAGGTAAAGAATACTCAAAGAAATAATAAAAAAGAAAAAAAGAAGCAAGTCTTATATTTCTAGACTTCAAATTATACTGAACAGTAGTGATTATTAAAATTATTTCATTATGAATAAAAAAATAGATCAGAGGTATAGGTCTGAACAGATAATAATGGTTAAGAACCAGATGTATACAAGAACCTGTTGTTCGATAAACTGTTCCATAAACTTTAGATCTACTCTCTCATTTGAGCCTCACAAAAGCTTTCTGAGACAAGTAGGAGAAACTTGTATTATTCCCAATTCTATAGAGGAAGAAAGTGAGGTTCAGAGTCATAGTCACATAATCATACAGTTAATAAGAGCTGGTAAAAGAGTTAACAGTCATAAAGTTAACAAGAATTGGAGAAATGACCTTGTTTTTCAGTTTTAAAAAAATCAGTTATTTTCTCTCATAGAACCCTCTGTTGTACTAAAGAAAAAAAGTTAAGAAAAAACTGACAAAGGGACCGCATCTAAGAGCGTGTGCAAAGACTGGTCACTGTATTAAATCTGATTAAGCTGCTTTTCAAAGTTACCTTTATTCACACTATTCTACTCATCATTCATATCATTCCGTTGGCTCTGCTTTCTTCATCCAGTTTTACTTCATGTAAATCTTCCATTATATCTCAATTCCTCATATCTGTCACTTCTCACAGTGTGATAATATACTATTATATTAATATGTCATAACTTTCTCCATCTCTCTCCTAATCAATAGCTATTCAAATTTGTTCCTGGTTTCTTTCTTCGTTCGTTTTTCTATTAAAACATTAACAAGTTTTCTCAAAATGCTTCCTGTTCCTAGAATGTACTCTACGCCTATTTTTGATTATTGAAATCCTTCCCACATCTCTAAACCCTACTTCAAATGCTACCTCCTCCAAAGCCAAGGTACCTAATCTTTTTTGTGTCATGGGACAGACCACTAAAGTTTATGGATCAAAAATGTTTTTAGTGTACAAAATAAAATACAAAGGAAAGCAATTATATCAAAGCATACTGAGAAATATATTTTAAAAGTTCAGAAACTCTAAGAATGCCTTTCTAAGACTTCTCATGCCCTCTTATTTCATAGTATTCTTTCCCTCATCACCTATTTAGAAGTCAAACAATTTTTACAACAGGGATTTGCAACATCCATACAGCTATCAATATAGAATACTATGTTATACTTTCAGTCTGTCTCTGATGGTGAAATCAGCCGTCTGTCAGCAAGGGCCACGGCAACCTTTGTCATCAATTTAATTAAACAAATTTTTTTAAGCTCCTTTCATGTTCAAAGCACTATGTTAAGTATTGGGGGGCAGGAAGGAAGGAATTGTAATTGTATAAAATAAAATACACAGAATTACAAAAGAAACTGATTATGTTCAAATATAATGATTAAAATACTTTTTTAAAAAGTTCACAGATACCAAGTTAAGAACTCCTGCTTAAAAATATCTATGATTTCATTAAGGTAGATATTCTCATCACTGAAGCATATTATAATCTTTGGAGAGAAGGTCTTCATGAGTTACTAATATGCACACGAGAATCATTATCTGGTAACTGACCTTCCAGTGATGAACCTCTGAACTCAGCCAGGCAGGTCCTAAGACGACAGACACACAATCCCTTGCTGGGCTTGTATCTGTTTGGGTTCCAGGGACATAGCCTTTGAAAACCCCAAATCTCCTGCAGTTCACAATGAGGCACTGAGTGTGATGTATGTGTGCATGTGCGTGTGCGTGTGCGTGTGCGTGTGTGTACGCTGGGTCCAGTGGTATGCTGGAGCCAGCTCAGACAGGCTTATGAGAGTCAATTGCTAAATTTTCAATGTGAGGAATTTACCCCTTAGAAAACCGGCAAAGCTATAAATCAGGCTTTGATTTATTGTTCTGCTGAGTGTCTATACTTAAGAAAGCAATGGAGAAAATGTTAATAATGCATTTTAACCTTAAAAGTATGTCACCTATATGCTTTTCTTTTGCAGAGCGCTAGCTATTAAACATTTACCACCACTCTTGGGGAAGGTGGGGAGAGAAGGGAAAAGAAAGAAAGGGTACTGAAGGAAAAAAAAAAACCAGATCCAACAATTCAAACTTATTTTTGTCTGAGAAGCAAAGGAAAATTTTTTTCTGACATAAGGAAGGCAGCAGTAACATCCTGTTTTGGCCCTTTATTTATTTGTATTTCTTTAAAGGCTGACTTTTACATTTAGAACAAATGATGAAATGGATTGTGTTCAACAGACCTGCTATTGTCATGTGTCTTCTTAAAGCAGAAAAAAAAACTCAAGGACCTCATAAAACAGCATATGACTACTGTATACATACAAATATATTTTTCCAAAATGTCTTTCTCTAACTTTGTGACAGTAGTTAGTGACTGCCTGCATTGTCATCTGATTTGTTTGTTTTCCCATATGCTTCCCCTCCCTCCAAGGTCTAATCCCTAGGCCCTGTCCCACATAGTCACTAAAATAAAAATACCAGGGTCTAAGATCCTGGAAGATTTTGATCACTTTTTGTTATGATTTAAACAGTTTTTAGTTTGTTGTTTGTTTGGGTTTTTTTGGTATAGAACACATTTACATTTAGTATTGGAAAATAAGTGCCTTGTGTGAGAACATATTTTAGAAAGCATAAGGCACAATACAAATGTGAGGAGTTGGTAGTAGGATTAGCCAGAAGAATTACAGAATTGGGGGAGATCACAGAAATCATCTCATTCAAACCCCTCTCTTTACAGAGGAGATAAAGGAAGTTCAGAAAAGTTCAGGGCCTCAGCCAAGGTCACAGAGCTAGTTATCAGCAGAAGCTGACTTCAGGACTCCTTCTACTTCATTAGGGGGCCTCCCTCAGTTAACCTATGCCAGACCCATCATTAGATATGGATGGTCTTTGGAAACACAGTTAAATCTTTTCAAAATTTTGATTCATATTAAGAGTTTGAAAACACCACATGATAAAAAATAACCAGTTAAAGGTCACATAAAACATGAAGTGAAAAGTCAGCAGATGCTCTATTGGTGAAGCTTTTCATGTAGCATATGTATATGTGTATGCATTTTTGTATCTATGTACATATGGATACCAATGTCTCCTCTACATATGAACAGTTTTAATACAGGTGGTTGGCTGGTCTTTTAGTTGATTCAGCTTCTTAAATCTTTCAAAGTTCCTTGTGTTTTACAATGTTCATGAATTCAAGGTGGAGAAGGAGACTTTTTTTTGGACATGGCCAATGTGAGGATTTGTTTTGCTGGACTATGCATATTTGTTATGAGGATTTTGTTTTTCTTTTTTTTCCCCCAGGGGAGAGGGGAGGAAGAGAAAATAGATTTTTGCTATTTAAAAAAAAATACACACACACAAACATATATATATGTATGTATATATATATGTACACATGTATATATATACACACATATATATGCGTATATACACACGCACACACATAGACTCACATACATAGATTTCCTTTACTGGCTAGAGATTGGAACCAAGGAAGATACTTAGAAATTTACAGATTTATATACTTGCAAAAGAATTTTAAAATATTTCCTGAAAATCAAGCAAGAAAAAAAAACCTGCTTAAAACTTACCAAAAATAAATACTATCAGATACATCTGATATATATTACAATTTAACAGACCTCTTAACAAAATGGCATGCTTAAAATACTAGACACCAACATCCATGATTTTTCTTTTTCTTGACATTTAACTTTATAATATAAAATATCCTTAAGAATATAGATAACAAATCAGTAACTTATTCTAAGTTACCAATTTTGTTTCCATGATTGTAAATTTGTGCATATGCATGTATTTATATATAATTCAATATTTCAAGGTTCTATAATTTTGATGATGTGGCCATTCTGTCCACAACTACACACCACAACCCCCTATAACTTAGTAGACAGTATTTAAGAGTTTCCTAAACATATAGTCAGCCACCAAGCTTGAGCCTGAATCCTGTCCTGTTCCACAGGATGTTCCAGAACTTGGGCTTTTTTACCTACTATAGCTTTTGACAACCAAGGATAACCTCCAAGTGAACCCACACAGCTTGTTTCCCTGAATTTAACTAATTTATTTACCCTCCACATGGGGGATAAGTACATTTTAAGTAGGTAGGCAAAGGGGATAGAAAGACAGAAAGAAGACAGATAGATGAAGAGGGGAATAGATAACACTAACATTTATAGAGTACCTACTATGTGCTAGGCACTGCACTAAATGTTTTACAAATATTTAATTTAATTTCATAACAACCCTGGGATATAGGTGCTATTATTATCCCCACTTACAGATGGGGAAATTGAGACAAAGAGAGGGTAAATGATTTGCCCAGGGTCACACAGCCAGATTCTGGATTTTTAGTAGGTGATGAGAGCATTTTTAATAGAATTTCCTATGACTAAAAAACGCTCCCTATTAAAGAGTACAAAAACACTAAATTAAAGGTTCTTTTAGAGTTCGTAACTCTACAACTCCAATTCTGAAAATTAAATTGAAACAACCTTTATCAGTCATTGACTTTGTGTACAAGGAGCTGTGTTAAGCTGCAGATTCACAGAGATCAATGACGTACACTGCTCCCAAGGAACCTAAAATGTAATGGGGCAAGTGGGAGAAGGACCACCACCCTGACTCCACACACACAAACATGATGCATGGGAAAGCAGAATAGATGGAGGCCCAGGTAAAGCATGATGAGAAATCCGAGAAGAAGATAGAAATCATTTTTATTGAGAGAGGAGTAGACTATTTCGAAGAACAGCTTCATCAGGGTGGTTGCACCTGAGGTAGGGCTTGAAAGGAGGGAAGGATTTTAAAGGATGTGGGTGAGGAGCAAACATACGGAGAATAGAGAGGGGAAGAAGAGAAATTAGAATGGAGGATACTCCAGTTTGGCTAGAACAAAGAGAATCGGTAAGAGATAAGGTCAGACAAGTAAAAGTTGCAGTCAGATGGCAGAAATCCTTGAATGCTAGAATTGGGAGGTAATGCTTTATTCAGTAGAGCAGCTGGAGGTTTTTGAGTCAGAACAGTGACAGAATCAGTTACGAAGACTACTCAACAAGAGAGGTGAAAAATGATTGGAGAGGGAAGAGGCTGGAAGCAAGAAAACCCATTAAGAGGGTAGTCTAGGGAAAGAGAGACAGGATCCTGAATTATGGATTACAGTACAAGTAGAAAGAAGATAAGAGAGGGAAGAGATAGAAATCACAGGTCTTACAAATAGAGTGGATGAATGGGGTGTGGGAGAGGGAAAAGTCACAGATAACTTCAAAATTGTGAGAGTGAGTGAAGGATGGCAGTGCCATAAACAGGAATGGCAAAACTGGAAGGGGGGGGCAGGATGAGTGGTGAGGAATTCATTTTTGGACAGAATGAATTTAAGGTAGCAATAGGGCATCTGGCAGACACCTAGAAATGTAGGAACAGAACTCTGGGGAGAGGATACAGATTTGGAGGCAGGTCAATGCTGAAAATATTTTGGGGGAGAAGAAAGCTGTTATTTGGAGTGATATTTAAAACAAGTAAATTTTATAAGAACATAAGTGATAATATTAATAAGTGATATTTCAAGTAAGTCAATGGGTCATTCACAGAGTCACAGACTTTGAGAACTGAAAGGGACCTCACTTGTCATCTAAGCCTATACACAAAAGGATTCTTCAAGAAAACATACCTGACAAATATAGTTAAGTTAGAGGGCAAGATCTGAGGCATATCTTAGTATTTCTAGGGCTTCCATGAGGGGAGACATCATCTCTCAAGTCAGCCCATCGCACTCTTGGATAATTCTAATCATTGGGAAGTTTTTTTGTGTCATCCAGACTAACATTTGCCATGGGAAATTTCCACTCATAACTCCTGATTCAGCTCTCTGAGGCTAAACAATACATCTGATCTCTTCTCCACATGAGAAGACCAAATGAGAAAATACAAGTAAAGTTCTTGGCAAACCTTAAAAATGCTAGACAGATGCCAGCAATAATATTCATAATGATTTCTCCTGGTTCTTCTTGTCTCCAACAGTTCTTTCAACTAACCTTCATAAACCTTGGTCTTTCGTTACCCAGGTTGCCCTGCTCTGGACACTCTACAGATTATCAATGTACTTCTTAAGGCATGGTGCCCATAACTAAACATAACATTCCACAGGAGGTTTAATAAAAGCAGAGAACATTGGGACTCTCACCTATCTATTCTTGGAAGTTCTTCTCCACTTAATGAAGCTATTCTGTTCTCTTGGTGTGATGAGTGAGATCAGTATTAGTCATGAGTACATATCATGGTACTGAAAAAAGAATTCCTATGATAAGACTTCAATGAATGAAGATATCAACTCCCCTTTAGAAAAGGAGATACAATTTCCAGAACTCTGACATTTTCTGACTTGTGAAGAATGAAGATGGAAAATAGAAGGGTTTGGGTTTGTTTTGTTTTTGCTCAATATTTGCTTACCAACACTTTTTGACGATGGATTGTAATATTTTACCTAAAAAATTAGACCTTATTTAAACTTTACACTTTGTCAGTTTAAAAATGTTTCCAAAGTGTTGTGAAGTAGTTAACCTTAGGCTATAGTGACAAAGAAGGACAGTAAGCAAAATAATCCAAAGCCAGAGAACAATGAAAAAAAAAAGAACTACTGATATCTGTTGTGAGTGTGCACTATATCATCTTTGGCAGCTTTGCCTTTCTATTTATGTAAGGTTCAGACTGTTAAAAATATATTTATATTATCCAATACTTGCTATCCAGCTGTGGGGGAGACAGCCCAGAAGGATGCCCCAGGGCAGTGGGGGAGTGAACCTAGGGCTGGAACTTTTTCCTGGATAAATCACAAAACAGGCAAGGGAAAACTGCCTGGATTGTACTACCAGCATCGTAACATGGCATTATATTTAGAATTTTAGGCCAGGTATTTAATTTAGAAATTTAGGCCAGGTAAATAATAGTTGATGATGCTATGCCTTTTTTAGTGGTATAGAATCATAGAATCTCAATATTAAAAGGAACCACCATGATCACCAAGGGCAGGGATGCTAATCTTTTGTTGTGTCATGGACCTCCTGGGTCATCTGTTCAATCCTATGGACCCCCTTCTCAGAATAATGTTTTTAAATAATTGAAAAAGCTAAATTTCACTTAAAAAACATCCATTTTTCCCCCTCATCCAAGTTCACAGAACTCTTGCAACTGATCCACAGAACCTCTTGGGATTCACTGATGGCAGTTTAATTTCAACCAAACCCTTAACTTAATCAAGAATACCCTCTATCTGGGGCAGCTAGGTAACATAGTAGATAAAGCACTGGCCCTGGAGTTAGGAGGACCTGAGTCAAAATCTGGCTTCAGATACTTACCAGCTTTGTAACCCTGGGCAAGTCACTTAACCCCTGTTGCCTAAAAAAATCCTCTATCTAATTTCAAAGGTAAAACCAGAATGGACATGTGATCTAAACTAGAACTCAACCCAGCCAACCAGAGGGTGTTTAGCTCTTTAAAATCCTCAGACAAGTCCAGTTTTTCCTCATTTAGGATTCTAGTGTAGAAGCAGTAAGAAAAGTACTCACTCTATGTACTGGGAGTTAGGCCACCTGGATTCTACTGTAATGTTGGCCCTCTGGTTACCTGGTGGATGTGACCATGGGAATGATATGTTGCCTAAGAATTCTGGACCTCTCTTTTCTCATCCATAAAGGAAGTGGCTGAACCAGATACCAAGTAGGATTCCTTTATATCTCTCAGGTTTTATGATTTATGAGCACTATTGTGGACAAATACTTTCTTCAGGTCAGGGTGGAGATGTTCTAGGGTAAGAAAGCCCTTTCAGTCTCTGGCCAGGAGCCAACATACTTATTGGTATTCAGTCTTTTTCAGTTTTGTCCAATTCTTTGTGACCCCATTTGTGGTTTATTTTGGCAAAGATACTGGGGTGGTTTGGCATTCCCTTCTCCAGCTCATTTCACAGATGAGAAAATTGAGGCAGAGTTAAGTGACTTGCCCAGGGTCAACCAGCTACTAAGTGTCTGAGGCCAAATCTGAACTCAGGAAGATGAGCCTTCCTGACTCCAGGCCCAGCACTCATCCACTGTGCCACCTACCTGCCCCTAAGCCAATTTACCACTGGTCCCTAATTGCTTCTGGGTTTCTGTAGGCATTTGAATTAGTCTTCAGTTAACATGGAATTTAATTCAGTCATCATGGGATTCTATTAGTTCAGGAAGCCCCAAGTCATCCAAATCCAATAAACAAGTACTTAAATTCCTGAGATTTTGTATGTGCATATGGCAAAGGATGAACATACACAGGCTTGATACAGTTTCCTAGTTTCTTCAAGTCAAGATTTTTATGGGGGCTTTCTAATTATTTTTACTTTCAATATCAACAAAAAACTCTCTGGGCTACTCTCAATGAGGAACCACTTGGAATACAGTGAATGGCTATTTTCACCACATTTTTCCTGCTGGGACCTTATGAGAAGATACACTTTCTGCTTCAAGACAGACAGATGTGGCACAAAAAGCAATTTTGCATAGTGAATAGGCTGTTGAAAGTATAATAAAAAACTCCAGAATTCAAATCCCACCTCTAAAACCTGATAGTCAGTCAATGAGCCTGAGTTTCTTCACTGTTAAAATGAGGATAATAATATTGGTAGGTTGTCTCTCCCAAAAGGTCATTGTGGGGCTCAAATGAGATGGTGCCTGAAAAACACTTGGTAAACCTTACAGAGCTACATAAATATCAACCATTAGTGTACTGTTAATTAATGAATAGTACTGACCAAGTAGCTACTATGTATCCAAAACTGTGAGCATACAAAGTACTACAAGACATAGAGCTTCCCCCCAAGAGCTCAAAGACTAGTTTGGCAAGCAGAGATACAAGTAGAAAATAATGAGTGAAAAGACAGGGAAGAATAAGGTTCTACGGCACACAAAGAGCCCAAAAGGAATCAGAGAAAAGACAGATTGGCATCAGCTATTTGTACATGAAGAGTTAAAAGGCACAAGACATAAAGGCTCCATAAAGTATAAATGGGGGCAAATGGGGAGAAAAGCCTCAGGAAGGGTACAGAAATGAGCCTTGTTTGGGACTCAGTAGGGGCTGGGGTATGGACAGTGAGGTGACTGGCCTGGAAAGAGCTAGAGATATGAGGAAATAAAGTTGATTAATTAATGAACCAATTACACACAGATTTAGTTTGGTATGTGGAACAACAAACTTATGTCCTTAGAATTCTGAAAATCAATCTTATTGTTGCTAATTTGGGAAATGAAAACAAGCCGGGTTGGCCTATGGCAGTGCAGTTTATTATCAAGATTGTTAAGGAACTTTTCCACTATACCATTACCTCTAATTACCACAGTTCTGTTCTAGCCATTTTTATTCGCAGTGTACGCCTAGAGAAGTACATAAGATTTATAAGAGGATATGTTACATGCAAACTGAGAAAACACAGTGACCTTCAGTCATTATTAGCATTGAGTGAATTGGGGAGACTTCTTGGTTTTTGAAAGTAGGGTCAATCCTATCACTCATGGAAATGAGGAAATGCTGGACATTGATTTTGAAGCAGAGGATGTCAAGATCCTAGATTTGGAGTTAGAAAGGACCTTGGAGGTCATTTAGTCCAACTCTCCTCATATCCAGATAAGGAAACTGAAGTTTGCTGTTTTCTAAAAGGAATTATGATTCTGTAAAATGCTATGACTTTTTTTGAAACTTGTTGAGTGACTTGCCCAAAGTCAACAGAGAGTAGTAAATGAGTGAGGATTCAAACCCAGGTCCTCCGACTAAATCCAGAATTATTTACAATGCACTGTGCTACTAAGTAGGACTACCTCAGAAAATTATGAAAAGCAGAAAGGAAAATGACTTACAAGATGATTTGTCATGAAACACAATTAAATTAGAACATTTATAGTGAAACTGGGAAAAAGGACAACAATTTGATGGAAGATTGATATTTGCCAACATTTCTATGATGATTTAAAGGCCTCTAGGTGCTGAAGTAAATAGAGTGCTGAGCCTGGAGTCAGGAAGACTTGAGTTCAAATGTAACCTCAGACACTTACTTCATTGCGTGACCCTGGGCAAGTCACTGAACCCTGTTTGCTTGTTTCCTCGTTTGTACAATGAGCCGGAGAAGGAAATGCAAACCATTCCAGTATCTTTGCTAGAGTAAGTAAGTGGGCCGGGGGGCCTTGGGGGGTGGTGGTGGTGGTATGAGTGGAGAGAAGGATGTATTAAAAAACATTTATGAAAGTAGAATGATAAGATTTGACAAGAGACTGGATATATGGGGCAAGTGTGAGTAAGGAGTAACACTATACCTGGATAAGCTGGAAGATGATAGCACCCCAGTCAAAGTAACAGGAAATTTGTGAAGAGGGGAGAGTTTGGAGGAGAAAGAGAATGGAGAGTTTGAGATGCCTTTAAGACATCCAATTCAAGATGCCCCAGACAATCAGTGATGCAGTCCTGGAGCTAAGGACAGTGACTAAGGCTGGATATGTGTCTCTGGAAATCACCTGTGTAGAAATGATAATTAAATCCATGGGAATTGATAAGATCAGCAAGGCAAAGAGTATCAAGAGAGAAAGAGGAGGCCCAGCACAAAGCCCTGGGGAATACCTATGTTTAGTGATGATAACCAAGATTAAGAAGGAGCAATCAGCTGCCTCAAAAAAAGCAGAGAGGGGTGCTAGGTGGCACAATGGAGAGAGCGCTGGTCCTAGAGTGAGGAGGACCTGAGTTCAAATCCAGCCTCAGACACTTACTAGCTGTATGACCCTGGGCAAGTCACTTAACACTGCCACCAAAAAAAAAAAAACAACAACAACAAAAAGACAGACAGGAGGAGAGCCAGGAGGGCACAGTATCACAAAATCCTAAAGAGATTATCCAAGAAGAGATGATAATTTACAGAATCAAAAGCTGCAGAGAATGAAGTGATATCTTTATTACACAGTGTTATTAGAGATCCTTCAACAAGAACACTATCTCCCATCTAGTGAGATCTACAGGTTGTCTACCCTTTCACCCTCCCCAACAGCAAAATGGGTGATAATAATGAGAAAGGAACGCAGTCTCTTTTTAGCAATAACAATAACTTTTATAAAAGATCCTCTAAATTCTGTGGACATCAGTATTCTCATCTGCAAAATGGATTTATAAGATTAATGGTTCTTAGTAAAATTAATCTATTAATGGTTCTTTCTCCTAAAAGTCATAAAATCATAAAACTACAAACCATCTTAACAGGGGGAAAAACAGAAACAAAAAGACAGCAGCAGACCATCACTGCAATTGTATCAGCTCCATTAGGAATAGGCACATAATGTGTATAGCTAATCATTTTTAAGGTAACAACTTCTAAATTTCTTTGGTGCAGCGCATTTTAATATTACTTGAAATGTCATCCTGCATAAAGAAAATTAGAAAACTCACTATTTGGGGAATCAAATATTATACAAGTGACTAACCTTAAGCATTTAGTAATAATGTCCCTGGATATAAAAGTTCGTTAATATTTAATACTAGAGACCTTCTCCACAAAGGACAGGGTGTAATTCAGCAAGTATTTAGAAGAGCAAAGGGATTTAATATCAACTAAAAGCCATGCATATGTGAATGTGAAATGAAAAATTAGTGTCATGCTCCCTCTTCCTTCCCTCATTCCCTTTCAGTTTCCTTTTGTGTTGTCTTCTCTCACAGATTAGAAAGCAGTGACTTCCTTCCTTCTTCTCTCCTTCTCTTCCTCCTCTTCTCTTCTCCTCTCTCCTCTCTATCTCGTCTCCTCCTTATCCTTCACTTCCCTTCCTTTCCTTTCCTCCCCTCCTTTTCTTCCTTCCTCATATTTATATCACCGGCATTTAGCACAGTGTCTGGCATAAACTGCTGCTTGGACCCACTCACTGAATGTTCTGAGCCACTTGTTGGGAAAAAAAATTAATGAGAAAAAAGTAAATTTTGCATTTTTGATTTCGGTGATAATAAGATCTTATTATTTAAATTAGTTTAATTTATGTTTGATTAAGGAATTACAAAAGACCTAATGTATTTGGTCAGATAGCTATCTCAGTTATAATTTTCATGAGTTCAATGCCACAAAAAAGCATTTAAAAAGTTGTCAAAAAGCATTTATCAAGCACCTACTTTGTTCCAGGCACTGTGCTAAGTATTGGTAATAATGAACCAAACAATGTTATCTTGTTAACTTTTAAAAGAGAACAAATGAAATTCTAATAATCATTATCAATGTTTTGGAAGTAATAAATACCTGCTCCCCTTCCATTTCAAGCAGGAAGATTGTGGCTTTGAGCAAAGATAAGCTATTGGACAACCTTTATTTGCCAGAGATATGAATGATTACAGGAATTAAAGGAAGGTCACTCTCTTTTCTCCTTTCATATTCTCCTTATCTAATGTCCTTCTTTAAGTTTCTTTTCTCCTATTTTTGTTTCTTTCTTTCTTCAAACTAGAGAGAAGGCAGAGTAAAAAGCTAGATGTGAGCCGAAGTGAGGTCTGCTACTGTTACCTGTTCAGGGACGTACCTTTCCCTTCAATGCACAAATAGATGAGAAAAGAGGAAGAGGAAGGGAGGTGGGAGGAATAACTCAACCTGCAAGAAAAGTAGCCACAGCTTTGTCCCTGAAATCTGAAAGGAAAGGCAGGCAGAAAGGCGGTAAGGATGTGTGTACAACTTTTCAGGAGGTTTCCATGTAGTCTTTAGGAAATCTAAGCGATAGCTATTACTAGAAAAAGATGGAGCTTGATTTTATATTCAACTGCCAGTTTAAATAAATGCATCACTTCCACTATTTTATATAAAACATGTTGTTCATTCAAAAATGTTCTTTTGGTGCAAAAGCTTTCTGAAATTATAAACACAGAAAAGAAACTTGCGACAGAAATAAATGAGAACATATCAAAACAATACAAGGAAAACAGTGTGAATTCCTGAGAGAAGGTCAAAGGGGAAAAGAAAACTGCACTAGATGAAGAAAAAAATACATTCTGGGGACAAAACATGACATAGCTATCCAAAGCATTTTTTCTTTTTTTCCTCTAATCAAGTCCAAGATCTGGATATGTTAAGTGTGATTTTGGGAATAAACACCTAGAATATCGAGAAGGAAAAGAGAGACGCCCTGGAATTTTATTCTGAAAGCATATATAGCATAATGAATGCAGCACTGACCTGGAGTCAGGATGTGAGTTCTAATGTGGTCTCAGACACTTGACATGTGACCTTGGACAAATCACTTAACCCAGACTACCTTGCTCTCCCCCTCCAAAGAAAAAAAATAAAAAAGCCCAATAAACAAAAAAAGAGCAAATGGATACAACAGTCTTCATGATTCTAGGCACAGGAAATCAGATATGTTCATCAAGAAAATGAGAGAAAAGGACCTGCCTGGATTAGGAAATGGAGAAGATGCTGGAGGCAAGTGTGCTTTCAACCACTTCAAGTTGTAAATAATGTGGGTGTGAAAAAATCACTAGAGAACAACTAGACCCTGTGAAGTTTCAACAAGAGAAGTGGGTGTAGAACAAACAAAATCCAAGAGACAGTTATAAAAATAGAGAAACATGTGCATACACAACAAACAGATCAGGGAATACAAATAAAGGAGAAAAGCCAGGTCTCAGGATCATCCAGATAAACACGTGCCACTCTACAATTATGAGATGTGACGTCAATGCTAAATAACCTCAGCATGAAGGATGAACAAACACTTTTGAGAAATTTGGGTATAAAAATCTATTTATGCCCTCATTAACTGCTCAGCTCAACTTCTCCCACAATATATAGGCTGCTCCTTGAGGATAGCATAGGTCTTTGAAGAAGCTACATTAAATACACCTCCTAGTGCTGAAGGAAAGCTGCAGTGCAGTGCAGTTGCTGGCACTCCAGACCTTGAGTTAGGAAGACTTGAGTTCAAATCGAGTCTCAGATACTTCTGAGGAATGACTCTGGGAAAGTCACTTAACTTGTCTGCCTTCATTTCCTCAATGATAAACGGGATTAATAATAGTACCTACCTCCCTGGGTTTTATGAAGATCAAATGAGGTAGTAATTGTAAAGCACTTGATGCAATGCCTGGCACATATTAGCCTGTTTAAAAATGGTTATTCCTTCCCCTAGTAAAGAAGAATGACAGTTCATGATTTGTCATCACTAAAAACTGGAAATTAACAGGGGACCTATTGATTGGGAAACGTCTGAACAAAATGGGATACGTTAATATATTGGAATATTATTATGCTGGAAGAAATGACATTTCTGACGAATTCAGAGAAACACAGGAATATTTTGTATGAACTGATGCAGAGTAAAGTAAGCAAAAACAGAAAACATAAATGCAAACAAAACGAAGGTTAACCCTAAAACAAATGCAGTGTAATTACAACGAACATGCTTGGTCCATTGAGAAGAGATGAAAAAATGTACCTCCCTCCCTTCCATTGTATGGTGGGGAGCTAAGGGTGCAGACTGTTGTATAAGCTGTTAAAGATGAACATTATGTTTGCTGGTTTGGCTGAACTGGTTTTTCTTTGTTAAAGGGTTTTTCTTGGTTACAATGCTCACAGCATGGGTGGGTGGAGTACAGCTGGAAATCACTGGGACATCAAAAGAAAGAATTAAAACAAAACAATCACCTGCGAAGGACCTTCCAGTTCCTATACATATAATGTTAGTGGAAAATGCAAGAATACTCGGGTTTTAGGTTGGGGCAATATCTCTCTCACCAGTATCAGATGATCCTATGATTCTAGGTTAAACAAGAGAGTTTCTATTTTGTTAGAGAGAACCTAGAGATATATGTCAAAGGGAACAGTATTAGACTGAAAGTCAGGTTACCTGAGTTCTAGTGCAAGCTAACCAAATGATGGTGGTTACCATACTGATGCCAATTATAGCCCTGACTGCCAGTCCTAAAAATTTCAAGCAAGCCAGATCATGAACTAACCTTAGACTGTCAGTTTTCTCATCTATAAATTGGAAATGCTGACCTAGCTGAAATCACTGTAAGGTTGTTTTCAGTTCTAATATTCTTCTATTCTATGATCATGAGATTGCTGGATTTGGCGGCTAAGGGCCTGGGTTCAAATGGGGTTCTATAACTTAACTGCCAATTATGTAAATTTTAGTAAACTGCTTAAATTTCCTGAGCCCCAAATGAGTTTCCTCGTTTTTAAAATGAGAAAACTTGTCTAGATGACCTCCAAGGTCCATTCTAGCTCTAAAATCAATGATCACGTAGTTATTTTCTACCAAGCAGCTTCTACTTGGAATTTGATTATGCCCCAACTTCTTATTTTATCTGTTCCCCGTGGTTATTTTATTGTTTGCCTGTTCTGTTCACTGTACTCATTTATTTATCTATATAGCTATTTATTGATGCATTCATTCATCTGACTGGTCAGGAAGATCTGAATTCACATCCTGACCTTGAAACATTTTAGCAATGGACAGGTAACAATCTATCAGTGACCCCAAGAAACTCTCAGACTATAAATCACAGATGAGTTATCAATCTACATTAGTGAATGCAGTTCCTACACTGTTTGTTCTCTACACCAAGGAAATCTAAGACTAAACACACATACAAAATTATTATTTATACTAATTCACATTTATATAGAACTTTAAGATGAACAAACTGCTGTCATTTCAACAACTCAGTAAGGTGGATAGGGCAAGTGTCATTAAACCACTTTACAGATAAGGAAACAGGCTTAGATTAGGGACTTGCCGTGGTCACACAGCTAATAAGTACGAGAGCTTGGATATGAGCTTAAATTTCTTGAGTTCAAACCTAACATTCCTTCTGCTATGTCACAATGCATCTCTGCAGTTATGTTATATGATTTTTATTTATAATTCTCAGTATGGAGCCTGGAGAGCTTTTTGTACAAAATATTCTATAGCCATCTTTTAAGTGAACAGATTTAAAAAAGTAATGTTCTGAACAGCTATGGGTGTTTCCATCATTCTACTGAGTGACTATACATAAGTATAAATTGAATGCTGACTCTTCTCTGGCTGAATCACATGTTTACACTCAGAAAAATAAGCAACAAGAAAATAAAATTCCAAGAATGATAATAGGAACCATTATTAAAATATTTGTAAAGTAAATGTTAGCACTATTTAGGAGGAAGAAAAAAGAAAATCAAAGTTTGGCAAATGGAAAAAAGTCTAGGCAAAACTAATCAAAGAGACAAACTCCGTAACTGAGTAAAAAACAGAGACTGATGACAGTAATATATGAAATAACTATGAGAGGGGGGCAGGTGAGAGAGGTTATTGGGAAACCAAAAGACCTACTTTAATAGAAGGAAGTATGCTTTCTCATTTCTTAATTGGACCCTCAACACTGAGTGAGAGAAATATAAACAATTTTTGAAGATGAAGTAATAGTCAAAAGTTTTAAAAGGAAAAAAGATTTGGTTGGGAATTATGCCACAGCGAATGTAACAATTTTATGAGCTATGAAAGGATTATAGTGAAAAATCAAGGGAAAAGTATGTAAGGAACTGTCAACCTCAAATGATCTGAAAATGAAAAATTACTTTTTATGTTCTTACATTCTAAGTAGTATTCACAAAAAAGTTTCTTACCTGAGTTTACTGTTCAACTTTTCATGTTTTCCATTGAAGTTCACACTACAAAGACCTTTCAATTTTGAATGTGAAGAATCGGCCACAAGATGTGTCTGAGTTTCTTTTTCCAAACAATGATGAAGCACTGCCTCCTTTTTCAAGTTTATGTCGGAATAGGGGCAGCCATAAGCACTATTTTGTATTAAAAAAAAAAAGAAAAAAAGGCCCAATTGTTAGTATGTGGTGATAAACCAGCAATCCACTGTGGTCAGAATAGATTTAGGGCAGCATTTAAAAACTGAGAAGATACATCCTGCTTGCACCAAATGCACTGAATCTGTTTTTCCTTATCTGAAACTCTTTTGTCTGATAAAATGTCAGATTCCAGATGTATAAATATTGGTCAGCAGAAACAGTTTTTTGGAATATCTGAGTTTTCATAAATACAACACAAGGAAACATTTTCCATATGGTGATATAGTGCATTGTAACATAAAAGCTTATATACCCAGATGATGTCAGTCCATGAGTTATATGGATTTCATTAGGTGAAACATATGTCATGAAATAAAGCCTATGGACAACTGGATAATCTTATCAATATTATAAACCATTACAATATATTTTTATACCAATAATCTGGGAATGCCATTTTGCTTTTAAAAATGGATGAAAAGATCTAGTTTTCTGAAATGCCTGCTTAGTTTAAATGACCTTGCTTGATTTCATCAGTGTAGGCATTCCCTGCTTAGAGGTAACTAGGTGGAACAGTGGGGAGAGTGAGGGTCTTAAGATCAGGAAGACCTGCATTCAAATCCTACACCACTCACTTCTTAGCTGTGTGAACCTAGAGAAATCACTTAACCTCTCTGGCTCAGCTTACCCATCTATAAGATGGAGACAAGAGCTCCTACCTTACAGGGCTAGTATGAAGAACAAATGAGATAACAATATATATAAATACTTTGCAAACTTTAATTAGTATTATTGTTCTACCCATGTAGATCTCAATTCTTTTTCCCTGAGCAAATAGTCTTTATTGTTGTCTGAATCTAAAAAAAATTTATAGTCTGATAACCCACTATCTGGTGATAAGCTTTTCCCAACCTAGCTAACCTTGAACTCAGGAGGGAGACTTACTGCTTGTTTGCAGAACCATACATACTTGAATTCTTTCCACCTTCAGAAAACCTTCCAGAGCTTGTGCTCTGTTGGTCTCCAAGAACCCAGATAAAGATGAAGAAATCTCACCTAAGCTAAAGATTAAGATAAAGAATTCTGGTTGACACTCCAAATACCACAGAGTCACAAATAATCTGGCTGGCTTTTATGACGAGAGTTTGCCAGAGACAATGACTAGATATTTGGTTCCCCCAAAAGTCTTGCATGGGTTTGATTACTATCATTAGATATCAAGATAAATATCCCAAATGAGAAAGCAGAGCCTTTCAAAATGTCAGGATTAGACAGGAGTGTCAGGTGCACAAAAAGGTCTTTTCTATATCTAGAATTTCCAGTTAATATCTAATCAGGTGATTTGGTTTCAGATTCCCATCTTTCCACTCTTTTTGCTACTCCTTCCTCTAGGGTCTAGTTAGTTACTATGCACTCCCCTTTCACCATAGAGACATCTATGGAAGGTCTACAGCCAACTATTATTACTGAAAGGTAGGGCCTCTACTACCAATCTATAACCAAATTAGGCATCTCCTCAAGGGATTGGGAGTGGGAAAGAGATGCTTTCAAGCTGACCCAATATTCCTGCTGCGCCAGTTAATGAACATTTATTCAATGCTCGAGGAATAACCTTTTTATCTATACCAAATGGTTCATTTGCTCATTTATTCACCAACTAAAAAATTTGAGTGTTTACTATATGCAAAACACTATGGAAGACAAAAGATGGTTCAGAGTGCTCATACAATTTAGTAGGAAATGTATCAATCATATTTGGGGGAAAGAGGAATAGAAAGTACCAACATAGTTAGAACCTCTTGGGATATCTTTACCATTTTTAAATTTAAGTGGATACAAAGATCTTTTTCCTCATTAAGTGTTTTTCTTTTATCTTAGCTGCATTAATTTTGTTTCTACAAAAACTAAAATGTATGCAATCGAAACTGTATTTTATCTTCTGTAAATCTTTTTACTCCTTATTTGGTCATAAACTCTTCTCCTATCCATTATAGATCCAAATGATGATTTCTTCCTTGTTCCTCTAACTTGTTTGTAGCTATAAACTTATATCTAAGTCAAGTATCCATTTAGATCTTACCTTGATATAGGGCGTGAGGTATCTGATCTAAACTTAATTTCTGTCAGATTATTTTCCCAGTTACCCCAGAAGTTTTTGTCATCTAATTGATTCTTTTTTTAAATTTTAATTTATTTTTAATATGTTTAGTTTTCAGCATTGATTTTCACATGCGTTTGAATTACAGATTTTCTCCCCATTTCCACCCCC
>CM053622.1:200187438-200205600 GCA_028646595.1 Phalanger gymnotis | reverse complement strand
AGCAATATCACTTCTAGGATTGTATCCCAAAGACATTATACAAGGAGGAAAAGGACCTGTATGTACAAAAATTTTTATAGCAGCCCTTTTTGTGGTGGCGAAGAATTGGAAATCAAGGGGATGGTTGCTCATCAACTGGGAAATGGATAAACAAACTGTGGTATATGAATGTAATGGAATTCTATTGTGCTATAAGAAATGAGAAGCAGATAAGACTTCATAATAACCTGGAAGGTCTTATATCATTGGATGATGTGTGAAGGGAGCAGAATCAGGAGAACACTGTACACAACCACAGACACATTGCTTCTGTGATGACTAACTTTGATAGACTTGGCTCTTCTCAACAATGCAAGGTTCTAGGACAGCTCCAAAAGGCTCATGATGGAAAAGGCTATCCTCATCAAGAGAAAGAACTACAGAATCTGAATGCGGATTGAAGCAAACTATTTGCTTTCTTTTTATTTTATTTTTGGTTTTGTTACATCTTTCTCATGGTTCATGTCATTGGTTCTAATTCTTCTTTACAATTTGATCATTGGGAAAGGAAGTCTAATGTGAAGAAGGTATATGTAGAACCTATATCAGATTACATGCCATATGGGGGGAGGGGAGAAGAGAGGGAAGGGGTGAAAATTTGGAACCCAAAAACTTGTGGAAATGAGTGTTATAAACTAAAAAAATAATAATAATTAATTAAAAAAAGTTAAGTAACTTGGTCAGCTTCACATAGCCAGAATGTGTGCAAGGCAGGATGTGAATTCAAATTGTCCCGATGTCAAGACCAGCTCTTGATTCTCTATGCCACCCTGCCTTCACTGAAATATTAACAGTGGACCCAAGTAGTTCAATAGTATCATCAAGGAGAAGAAAACTCAGAGTCAGGATTACTTTTTAAAAAGCCATCCTCTGGAAGCCATTAATGGTTTATTTATAACAGTTTATATCTTTTCTCAACAGGAAAAAGCTGAAGGAAGATATAAAAGCAAACATAAAGCTAGATATCTGCTTGCCAATGATAACATCTCCCATTCCCTTTACATCAATCACAAGAAAGGAAGGGTTCCGCTTAACTGCAGAATGAGAGCTTTAGATAAGAAATAGAAGATGGGAGAAGGGAATAAGTGTGAAGCACCTACTATGTGCTAGGCACTGTGCTGATCACTTTACTAGTATTATTTCATTTGATCCTCACATCAGCGATGGGAGATTAAGTGTTACTATTAATGCCATTTTACAGCTGAAGAAGCTGAGGGAGAGTCTGAAGTGGACATGTCAAGGGTCAAACCGTTAGTAAGCATCCGAGGCCAAATTTGAACTCAGACCTTCCTGACTCCAGGCCGCTGTTCTATCCGCCGTGCCAACTAGCTGTATTTTAGGACCCGAGGATGGCCAAAGGAAGGGTAGAATTTTAAAAAAAAGATTTTTATTCTGGTAAAGAGTTCCTAAAAAAGCATAAAATTTAATACTTTTGTTGGTAGGATATAACAGTCTGACATAACTTTCTGTTCCAAGATTTTTATTACCATTATTTGTTTGAAATTTTCTTTTTTTTCCTTTAATTTCATCACATCACTCCCACTTGAATCAATCTGTGTAACACTAAAATTTCTTCTGAAATTTTCATTCCCCTGCATTTACTATATAGCCCTGCTTGCTGCTGCTTTGAATTACATTTTATTTCCTTTAATCTATACTATATATCAGTCCTTCCAGTTGTTTAATTGCACTCATTCATTTTCTCCAAAATCTCTCCAGCTAGACTTTATCTCTTGGCAATAAAGAATATACAACATAACATTAATTCACCTCACTAGGGTAGAATATTCTCTGAATTGTGTGAGGCAAATACTCTGAGGACACCTCCTCAAATCACAAAGATCCCAAGGTTCAATTTAACATTTTTAAAAGGTAAAGGCAAAAACTGAATATGAAGAGAAGATATTAGAAAACAATCTTCCTAAGGAAATTTTAACATAAAAACAATAGTTCAAAGGATCATTGACTGGAACTGAAAGCAACCTTAGAGGTCATCAAATTCAACCTGTTTCATTTTATAGATGAAGAAACTGAGTGGAAGAAGTTAAGTGATTTGCCCAGGGTCACACACTGATAAGTGTCTGAGGGAGGTTTTGGACATATGAATTCTTACTCTAAGCAAAGGACTCTGTCAGCTGCCACCTTTTGTTGTTATTGGTACTGTTTAATTGTTTCCCATCATATCCAACTCTTTATGACCTCTTTTTGGGGTTTTCTTGGTAAATATACTAGAGTAGTTTGCCATTTCCTTCTCTAGCTCATTTCGCAGATGAGGAAACTGAGGCAAACAGGGTTAAGTGACTTGCCCAGGGTCATATAACTAGCAAGTATCTAAGACTACATTTGAACTCAGGTCTTCCTGATTCTAGGCCTAGTACTCCATCTACTTCGCAACCTAGCTACCCCAAATGTCACCTAGACAGCGATAAACATTTTAAAGATAAAAATAAAATTGTAAACATTTTAAAGCACACTTTCTTTTAGCCAGGTAAATAACAAAAATCTCGAGTCCCCCATTTTATTAAATATTTTTGTGTTGTTTTGCTTATGGCTTTTTGAAAATGAAATACAAATGTAAAGTACTTTGCAAACTTAAAAGTGTTATATAATATTAGCTATTATTACTCTGTTATTATGTGTTTATGTTTCTCATCTGTATTAAATTTAATTTTATTGATAAGAAATCTGATTGATAACTTTTAGTGCTAAGAAAATTAATGCAGTAACATTTTCATACATGCCCCATGCCAGCTAAAAAAGGTAAAAATTAATGAAGGCCAGGCCCCAATAAACAAGTAGTCAAAGGATATGAATGAGCAGTCCTCAAAAGAAGAAATGCTAACTATGGACAATCAACCATATAAAAGTATACTCAAAGTCATTAATACTAGGTTTTACTTCACATCTATCAGAGCGGCAAAGATAACAAACTACCAAAACGGTAAATGGTAGAGGAACCATGAGAAGATAGGCACGCTAAAGTCATGATACCATATATATCCTTTGAATTAGTGATACTATTATGCCAAGGTCGGACAGAAGAAAAGGGTCCATATACACAAAAACAGTTATAACAGCACTTTCATGGTAGCAAAAAAAAAACCAACAAGAAACAAGGCAGATGATCATTAATTGAAGAAGAGCTCAATAAATTTATTACAAAAATTTATTATAAAAATTATTAGGCCATAAGAAATGATGGCTAAGACTAATTCAAGGAACCTTGGGAAAATTTAAATAACCTTATGCAGGACAAACTAACCAAAAGCAAAAGAACATTATATACAACAATAATAACACAAAGGAAAATAATCATGAAAGACAATAGAACTCTCACTATTAGAGTAATTAATCTTGAATCCAGACCAAATATATTGAAACATACCTCTTTCTTCTTGGCAAACAAATTAGTGGACTATAGGTGTAGAATGAGGCACACATCAACATAGTTTAAATATACTTTTGCATTATAAGAAGGGTCTATTGCAGGGAAGACGGGTGATGGGAAATACTGGTTATATAAAAAATAAAATATCAACAAACAAAACATTTTGAAAAGACTGGGAGTATCTCATTATTGTCTTGAAAGAAAAGGAAAGGAAGGAAGGAAAGAAGGAAGGAAGGAAGGAAGGAAGGAAGGAAGGAAGGAAGGAAGGAAGGAAGGAAGGAAGGAAGGAAGGAAGGAAGGAAGGAAGAGAAAGGACCTAGAAAAACACCTAAAGAGTGAGAATGGTTCCCATTGCTGACCCAGGCATGTGTTATATAATTAGAATCTGGCTGTTTCTATTTGCAGGGAAAGAAGCAAGACAGGGAAATGAATAAGTAAGGATTAGGCCTATAACCTCATGTAGAGCAAACAGACTGCTTGTGTCCAAGGACTGAAAGGCTGCTAAAAAAATGGAAACAAACCGCTAGAAAAGCTTTTTGATGCCAAGATGGCCTGATTATCTTCAAAGAGATTTGGACAAAAGATAAAGATCCATGGTAGGTCTGTAAGAAGCACTATCATCAAATCTGAGTACAAAATTGGGGTAATGTTAAAAAGTAGTAAGAGTTAAAGATGGATGACAGGGGTACCAAAGTGCACTGTATCCTTTCTTTACTCTCTTGCTTTATATGTGTATCTGTTTAAAAACTGTCATTTACTACTTATCTGCTTTGATAAAGACTTCTACATTTTTAAGGAAGAAAGGGTCAATGAGCAACTCACACTGGTCAAGTTACTCAGCATCAGTGGGCCTCAATTTCTTCAGATGCAGATCTCTAAAACTACTTGCAGACTATGTTATTAAAGAAAACTTCACTAATTTCTTTCAGAAAATTCTACCTTTGACACTGCAAACAGTAATAGCAACACTGTACAATGATCAACTATGATTGGCCCAGCTCCTCTCAGCAATACAACGATCCAAGACAAAGCCAAAAGGCTCATGATGGAAAATGTTATCCACATCCAGAGAAAACTGATGGAGTCTGAATACAGATGGAAGTGTACTATTTTCACTTTCATTGATTTTTTATGTGTATTTTTTCTTTTTTTTCTGTTTCTTCTTTCATAACATGAATAATGTGGAAATGTATTACATGATTACACACATATAACCTATACCAGGTTGCTTGCTGTCTTGTGAAGGGCAGAAGGAAAAAAACTGGGAACTCAAAAATCTTATAAAATCAATGTTAAAAAATAAAGAGATAGTGTTTACAAAGCAGAAATAAAAATTCCACCTTTGACTGACAGAGATAACACTATCAAAACTTTGGCAGGTCTGTGGTTAAAGAACAAACAAACAACCTTTTGAGTACTGAATTGCACATTTAATTATACAGCACAAGTAACTAATGATTTCAGAAATGGGACGATGAGAAGTGGGGTAGACTAGTGAACCCTCCATAAAAATTATGCACATCAAAAACTAGAGATACATTTCATTCAGTCTTCTCTTTTAAAACAGAAATACTCCTCTGTGTGTGTGTGTGTGTGTGTGTGTGTGTGTGTCTATGTGTAGTGGTGGGGTAGGGCTAACCTAGCTATTTAAACTTTAGTATCTACTAAGTATAATCAAAGAGATTTTCTCCTAGAACATCTCATTTCATCTTGTTAAAGCCCCTCGTCTTCACATCGGTAGCGTCACAAGTGAAATTGGAACCCAAGTCCTTTGACTCCAAAGACAATATTCTCTCCTCTGTACTACAATGAATCTACCAGAGACAAATTCCAGTGTACTGGAGAGTGACTTGGGTGTGAATTTCTGAAACTCTGAGTCTCTCTCTCTCTCTGGGTCACTCTGGCATTTGAGACATTACCACAGAGCCTCCAGAAAAATTAAGGAGTTCACTCAAATTCTCCTGTCTTACATTTTCTCAACTTTTAAATACATTTTGCTTATAACAAAATCAAACTCTTCCATTTACTCTCTGGTACAATGCTGAACAAAAATTAATGCCCTATAAGCAGCAAAAGCAGAAAAGTTAAAAACAAACATTTTCTCAAGTGGTGTAAGGAAACCTACAGCTACAGCATGAAAATGAAAAATTATTTTTCATTTAAAGTATTGCTTATATTGGATGGGATGTAACCAGCTCTGGAAAGAAATCTGTCAGAACTCCTAGGGGATTTCTGTGAGTGAAATCTTCTTAGAAAGTTGAAACACACTGGGGTGACTCTTAAGAACTGGGCCTCTCTGTGGAACATCAGTCATGATCAGTGTCTCCGTTAAAGATCAACGACCTCTGTGCAAAGCCTGTTTATAGGAAGCTGTCTCTTCTTTTGTTACTTTAAAAAAGATGAACCCTCGTATACTCCCCATTCTCTAACTATACCTCATGCATGCTCCACATGGGGTAGACGCTCAAAGGGACTCTAGTAGCTATGGCCACAAGGAATCTCTTTTTCATGTGTCATCTACAATTCAGCAAGGTGGCAATGTGGATTTCTTTCTCTATGATATGACATGTATATCTCCAGATACGCAAGATGTGAACTAGATATGAATGACAGAATGTTAGAGTTAGGAGGGGCCCTAGAGATTCTCTAACATAAAAGTGTCTAAACGCGTTTTGTGTCACTGACCCATTGGGCAACTGGGTGATGCCTTTGGACCATTTTTCAGAATAATGTTTTTAAAAGGATAAAATAAAATACATAGAATAATGAAAGAAACCAATTCTATTTAAATAAAAATGGAATTTTTTTTCCTTTAAAGTCATAGACATCCCTGAATTCTGGGCATGGACCTTAGGCGAAGAACCCTAATTTAGTCCGATTTCTTCATTTATACAGAAGTACACCTTTCTAAAATGCCAAAGCAAGAGTAGAATGTGGGACCTAGAGCTCAAGTCTGTCCACTCTCTAATCAAGGACTCTTTCTTTAAAAAAAAAAAACAAAAACAAAAAACTGATGCCTTTTTATATCATGGTAATTTCCTGATACATGCTTTTCTTTAATTCATTCCATTAAACTTATCCTTGTAGCAAAGGAAGACATCGAAGAAAAAACAGGTACTCTTTCTATTGCATTAGATAAAAAAAAATCCTGAAAGCTTTTCATTCTGATGGACTGCACAGGAAACAGAAGGTCAAATATAATGATATTTGCATCCTTTTATTTTTCTTTCACAAAGCTACTCTTTGTCATTTAATTATTTCAAATAGTATGCAAGTATTCTTTCTAACAGAATAAAAGCCAAAGGGAAGATGTCACACTTAGTTGGGATGCATTAGGAAAGATCTTTTAAGGATTGTACCAAAAAAAAATGTTTTCTGAGCTGTTTTGCTACTGTAATACTTTGAATAATGATGCCAGAACAGGGAAAAATCATTAAGGAAAAATCATGTAGGTAAGAAAGCATTTATTAAATGCCTGCTAGGTGCCAAGCACTACACTAAGTGCTAGACAAGTATTATCTCATTTGATCCTTACAATAACCTTGGGAGGTAGGTGCTATTATGACCTCCATTTTACAGTTGAGGAAACAGAGACAGTCAGAGGTTCAGTCACTTGCAGGTTACAGAGCTAGTAAGTATCCAAGGCTGGATTTGACACAGATCTTCCTGACTCCATGCACAGCATTCTCTCCACTGGGCCAACTAGTTGATATGGTCTGTTTCTCTGAAAGTACTTTAATTAATAGTCCCTAGACCCTCCTAATTTGTAAACTACAATAAAGAAGTGCATCATCTCAATAAATATCATGTTAATAGCCTTAAATAATTTCTATCCAATGCCTAATGTACCCCATGAGTAATTGCGCAGGAAATGCATCTGGCTTGCATAGTTCTGAAATTTCTTAACAGCTATTACCTGCACAGTCAATTAAACAGATGGAGTGATGATTAGACTACAATAGTGATTCAATGAAAGCTAATAAAAACAGCTATGAATATGTGTTTCCAGTACAATGGTAACAATTACCTATTCTATAAAATTTTTCTTACACATTTATTCTTTGCATAATATGCTTAAGTTGTGGGAACACATCAAAATTTTCCAGAGTTATTTTCTAGGAAGTATCACAAAAGAAATCTAATGGTTACATTGAAAGTACCTGTTGCCATTATATTTCTTTTTGGTAAAGGTGATTCTAAAATAAAGAGATATCTAGGGTATGTGTCTGTGTGTATGCATACACACATATGTGTATATGTGTACATGCATGTATATATGTATGTACACAATACTATATATGTATTGTATATAATATATGTATGTAGTATACATATTAAAACTACTTTATATACTAAATATATATTATGTTGTTAAGTCATGTCTGATTCTTCATGAGCCCACAGAGCAGAGCATGGCAGACACTTCTATTCTCCACTATTCCCATACACACATAAACATATTTGCATGAATATATGTGTATATGTAAATGTATACATATATACACATCTATTTTAAAATATCACACAAGTCTATCTTATAAAAAGAGTCTGCTGAGACAATTAGTTACAAGCCATTCTTTAAAGAACAGAACACACAATTGTAAAATTATATATTTTTAACAGACTGGAAATACTTCCAAGTCCTGATTCCAATGTGAGATGAAGTAATACCAACTCTCTGATTCAAACAGCAAATATCAATCAAGAATCTATTATGAATGTGGGGACTAAATGGTACACATGATACCTGTCTTCAAGGAGCTTTCATTCTAATAGAGGAAATAAAATCTATGAACAACTACAATACATAGCAGAATATGAAAGAATAAGGGATGTACCAAGAGATATGATAGATTAGAAGGAAGAAAGATTACTTCTTGCAGTGGTACCAGGAAAAGCTTTATGGGTGAGTTGTTATACAAATTAAGAGCTAAAGAATGAGTAAATTATGACCAAATGTAGTGGGAGAAAGACAGAAGAAACAGTATGACCAAAGTTAAGGCTGCTAGCTAGCTACAGGGAACTCTAACCAATTAGGAGTGCAGGGGAGCAGGGTAGGAGGTGCAGTACCTGGTTAGAGGTCTTCACCTAAGGAGGGAAGAGTGTAACAGCATGGCAGGAAGATGCCAGATGACTACAGTGGTAGGGTGTAAGATGGAATGTTAGAAGGACATGGACATAGACGTATCGTCAAGGAATTATTTAGGTGACACAGTGGAGAGAGTGCTGGGCCAGGAGTCAGGGAGACCTGAGTTCAAATCTGGCCTCAGACACTAGCAGTGTGACCCTGGACAAGTCACTTAATCCTGTTTGCCTCAGTTTCCTCATCTGTAAAATGAGGTGAAGAAGAAAAGGCAAACCATTCCAGTTTCTTTGCCAAGAAAAACCCAAAAGGGATCATGAAGAGTCAGACAGGACTAAAACAACTGAACAACAACAAACATATGGTCAAAGTCTGATGTTACACACATGGCCCAACCCACTTTGCAAAGAAGCAAGGGTAGATTTTTTTTATATCTCTTCTCTGGAGCTAAGCTTTGTCATTATCATTTCATGGCACTCAGTTTCGATTTGTTGTTATTTCCATTTACATCAGTGTAGTCACTGCACTCTGTTTTACTGGTTCTGCTCACTTCAATTTGCGTCAGTTTATATAAGTTATTCCATGCATCTCTGTGTACATCATATATGCCATTTCTTATAACAAAGTATTATTTCGTTATACTGATGAATCACAATATGTTAAGCTATTGTGCAAATATTGGGTGCCTACTTGGATTCCAGTTCTTTGTTACCACAAAAATCCTTTTACAAACATTTCAGTCTATAGGGCCCTTTCTTTTCATCTCTTATACCCTTGGGGCATATGGAATACAGTGGAAATCTGTGGGTCAAAGGGTAGGGACATTTTAGTCACATTCTTGACATAATCCCAAACTGTTTCCAAGAATGATTCAATCAATGCACTTCTATACCAACAGTGCATTAGCGTACCCATATTTCCATAATCCCCCGCAAAACTGACTACTCCTGTCTTTTGTCATTTTTGCCAATTGCTGAATTTTAAATCAAACCTCATGCTTGTTTTTAATGTGTATTTCTCTTATCTGTGACTTGGAGAATTCTTTCATATGGTTGGAAATAATTTGAAATTCTTCTTTTGAGAATTGTTTGTTGAAATACTCTGACCACTTAGTTATTGGGAAATAGGTTTGTCTTAAATGTTTCTGTTAATTGTCTGCATATCTTGGCTATCAAGACATTTATCAAAGATAGAAAAAATTTTCCCCAATTGACCATTTCCCTTCTTATACCAGTTGTATTAATGTCTTTAAGGGAAAAATTTTCAATTTTATGTAACTGAAAGTAACTATTTTTATCTTTTGAAATCACTTCTATCTTACATTTGGTTTGCTCCCTAGGAAAGAAGGGAAATACAAATTATTTTGTGTTCACTATATGCCAGGTACAGTGGTAAGCACTTTACAAATATTACCTCATTTGATTTTCACAACAACCCTGGAAATAGGTGCTATTATTATCTCTATTTTATAGAGAGTGCAGGGCAGACGGGTGGGAGGTGGAGTACCTGGTTAGAGGTCTTCACCTAAGGAGGGTAGAGTGTAACAGAATGGTAGGGAGATGGAAGATGACTACACTGGAAGGGAGCTAGGTGGTGCAGTGGAAAGAGCGCTGGACCTGGAGTCTTCCTGACTCATCTTCCTACGTTCAAATCTGGCATCAGTCATTTACTAGCTGTATGACCCTGGGCAAGTGACTTACCCCTGTTTGCCTCAGTTTCCTCATCTGTAAAATGAGCTAGAGAAGGAAATGGCAAACCACTCCAATATCCTTGCCAAGAAAACCCCAAAGAGGGTCACAAGGAGTCAGACACAACTGAAAATGACACAGAGGCAGACAGAGGTTAAGTGACTTGTCCATGGTCACAAGGCTATGAAGTATCCAAAGCTGGATTTGAACTTAAACTTAGGTCTTCTTTACTCTGCATGATTCAAAAATCAACTTTATTACTACAAGATGGGGAGACATGGCTGAATAATAGTCTATCTGAGTAGATGTGGGAGTTTTAGTAGGCTACAAGTTACTGTGGGTCAAGAGTCTGATACAATAGCCAAAAAAAGCCAATTCGGTCTCAGAGGCAAAGCTTCCAGGAATAGGGAGGCTTTATACAATCTTATTGCTGAAAGCATAGTCTACTTAATCTCTCCTGGCCAGAATAATCTGAAATGCTGTGTACAGTTCTGGCCATCACATTTTAGGAAGGATAGATGGATGTTCCAAAGCTGAGAAGTGTCTAACAGATGACAAGCAGGATGGGGAAGAGCCTCAAATCATACCAGATGAGGATCGCCTGAATGCACTGGCATGTTTAGCTAGGAGAAAAGGACTTAGTGGGTAGCGTGATAGTTGTTATCAAGCATTTGAAAGGCTGTCACACAGAAGAAGGATTTAACCTGTTCTTGCATGGTCCCAGAAAATAGAACTTTGAGCAGTGGGTGTATGCTGCAAAGAAATAAATGCAGGTTTGATACAAAAACGTACTACATGAAGCAAAATAGACACTCTCGCCAAAATCTAACAGTTACAGCTTGTCCAATGGTAGGCAGATCATGCTGCCTTGAGAGACAGTAGGTTCCCCCTATCTATGAGAAGCAATACATTACAATGGAAATGGTGTGTGATCTGAAGTCAGAGGACTTGGGGTGCAAATCCCAACCAATACTGCCTGTGTGAGGTCAGGTAAGTCACCTGAGTGTCACTTTTCCATAAAATGAAAACAGACTAGATGACCCCTAAGGTTCCTACCATAAATCTATGATCCCATGATCTTTCATCGTCATTCTTCTAGTAAAGACTGCATGACCACTTGTGTGAGATGTAAAGGTGAATGTTTGTCAGGTACAGGTGGGAATATACGAGGTCCCACATTACCTTGTTGCTGTTTGTTTCAGTCATGTCCAACTCTGTGTGACTCCATTTAGGGTTTTCTTGGCAGAAATACTGGAGTCATTTGCCATTTCCTTGTCCAGCTCATTTTACAGATTAGGAAATTGAGGCAAACAGGGTCTTGGCCAGGGTCACACAACTAGTTTCTGAGGCAAGATTTGAACTCGTGTCCTCCTGACTCCAGGGCTAACACTCGATCCACTGTGCTCCCAGCTGTCTCCTTCTCTCATAGAGTTAGTAGTCCTAACTCCAACTAAGAAATCCGTTTATAAATGTTTTCTCACTATGTCCCACTCATATAATCAAGCGTTTTAAAAAGCAGTGTAGACACGAAATTTGGAATATGCTTTAGTCTTTAGTCCTTATGAAGCTCAGATAAGCAGTTCTGTATGGGTGACTGCCAATCCAATTTTATGTAAATGAAATGAGTGAAAAAAACAGTGGTACGTTTGTACTGTAAGTCTGGGTGTAAGGGTGTGTGTGCACACCTGGGTGGTACTGGATAGAGCACAGGACTTGTAGTCAGGAAGACCTGAGTTTGAACTCTGCCTCAGACACTTGGTGAATGTGGGGCCTTGCAAAATGACTTAACTGCTCCATGCCTCAGTTTCCTCAAATGTAAAATGGAAGTGATAATAATAATACTTCAGGGTTGTTGTGTGGATCAAGTGAATTTAACATATGTAAAGAACTCTGCAAACCTTAACGCACTATATAAAAGCTGTACAGTATTATATGAAGTAATGTTATTATAATAAATAATAGATGAAGTTTGTATAGTATTTTAACTTATGCCAAAAATACCTTATGTACATTACCTCATTTGATATTCACAACAACCCAATGAGCTAAGTATAACAAGTATTATTCCTTTTGAGAAAGGGAGAAAATGGTGCCAACAACAGGAATTCTTCATTATAATTTTGAAGAGGTTTTTTTTTCCCATATTTTTAAATTTGGAAGGACAAAAAATAATGTGACATAGCTGTTCTGACCCTGACTAAATGAGGACAGATTTTCATTTTCTTCTCAAAAAAATCCCCAAATACAAATTCTCTTTTGAAAATCTTTCTCATATAATAGATAAAGTTTATATTCTAGTTAGTAACTACAGGGAGTCAAATATACATATATTTTTAATTCTAAATATATGACAAACCAAATTTTACCACATGATGTTTTGATTCAAACCAAAAATAAATTAGGGAAGAAAATAACTTTAATGAAAAATTAATTTCTGTCTAGGTTTAGACTTTTCCTCTTTAATATTCAGGAGTAATGACAACACCATACTACAATTGTATGGGATAAAGTGGGGGGGGCTGGACCTATGATTTCATTTAAGGACTTTTTCTGGTGAGGAAACATCCTCTACAGATGCATCTCTGGACCTTCTCCTTTACTTATGGTCTTAGAGAGCTGTCTAGAGCACTGAAGGTTTAAATGAATTGTCAGGCATCAAGCAGCCAACCGGTGTCAGAGGAAGGCCTTGAACCTAGCCCTTCTCGCCCACAAAGTTGGCTCTTATCCACATCTTCTACGACAGGCCACATCCAGATATCTGTATAAACACATTCCAATCTTCACAGTAATTATGCAATATGTCTCTTGAAATTTTATAAGCCTATTTGCCCCCTTATCTCAGGGCCTAATCATCTGTTGGTAGGCTCCAGCTTTGTTTGAATGAAGACTGTATGACAAAGGATCTATGTTATCAATAAGGCTTGAAAGGCATGTTGGAACCAGATTGTACAGTGTTTTTAAAATCTAGGAGAAGAAAGTTAGATTTTATCCTAGAGGAAGTAGAGTTAGTGTGGAATAGCAGATAGACAGACTTAGCATTAATAAGTCCTAGATTCAAATTCTGCAATGTGTGACTCTTAAGAGTCTCTCAGGTTCTCTAGGTCTCAAGTTTCCTCACTTGTAAAATGAGGGAATTGAAATTCCTGGCTTCCAGGGTCCCTTCTGGCTCTAATTCTCTGAGCCTATGAGCTAAGGTTGTTGAGCAGGGGGCCTGTGTCTTGGGAAGATTGTTTTGGAAACTATGTGATGGATGAGAAAGAGAGGGGAGAGACTGGGGACAGGGAGCCCTGCCAAGAGCTTATTACAAAAGTTCAGGTGAGAGGTCAGTTCTCTCTCTTCTTTTCATCATGCATAAGTCTTCCATAACCCACGTTCCTTGCAACCCTCCCCGATCCCTTAAGCTGAATGTGTTTCCTACCTTCTCAAAATTCCCTAGAACGTTTCTTCCTGCTATTGAACTCTACGTTGTAGGATATGTATTATGTATAGCAGGTGGTTTCCTCCCTACTGGACTATAAGCCCTTTGGGGAAGGCAATGCTTTATTTTCTGTTGCCCAGCACTTAGCAAGATGTATTATATACATTTTTTGTTGTTCAATCCTTCCAGCATATCTGACTCTTTGTGACTCTGAGAACCACAGCATGCCAATACAGTACATGGGGTTTTCTTGGCAAAGATACTGGATTGCCCTTTCCTTCTCCAGTGGATTCAAGCAAACAGAGGATAAGTGACTTTGCTGAGGGTCACACTGCTAGTAAGTATCCGAGGCTTCATTTGAACTCAGGTCTTCCTGATACCAGGTCCAGTCGCTCTATTCATTGAGTCACCTACTTGCCTTATAGATATATTAAATGTCACCTACTTGCATTATAGATATATTAAACCCTTAATAATTATTTGTTGGGCTGCAAACAAATACGCCTAGGAAGTATAAAGTCACAATTATCCACATTTTATTAATGGAGAAACAAACTCAAAATATGGAAGGTAAGGGAATGAAGAAGGACAGAGACTTGGCTAGAACCCTGGACTTTGAAATCCTTGTTCAATGTTCTGTCCACTCACCTGTGCTCCATCTCCAATAATAATGATGATAATGATCATAATGACACATTCTCATAAAGTAGTACCCACTGGAGGATTGTATATGCGAAAGGATAAATGAAAACACCTTTGGGAAATGAAGATGTCTACCAGTTTTATTCTATACAATCCTAAATTTATTGAACTAGCGCAAGACAATACTTGGTAAGGAAGGGAAAAAATTCTGGAGAAACAAAGGTGCACTGTCTGCACGTAATGAAACGTGATGTGAAGAATTGGCCATCTGGATAATTTTATATTGGGACAAGCTGTAATTTACAAAACCTTTGGAAGGGAAAGAAAAGCAAAGATGAATGAGGAGCCCTGCATTTCTGCTGGAGAAAGATTTAATAGTTCAACACTAATATATTTTTAAAGCAGAGTATATACATATGCACATTTATATCTATATCTGTATCTCTATAGATGCACAAGATATACGCACAGTCACACACTGACATAATATGGCTACATCTACACTGAAAAATATATTTGGTCATTTTAACAATTATCTGGATGTTTTCCATTTCCTGATGGTGCTGGGGGGAGCTGACTTAAATAAAGTAGCACTACATCCACCTAAAGTGTCCCGATGTTTTAAGTGAAGTACAAAGCAGAAAACCACAACAACAAAAATCTACACCATCTTATAGAAATAACGAGCATCCGTGAAATGGCTACTGAGTGCTTAGAACTGTTACTGGGATTGTGAAGACAGGAAATAAACAGAAGGTATGGACCCTGTCAACTAATTTGGGAGGCAAAAAATTGAGTGTGTATATGTGTACTCAGGCATGTAATTCTCTACATTTGTGGTTATGAAAATGACAAGATAAAAGCGGAAAAGGCTGTCTAAAGAATATCTAAAGATTATTATCTTGGCAACTTTGTGCAGAATAAAATAAAACAGAGGATACTATGGGCATGGGCCTCCATCTAAGAAAGTATGTAAATAACTCAGATAGGATGTGATGTGGGTAAGGATGAGGATAGATAGGAACTCTATAAATCAAGGGGAAAGAAATGAATTTAGGATATAGCAGAGAACAAATCAGCAAGAGCTGGTGATGTCACTGAATATGCATGCTATTAGGGAAGAAAGAAAGAAAAATTCTCAATCTGTATTCTGTATTCCACACGCTTCTCAATCTGTATTCTGAAACCTGGGATGGCTACAGCGATAGTCCCTGTGCATTTAGTATATTTATTATGGGCCTTCACTCTACGATACTCATAGATCTGTGATTGCGTCAAAGTGGCTACTTCCTCCACTGATGCTGGTCATAACTCATTCGTGCCTGCCCTTATCTTCTCCTATCTATCTGCTCCTATCTATGGCCTCCCATAGGTTCAACACAGGAAGTCCATCCAAACTGCTGGGTGCCATTCTTGCTTTCTCTTGATGCTGTAGAGCTGTGGGTGGAACAAAAAGGGTATCAGCAGTTCTACTTCAATTTCACTATGTGACCAAAACATCATCTTTTTTGATCAAATGATCTCTACAATGGACATCCTTATTTGGCTATTTCTTTAAAGTTCCTTATGTTTTATAGGGCCACAAAGCTAATAAAGTATCTGAGGTTACGGCATATTTCATATTCACCACATGACTCTTCACTTCCAGTTATGTGATACTCAAATTTAATTCTCTGGAGACTGGCACGTTTCATGACTCATGATCATACCTCATAATGGCTCTATTCTGGTCAATAAACACTCAGAGATCTGCCTCTTCTGTGTTTAGTGCTGCCCTCTGCACTCTGATCCAAGTCATGTGGATTAAATGGCTTATTCAATGCGAAAATGAGAAGGCAGCAGAAATAAAGGCGAAGAAAAAAAGAGAAAAAACTGATTTATTTATCGTATTGTCCAGGCATTGCCTTGTGCTCAGTCTGTGAAGGATGTCAAAGAAATCTAATATACAGTTCCTGGCCTCAAGGAGTCCCTTACAATCACAGCTGCAGAAATAAGATATGTAAGAATATACAGAACTTTTAAAATTACATTAGGGAATAGATGAATATACGCTAAGTGAGGGGTACAGACAGTAAATGTTATAGTTAGGGGAAGGAAAATTCACTAAAACAGTAAGGGAAGGCCTCAAGGAAGACATGGAATTTGACTTAGTCTCTGAAAGATGAGGAGGATATATCTAGGCAGAGGAGGGTTTTTTTGTAACCTAACTTTATTTGTGAAAATTTATTAAAAATCTCTATTTATCCCCAAATACTTATAACTAAGCTATTATTTTGGGGCAGCTAGGGGGAACAGTGGGAGACTGAGCACTGGGATTGAAGTCAGGAAGACTCATTTTCCTGAGTTCAAATCTGGCCTCAGACACTAGTTGGGTAAGTCACTTAACCCTATTTGCCTCAGTTTTCTCATCTGTAAAATGAGCTGGAGAAGGAAATGGCAAACCACTCCAGTGTCTTTGCCAGGAATATCCCCAATGGGGTCACGGAGAGTCAGATAGGACTGAATAACAGGTTATTATTTACTGATAAATATTTTAATTGACATTTCTTTTTACAAAAACTAGTATTTTAAGTTTTTCAACTTGTTACCATTTCTATCTAATAAAACAAGCAACGCTCCAAAGTTATAGTAATGTACCCCACTGACATACCATAAGGTGAAAATACTATTATTTTATAGAATTAGATTTCCCAGTTAGAGTCACTAATTGGGAATATACCTTCCAAGAGATTCAAGGCAGATTTAGCAACTTGAAACAGATGCCTTCATGAACTTCAGAAGCACAGCTGTGCTGCTCTGAATTTCCTCTGAAGAAGGAATTTCCTACGCTGTTATTATTCCCTGCCCCACTGCTCTTCTTCCTTAATACCAGGGACTTAAAGGTCCATGTACTTTTCAGAAAAAGACAATGAGGAATAAATGAGAAACATGTAGAAAAAAATTAGAATTCTCTTAGATTTAAAAAAAAAACTGGTCCACTAAAGTTGTACTTTCTTTGTTTCATCATGTCCCTCAAATGAAAAGAATTTGATTGTTCGGTATAAGGGATAGGGGATGAATTTTTTATTTCACTAGTATAAGGAATTCCTGGAAGAGAAAACTTTATATAAATACAGGCTGGCACCTTCTCTACAACTCATAGCCTTAGAGAACTGCCTGCAGTATTGAGATATCAAGTGCTTTGTTTAGAGTCATGCAGCCAATGTTGAAAGAAAGATTTGAACCCAGGCCTTCTCACCTTCAAGGTCAGGGTACCATCCATTATACTACTCTGCCTCTTAAGTATATCGTGTCTTTTGCTGAAGGAGCAGCCTAGCTAAGTTCAGTGAAGTTCAATACCAGCTTGTTGGCCACCAATCATTAGTATTTGTTAATTTACTCTAGGTGGTGGGTCACATCAAGCTTCTCACATAATTTCTCTACCTCTTCAGCCTCTATGAAAGATGCCTGTCTATAACCTGTATTATAAATGCTTATCATGAATAGTACCATGAAATATGATTATATGTACCAAGAAATGATGTTTCTTGTTGCTTTTGGAAATGTGATAAAGCTAACCCCTGTATCTGCCTCTCCTAGCAGAATATAAAAAGCATCTTTACCACTTAGCTACAATTTCCTTCCTGTCTTCTTGGTTTCATTTATAGTCTGAATTGAACAAACATTTATGTCATATGAAAAGTTTAATATTTGGACCACAAGGATCTTACTTTTAGAGCATTAACAGTTAAGTGAATATTTGACTATAGAGCTATAGGATCACAATAATAATTTTTTTTAAAAACAGAGAAATTTAGCCTCAGTAAAATGTCTTACTGAATTTAATTTTTTTAACATTTGTTTTTAGAACTTTGAGTTCCAAATTCTCTTCCTTCTTCCTTCCCCACCCACCCACCTTGAGAAG
>CM053622.1:200160560-200177678 GCA_028646595.1 Phalanger gymnotis | reverse complement strand
AGGTAATCAAAAGCAGACACTTTTGAAAAGGTACCGGATCAAGGGAGAAAACTGAATACAGGGGGATAGGATAGGAAGGAACAAAATATAGTCTTTCTCAACATGAGTATTGCGGAAGCATTTTGCATAATGATACACATGGGGCCTATGTTGAATTTCTTGCCTTCTTAGGGAGGGTGGGTGGGGAGGGAAGAGGGGAGAGAATTTGGACTCAAAGTTTTAAAAGCAGATGTTCAAGAAAAAGATTTTGCATGCAACTAGGAAATAAGATATACAGGCAATGGGGCATAGAAATCTATCTCACCCTACAAGAAAGTAAGGGAAAAGTAGATGGGGGGAGTGGGGTGACAGAAGAGAGGGCTGACTAGGGAATGGGGCAACCAGAATATAAGCCATCTTGGAGTGGTGGGGGCAGGGTAGAAATGGGGAGAAAATTTGTAATTCAAACTTTTGTGCAAATCAATGGAGGAAAACTTGTGCCCAGTCATTCCACCCAAAGTCAGTTGAATGGACCACTATGACTCGAGAAGTTAGCACTGGGGCTGAGCCCAGAAGCAGAAAAGAATGATTTTTGAGGTCCTATGAGCAAACTTATATCCAGGAATTTGCCTCACCTATAGTATTCAATTACTATTAGCACACGTGGAATTGTATTGTTATTAAATGGCTTTTGAAACAAAAAAAAAAGAAATTTGTCTGAAATACATCAATAAAGGACATCGAAGAAGGCATTTGATGTAAATTAATTATGCCTCTAATAGCAAGGTCCTCAAGCATCTCAATATCTTAACTATCCTATCAATTGTATGAAATAAAAAACTGACAAGTAACCTATTTTCTCCCATCATTTCTTTTCTATTTTTTTGTTTTTAGCATCAGGATTCCTAATGACTAGTGGCCCTTGATAAGTTTACTATGCCTTTAATTCCTTTTTTGAAAACTTTATCTTATGTTTCTTTAAAACAAAATAGACTTTATTGATATGTTACTATATTATTTCAACTCCCTCCTTCATTGAAACTTCACATTACCCACTAGGACATAGTGGAAAGAAAAACTAGATTCCACACATAGGAGTGTAATGTTAATGGGATAAGATCTTCCCTGTCCATTAATAGGGCTATGTGACTTGCTATGAACTCTGGCCCAGCTCACAGCTGTGATACATCCTGACTTGTAGACTACATTGGGGGAGGAGCTTGCTTAGGGGAGGCTTACTTGTAGGAAAGCTTTCACACCTTTTGCTAATTTCTACTTTGGCACTGAGTCATCAGGGTTGTGATGCATTCTGGTTCTGAAAAGTGTATATATGCTCTGAGTTAGTATTTTGCTTTGGGGGTTCCCTTATGAGAAGGATCCTGTGATTTCCTGGTGAAGACTCTGGGTAGCCGTATGTTCAGAGCTCCCCAACTGTTCAGATGTAAAGACTCTCTCAATCCAGTGGTATATGTAAAGGGTATAGCAATATTGCTTTGGTTCAGGCAGTCAGAACCATCTGTTGGTCTTTATGCTAATTTCTCTGCTTGTACTTTCTCTGACGTTCAAGGTGCTGACTCTTCCCCTGAATCAGTGAATGTAATTAAAAGTAGGATTGTTAACCCCTTTTTGAGCAGTCTTTCCTAAAAAAGCAGATCTAAGAACCTGTGCTAGGAGCCATCCTGGGTGTGCGACGTGGCTGCCCCTACAAGTCGTTAAAAGTCTCCTGAAACAAGTGCAATTTCAAAGAATGATGACAGGAAGTTGGGTCATTAGCCCAAAAAAGGAGAATTAGATTGCTCAGCCCCACCTGAAGGAAAGAGGTGTTAGCAAGACTCAGGTCCAGCAGACCTATCAGTCTGGCCAGGGGATGGTGGCAGGCTCACCAAGGAATCCATGACCAAGTGGAGCTCCAAACAAGTGGTGGATTATACTAAAAAGTCCTCCCTGTTTAACATTTGCAAGCTTGACTTCCCTTCACAACCTGCTGGGCTCTTTTGGACTTTTCTACCATGTCACATGGATTACTTCAGCCCTGGAACTCACCCTATCCCTCTGGCCCTGGGGTTACCTCCTCCCTCAGATCAGAGGTGGAGAGGTCCATCCAGAACCTGCACTTTAAGGAGGGTGCCCAGGTCAACTATCTCTTCATTTCTCAAATGGCTTCTCTGGATTTCTCCATCATGATGCCCTTCCCTTTACTCTCCTCTCTTTTTCAGCTTCCTGCTGTGTGTTGTCTTCTTGGTTAGACTGTAAGGTCTTCCTTGAGGACAGAGACTATTACTTATCTTTCTTTGCATCTCCAGGAGTTAGTATAGTATTTTGCTTTCTCCACGACATCTTGTATCTCCAACTGTCTTTCAAGCATCTTGAACTGAATGTCCAGTAGAAATCTTTGTTTTAAATTATCTTTATTTATTTACTTCTTAATTTATGGAATAAAACAAGCATTTCCATAACACAGCCAAAAAAAAAGATGACTGTACATGAAACTGAAAAACTAAAGTAAATATGTAAATTTCTTTCTTTTTCCTTTTATTTCTTTCCTTACCCCAGCCCCACCCCGTGGTCCTAGCAATGGCTAGAATTAGACACAAATGTGTGTATACATATATGTGCAGATTAAAAATATGTATACATACATATACACATATACACACATATACATATATATGTAAAATCATTCTATACATACTTCTATTTTATCAATCCTTTCCCTGGCTGCAGATAGAGTCCTCCTTCATATGTCCTTTGTAATTAATTTGAGTGTTTATAATAGTCAAAATGACTTATTCTTCCAAAGTTGTTCTTAAAACAGCATTGTTATTATCCATGTTTTCTAAGCTCACTGAGCTCATTATTTATTATAGCACAGTAGTATTCCACTACTGTCATATACCACAACTTGCTCAGCTATTCCCCAATTGATGGGCACCCCCACAATGTCCAGCTCTTTGCCACCACAAAGAGAGGTGCTATAAATATTTTAAAACATACAGGTTCTTTTCCTTTTTTCTAAATTATCTTTGGAAACAGAACTAGTAGTGGTATTGCAGGGTCAAAGGGTACAGGCAGCTTAATAGCTCTTAAGGCATAATTTCAGATTGCTCTCCAGTAGACATCTTAAGATAAGATTGTGTAAAACAGAACTCATTATCTTTTTCCCTTAAACTCTCCCCTCCTCCTACCTTCCCTGTTACTATAAAGGACAACACCATTCTCCTGGTCCCTTCTGCTTACAACCGAGGAGTCATCCTGGACTTTCTCACTCTCTCGCACCCCTCATATCCAATCTGTTGTCAAGGTCTGTCAGTTTCCCGTCCTGTATCTCCTCTGATACTGCCATCACTCTGTTGCAAACCCTCAACACCTCACGCCTTGACTACTGCAATAACCTGCTGGTGGGCCTGCCTGCCTCAAGTCTCTCCTACTACATCTACACTCCATTAAGGCACTAAAGTGATTTTCCTAAAGCACAGGTCTGACCATGTCAGCCTCCTACTGAATAAATTCCAATGTCTCCCTATCATTTCCCAGATCAAATACAAAACCTATTTGGCATTCAAAGATCTACTTTCTCACCAACCCCTATACCTTACTCCTACCACATACTCTCTGATCCAGTGACGATGGCCTCCTGGCTGTTTCACGCACAAGCCGCTTTATCTCCGGCCTCCTGGTATTTTTTCTGGCTGTGCCCTATGCCTAAATGCTCTCTCTCCTTATCTCTGCTGCCTGACTTCCTTTAAATTCCAACTGATCTTCAACAAGAAGTCTTTCCCAACCCCTCTCAATTCTACAATTCTCTCTGTTAATTATTTCCTACTTATGCTATATACAATTTGGTTGTACACAGTAGGCACTTAAATGTTTATTAAATGACATGTAATAAAGAAAAACTATTCAGAAAGAACATGCCTCCCCCCCCAAAAAAAACAACCACAGAAAGAACACCGGATATTGTGACTACATCTAATGGCATATAAAATATTCCATCCTAATAGGACCCTTCTTCTCTGCCATAAGGAGGGGGCCAAGTTTCATCATCTATTCTCTTAGACCTTCATTGGTTTTTCAAACTTCATTGGTTTTTCTATTATCCAGTGTTTAACTTCATTTTATTGTTATTTTTGTTCATATTAATGTTGTGTATATTATTTTCTTGCTTCTGTTTTCTGCTCAGTTCACACAAATCTTCCTATGATCCTCTGAATCCCTCATTTCATCATTTATTACTAGACAATAATATTCCATTGTATTCACATACCATAGGTTTTTTTCAGTCACTTGTCAATGATGACCCACTTTTGCTTCTGGTTCTTTTCTACTACAGAATGTGGCTCTGAATATTTTGGCATACATTAAACTTTCATTTCAGTCTTTGATATCTTTGGAGCACATGCCCAGGAGTGGAATAAACTGGGGAAATGGGTGGAGACAGTTTGTCTAATCACTTTTATTGTATAATTCCAAACTGATATCCAGAACAATTGGACAAAATCAGATCCACTGACAGACAGTCCTTCGATGCGCTGGTATTCTCACAGCTGTTTAACATTAACTTGTTCCATCTTTCGTTATCTTTGTTAATTTGCATGATATGAGGTGACAGTTTTCAGAACTGTTTTAATTTGCATTTCTCTTAGTGATCCGCAACACAGTTTCACAAAGTTATTTATAATTTGTAATTCTTCTTTTGAAAAGTATTTGTTTATAATTTCTGAACATTTTCTATTGGGTGACAGCTGTTGGTGTTACATGTTTATGTTCATTTCCTATATGCATTTTGGATATTAGACTGTTTATTTGATAAATAGATTCCTCCTCCTTTACCAATTCTCTTCTAATTCAGTTTTTGCTTGTTTTATTCATGCAAAAGCTTTTTCATTTTAAATAGTTATAACTGTTATTTATCTTTTATGAGCTGCTCTACTTCTAGTATATTTAAGAATTTTCCCAGGAGCTATGGCTGTAAAGATTCTTGTTTTCTTCCAAATTTTTTAACAATGAAACTTTTTTACATTCAGGTTGAATATCTATTTTTAACTTACTGGATTTACGGTGTAAAATATTGGTTTATACCTAATTTCTAACAGACTACTTTCTAGTTTTCCCTGTTAAAAAGACATCCTTTTTTCCAATAATTCATATTCTTAGACTGAAAAAGCATTGGGCAACTATAATACATTTCACTGTTCTACTTCTCTGTTTCTATAACCAGTACCTAAATAATTTTGATGACTACTGCTGGGTGACACAATCAACAAGTGCTAGACTGGGAATCAGGAAGACTTGAGTTGAAATCTGATCTCTAATACTTACTAGCTGTATGACCCTAGGCAAGGAACTTAACTTTCTCTTAAAATTTATTTTATTTTTAATTTATGGAATGAAACAAACACTTCCATAACATAGTATAATAAAAAAGATGGCACATGAAACTACAAATCTGTAACTTCTTCTTGCTATTCCTTTTACATATATAATAAAGTTATATATGTTACATATAATATATAAAAGTTGTATACATAAAATATCTACACATATATAATGTATAAACAAAACAATTAATATATAATACATATGTAAATTTCTTTTTTTTTTCTTTCCTCCCCCCTTACCCTACCCTATTAATCCCAGGTTGCCTCACTTCCCTCAACTGTAAAAAGGGGTTAATAATAGTTCCTACCTCATAGGGCTATCATGAGGACTGAATGAGATAATATTTGAAATGCACTTAGCACAGTTCCTGGCACATTTTGTTTTTGTTTGGTTGTTTTTAGTCATGTATGACTTTCTAACCCCAGCTGGTGTTTTCTTGGCAAAGATACTGTAGTGGTTTGCCACTTCCTTCTCCAGCTTATATTACAGAGGAAGAAAATGAGGCAAAGTGGGTTAAGTGACTTGCCCAGGGTCATTCAGCTAATAAGTGTCCGAGGACTGATGTGAACTCAGGAAGGTGAGCCTTCCTGCCTTGAGGCCTGACATGCTATCCACTGAGTCCCCTACCTGCCACTACTCCCTTCCTTTTCTCTGAGACTGCTTGACAATATATTGCGAGCTTTGACAATGCCACACACCCTGCATTCACACTTCTCATTATTTCCCCTGAAATTCTCGATCTTTTGTTGTTCTGCAGATATTTTAATACTGTGCATACTTCTACATACTACCTGCTTGGTAATATGACTGGCATAACATTAACTGTAAATATATTTTACTATTGTCATTTCATTTTTTAAGCACAAATTAACCAAAAGTGGTGAATATTTCTCCAATTATTCAAATAATTTATTTTTAAGAAGTAGTGCTTCTTTTCCAAGCATAAACATTCAATGCGGAATCACTATGGTACCAAATGGTTTTAAAAAAAATTGCATTCTTTACTTTCAAATATCTCATTCTCTGAGAATATTTTATAGAAAGGAACAGAAAGGAATTCTAGACATTTCAAATATGTTATGATTTTCAAAATGTAGGAATGTGCTGTACAGGACAAGTGTTGACAGAAACCTGAGAAGAAGACATGGGTTAGAAGACTACAGTATTGCATTAGTTTTTAACAGGGATCTGAGGATGACGGTGAACTGAACTTATAACAGTGGTATAAGGACCCTGAGTGAGGGGTCCTTATTCAATACTGTTTTACCAATTCAGATAAGCAACTGTTCTGTGATTTATAACCAGTATTGCCTGGGGCAATGTAACGTCAAACGAATGTTCAGGTTTATTTGGCATTTATGTGTCAGAGGTGGGAACTCAAATCTTTCTAACTCCAAAGGCAGCTATCTACTGCTGACTTGAAAGCAGAGTTTTGAAATTCTTGTTTCCTTGATTCTTGTCTCCCCTAGCCCCATGCCCTATCCTTGCTGCCACTGAGAGAAGATACACTCCAGCAATATGACAAACTTCTAAATAAGACATATATAACGTTTATAACTGTAAGGTTAATGGGGAATGAGATCTTCCCCACCCATCAATAGGTCTCATGTGGAGCCCATTAAGGGAAGCTTGTTTGTAGGAAAGCTTACACACCTTTTGCTAATTTCTAATTAGGCACTGAGTCAGGAGGATTGTGATGCCTTCTGGCTCTGAGCCTATTAGCTGAAAGAGTACATATTCTCAGAGGTGAGTTTTTTTTTTTTTTGCTTTGGGGGCTCGCTTATGAGTAAGATGTTGTGATTCCCTGGTCGGGATACTGAGTAGCTGTGTGTTCAGAGCTCCCCAACTGCTCAGAGGTAAGGGCTCTCTTGATCCAATGGTGAATGTAAAGTACGTAGCAGCATTGCTTTGATTCTGTCTGTCTTCATTTCTCTGCTCTGTATTTTCTCTGTTTGTATTTTATGCAATTAAAGAAAATCGTTGACCACTGAAACAGCTGTCTTTGCTAGAAAAGCGGATAAAAGAACCTGCAATAGCAGCCATCCTGGGTATGCCAGTGTGGTTGTCATTACAACAACATAAAAAGTAACATGGATTTCAAATTGACATATCAAAAATAAACATACTACATTTATATTTCTGTTTCTTTGGGATGTATAAAATTATGACTAAGATAATCAAAAGTAATATGAAAGCACAAGCCAGAAATTACAGACACGAAGTGAAATACCTTTAGCCCCAATAATCATGACAGAATCACAATAGGTTCATTTAGTTTTGGTTTTTAATTATACAAATGAGGTGCTTAGCTTAGTAACTGATATTCAGAGGGTAATGACCTACAGTGAATATAAACAGAAGTAGTTTTCAAAAAAGTAATACATGAGAAACATTTAAATACCATACCTATGGGGTAGATAATTACAGGTAACTCCAGGAGAGCAACACTCTGAACTTCACTGTAAATACCACTGACTGCTACTAGAAATGAGTAAATGATTAAAACAAGGGAAACAAAGACAGCCTTCCAGAACTAATTTAAAATTTCCCACATCTCCCACTCTATAGTAAGCCAACTTGCAATTAACAGGAACTCCCAAGAAATTCCGTCCCCTACCTTGGCTGTATATTATCATTGTTATTATTAGAAATTATGAATGTTTTCAATATTCTCCTCCCTTAATAATAAATGTTTGTAGCCTTTCCCTCTCTTAATTTCACTTCAATATTTTTTAAATCCATAATCTCCTTTAGCACATATACTCCCTTCACCTACAAAAACTGTAATCTCTCTACAATTAGTTGCCTTAGTCAAATAAATTTGTCTACCTGGTGGCCAGCCTTCTGATGATGAACCTCCCTAAACTAGGATGGTAAATTATGGGACCTCATAGGTCATCTAGGCTGTTCTCAAAGCCTTTTTGGGTTGATAAAATCTACCAGAGAACACACTCTGCAAGCATAATCTTCAAGACTCCAAAGTTAGCTCCATGCCACCATGAACCATCAGAATTATACATTAGAAGAAGTCAACTGCATTAAATAAGTTATTTATATGGCATTTTGGGCATTGCCAGTCTTAGCTAATGCCCATGAATGTGGGCTCCACTCCCTTTAAATCACATGTTTTCCATCATAAACAATGTGGCCTGATTCATAACCAATCGCACAGTGATAATTTCCCCTAGGATGAGGATTTGATGATTTATTTCAGCAGCCTTTCTCCTGTTTCAGGCATTTGTATCAATTTCTATGTAAGTTAATCAACTTCATATCTACGAGCCTGGAGCTTATTTAAAATAGTATGTCTGAATCACCTGTGTGAATAACCTGACATTTCCTTTCCCAATTTACAGAATTCCCAGGAGTGGGAAGAAAGAGGGGGATCAAAATTGGTTCATTAATTTGCATATTCATTTCTTTGTTTTATTATTCCGGAAAACTGAGAGCAGAAATATTTTTGTGATTGATTCTTTCCCAGCAATTCTCCTACTACCATCCACATACCTGAGAGACAGAGAGAAATAGAGCTAAGCAGGAGACAGAAACGGAAACTGAAAGAAGGGGTGCAGAGGGCAATAAGGCTCTGCGGATTCTCCTGGAAGGAGACACAGCGGTATCAAAGGAAGCAGGAGGATCTGAAGGCAGTACAAGGGGCTGTGAGCATAGTCCAGTTAGTGTGAGGCCTTTCAGAAAACAGTTAAAGGGCAGAGAGAGCTATGTGGAATACTGGAAAGGAAAAAGGCCTAAGGAAAAAAGTCTGAGGAAGGGCAGGGACTTCAAGGAGGCTACGGGAAGGAGAGAGAATCAGAAGGAACACATCTGTGCATGTTGGTGTGAGCAGCACTTAGTTTCCTATATAAGCAGCTGGATGTTTTTCTATGGGGGCACAAGGTTTGGTGAAGAACAGGGAGACCAAATATATCTGATATATGATGGCCTTTGACCTTTCTAAATTTATCTTAAGCCAGGAGTTGGTGTTAATCTGTACGGATGATTGAATCTGTAACTGAACTTAGTCAAAATTATTTTTTTTAAATGGTACCTGTGATGTCTCATGTAGCTTGGACCTCTGATATGGCCTACTCCTCGGCAACCTGGAGTGGGACAAACAGCTTGGCCTGGAGCAGTTTTCTCATCTTTTTCTCCTTTGAAAAGTAAAAAAATATATATATATATATATATGAATATATATTTAAAAAATAAACTATGAGTAAAGAAAATAGGAAAGACTAGAATAGGCAAATGACATCAATAGTTCAGATGTTATCTTCTGTAAAACATGTATTGCCATCCTCACCAACAAAAAGCTCTTATTAAGGACTGATTTGCCTATGTTATAGTACAGAAGGAGTGGAGTGATCTCTGCCCTTAAAGGGTTATACAGTCTAAAAGACAACACCTCCGTGAACTAAGAGGACACACCAGTAACTGAATAATAGGCATCAACCAAATACATAAATTCATCCTTCATAAAGCTGCCCAAATAATCTTCGTAAGTCGCAGATAAGGCCACAGTCCTTCTCCTACTTGCCAATGCCATAGGCCCAGAAGTCCAAATCCAGCCTCTGTTTGTTCTGGTACAACCCACAAGCTAAGAAGGGTTTCTACATTTTGAAAAAAAAATTTATTGTATTTGAAAATGTGAAAAACAATGTAAAAAAAATAAACACAGGCAGAGGGCTAGATTTAACCAACTGTCTGCCTACAGAATAAAATACAAACTTGTTAACCTGGCATTTAAGGACTGCGCAGCCTGGCTCCAACACACCTTCAGTTTCATTCATCCTTCATCCAGACAATCTAGACTACATTTAAGCGGGCCACTCTCTGTGCCTTAAACAAACTACATCTTCTTCATATACAGCTTTCAAAATCCTCATCTTCCTCCAAAGTTTAGCCCAGGCACCACCTCCTCCAGTTAGCCCTCCGGGATCCCTCAAGTTGATGGTGTTCTTTCAATCCTTGAATATTCTAAGAGAATTGTATTTGCGTTGTTTCTTTATTCATATCAGTCACTAATAATTTATCTGAGTACATGTTAGAATATCCACCCGCCAGTAAAATGAGGCCATTCTAAAGGTGAGGGACCATTCTGTTCTTGCCTTTGTATAGTTAACCAAGCACAGTAACTTTCATACAATAGGTGCTACTAAGGTATATTGAACTGGACTGAAATACTTAACACAATGTAACCTGTTGGTTCACGCCCATCATCTCTGCTATCTGAGAGGCTGAGGCTGGTTAATCTTGAGCTCAAGAATTCTGAGGTACATAGTGATATCAAAAAATACTCTAAATCATTACTCACTAGAGAAATGCAAATTAAAACAACTCTGAGGTACCACATCCTACCTATCCAATTGGCTAACATGACAAAACAGGAAAATGACAAATTTTGGAGAAGATGGGAAAATTGGAACACTAATGTATTGCTGGTGGAGTTGTGAACTGATCTAACCATTCTGGAGAGCAATTTGGAACTATGCCCAAAGGGCTATAAAAGCTTTGCATATCCTTTGATCCAGCAATAATACCACTACTAGATCTGTATCCCAAAGAGATCATAAAAAATGGAAAAGGACTCACATGTTCACTAATATTTATAGCAGCTCTCATTGTGGTTTCCAAGAATTAGAAATTGAGGGGATACCCATCAACTGGAGAATGCCTGCACCAGTTGTGGCATATGAATGTAATGGAATACTATTGTGCTATAAGAAATGATGGGCAGGAAGATTTCTGAAAAACCAGGAAAGACTTACATGAACTGACGCTGAGTGAAGTGAGCAAAACCAGAAGAACATGGTACACAGTAACGGCAACATTTTGCAATGAGCAACTTTGATAGACTTGGCTTTTCTCAGTAATATAACAATCTAAGACAATTCCAAAAGACGCATGATGGAAAATGGTATCCACATTCACAGAAAGAAATACGGAGTCTGAATTCAGATCAAAGCATACTATTCTCTCTCTTTTTTTTCTTTCATGTGGTTTTCCCTTTGGTTCTCATTCTTTTTTACGACATGACTAATGTGGAAATATGTTTAATATGATTGTACATGTATAGCCTATATCAGATTGCATGTTGGGAAGAGATGAACAGAAGGAAGGGGAGAAAATTTAGAATTCAAAATCTTATAGAAGTGAATATTGAAAGCTAAAAACATTTTTAAAGAGTTCTGAGCTATTGTGAGCTTAGATAATAGAGTGTTGTCACTAAGTCCAGCATCAATATGGTGAGCCCCAGAAGGAGGGGGCCACCAGGTTTCCTAAGGATGTGAGAACTTGGCCAGGTCACATATGGAGGTCAAGCTCTCCAATCAGTAACATTATCAGGTTAGTGTGAAGTCATTGCATGTTCAACCCAGGCAAGAGAGAGTGACCATCTTAAACAAATGAACAAGTAAGCAAGTAAACAACTTGAAAAAAGAACATACTTTATCCCTTTCATGGACTAATCTTGGCAAGAACCAATCTTTAAGCAGGTTATTTAATTGAGATGGCATTGAATATATAAATTAATTTAGGTTCAATTGTCATTTTTATTATACTGGCCTAACCATAAAGGACATGTGAAGAAAGATGCAATCTGTATCCAGAAAAAGGACTGATAAATATAAGTATAGAATAAATTATATATAATACATACATATATGTACCTCTATTCGTATCTAATGGTAGCCATCTGTAGGGTAGGAGGAGGGGGGAGGGAAGGAAAAATATAATAAAATTAAATATATATATTTTTATAAATATATAAATATAATAAAAATAAATTTACATGAAGTTGTACATAATAGATTTGCAGCTTCATGTGCAATCATCTTTTTTATTATACTATGTTATGGAAATGTTTTATTCTATAAATTTAAAATAGATTTTATAAAAGAAAAAAATTAACCAAGTAGGGGATGTAGTTGTTCAGTCATAACAGACTCTTCATGACCCTGTATGAGGTTTCCTTGGCAAAGATACTGTAACGATTTATCATTTCCTTCTCTGGCAGATTAAGACGAGCACAGGTTAAGTGATTTGCCCAATATCACGTACAGTGTCTAAGGCCAAATTTCAAATCAGTTCTTCCTGAATGTAGAGCCAATGCTCTATCCACTGAGTCACTTAGCTATCTATGGTGTAGTAACTGGAAAACAGAGGTAGCTAGGTGGCACAGGAGATCGAACATTAGGCTTGGAATCAGGAAGACCTGAGTTCAAATCTGCCTGCAGATACTGTCTAGCTGTGTGACCCTGGGCACATTCTTTAACCTCTGTCTGCCTCAGTTTCCAAAACTGTAAAATAGGGATAATAATAGCACAAGATTGTTGTGAGGATTAAGTGAGATAGTATTTGTAAAGTACTTAGCACAGAGTAGGCATCATACATTTATTCTGTTATAACCTCCCAAATATGAAATAATTTCTAGAAGCAGGGGCACAACGAAGATAAGGAGTCAGTACCCTACAGGAATGAGAGGCAGTGGATGCATGGTCTCAAAGGGAGGAGATGGAATCTCACTGAGAACAGCAAGTCAGTCCAGCTGGTTTGGAATAGAAAGAATGGAAGGAGAGTAATGCATCATCCTGAAATACAGGCCAGAGCCGTACTGATAAAGGATTTAATGGTCAAAAAAGATTGTATTTTAATGTAGAGGTAACTGAGAAATAATGAAGTTTCTTAATGAGGGAGTGACATTATTAGATGTGTTCCATAGGAATATCCATTTGACAGTAGTGGAGAGGACGGATTAGTAACAAGATTCAGAGAGATTAAGAGCCTATTGCAATAGTCTAGACAAAATATGGCATGGCCCATGTCAGGTGACAGTTGTACACTTGGAAAGGAGAGAGTTTGGGTCTGCTGCCAAGCTTTGTTTAAACGTGTTTTTCTTAAGACCTATACGCATAAAAGATATTTACAGAAGCTCTTTCTGTGGTGGCAAAGAACTGGAGATCAAGAGGATGTCTATCAATGGAAGATTGGCTGAACAAGTTGTGGTATACGATTGTGATGGAATACTACTATGCTGTAAGAAATGATGAAGGGGATGATTTCAGAATAACCTGGGAAGACTCATACGAGCTAATGAAAAGTGAAGTAAACAGAACTAGGAGAACATTGTATACAGTAAAAGCAATAGTATGAAACGTGTGTGCGTGTGTGTTATATATATGTATATACATATATATATAATATAGGAGAATATTACACACAATAACAGCAAAACTGTGAAAGACTTAGCTGATCAATACAATGATCTGAGACAATACCGAAGGACTCACAATGAAAAATGCTATCTACCTGCAGAGAAAGGACCCATGATGAACTCTGAGTGGAGATGAAAGTGGGACTTCTTGTTCACTGTTGGTTTGTTTTGCAACAAGGATGGACATGTTTTGCATGATTTCACAAGTATAACTGATATCATATTGTTTACCTTGTCAATGGGTGGGGGATGGACTAGAGGGAGAAAAAGCCTTTGGAACTCAAATTTTTTTTTTAAAGAAAGAATGCTAAACACAAATAAATAACGAGTTTGGTAAAAATAAAAACATGGTTTTTTTTTCCTTTCATTTCCTTTCCTTTTATTTCCTTCCATACTCACTGTTTTATGAGAAAATATCCTGCATAATCTCCTATTTTTCTTGGTATGATTTTACAAACGCGTTTATATTCTAAACCGGTGCTGCCTTTGGCTGCCGTCCCTCTCCAACTGGCATCTTCTGGATGAGACAATTTTAAGATTCTTTTGAGGCAGCTCTTCCCCTTGCCAAAGGCCAAGTGATCTACACTCATTCTTGATCTCATTCTTTCCCATTTTGCCAGCAGATTGCCCCAGGATCATTCCCATTTTCTCTAACATCTTCAATCTTTGCTCTTCTATTGGCTCCTTTTTCGCTTCCTATAAACACGTGTATGTGTCCCTGATCTTTCAAATATTCTCACTTGATCCTAGCAACCTGGCTAGCCATCATCCTGTATCTTTTCCTCCCCTTGGTGGCTAAACTCCTGAGAGAATCGTCTACACTACGCTTCCTCTCCCTCTCTTCTAAACCCTCTGCAATCTTGCTTCTGACCTCATTCAATGCTCCCTCATCAATGATCTTGATTGCCAAATCTAATGGTCTTTTATCAGCTCTGATCCTCTTTGACCTTTCTGCAGCGTCTGAGCCTACTGATCATCTCCTCTTTGATAACTTCTCCTCTAGGCTTTGTGACACTGCTTTCTTCTGCTTCTCCTCTGCCTAACCACTTCTCAGTTTCCTTCTACTGGGTCTCCATCCACGTCACGCACACACTAACCAAGTTGTCCAAGGCTCTGTCTGGGCCCTCTTCATTTATCCCTCTATACTATCTCACCGGGTGAACTCATCATCTTTCATGGGTTCAAAAATCATGTTTTGTTGATAATTCTCAGATCTCTAGACCCAGGCTATTGTTTTCTTGAACTATGGTCTATCTTTTGGGCATCTCAAATTCAGCATGTCCGAAACAGAACTCATCATCTTTCTCCCAAACCTTTCCCCTCTTCCCAACCTCCCTATTTCTGTCAAGGGAACTACCATCCTCCTAGTAATCCAAGCTCACAATCTCAACATCACACCTGACTCCTCAGCCTCACATATCCAATCTGTTCCCAACATTTCCACTTTCACAATATCTCTCACATATGTTGTCTTCTCTCCACTTGCACAGGCAACACCCTGCATAACCTCAGGCCCTCATCACCTCTTACTTGGACTGTTAAAATAGCTTTCTAATTTTTTCCCCTTTCCTTAAGTTTCTCCTCTCTCTTTCAATTCATCCTCCACTCAACTGTCAAAGTGATTTTCCTACAGCAATGATCTGACCATGTCAACTCAATAAATATATCACATTTTACATATATATATACATATATATATATGTATATTTAGTAATCAATAAATACTCAGTGAAAATACAGCGGCTTCAATTATGACCATGATCAAAAATAAAGTGCTCTCTTTGGTAATGTGAAGAGCTTTTATTACTTTACTCACCTCTGTGCATGGGAGAATCCAACTAAAATGATGAACTTGCAATTCTTCACTCATGACATTGCATCTTCTGTCTTTGTACCTTTGTGCTGGCTGTCCTGCATGCCTGGATTGCTTTACTTTGTCACCTCTCTTTAGTTTCCATGTATTCCTGCAATACTCAGATCTTGCAGGGGACCTTTCTTGGTCCTGTCCTTGACCCTAGCGGCTAGCATCTTCCCCTCTGACGTTAGTTTTCATCTACTCTCTGGCTATCTTGTGTGTTTCTATTTATTTACGCGTCGTCTCTCCCATTACAATATAAGCTACTTGAAGATGGGGATGGGGGTGATTTTTTGTTTTTATCTTTTTGTGTGTGTTCCCCAGTGCTTAGCACAGTGCCTGGCATATAGTCATGTTGTTGAGTCTTTTTTCAGTTGTGTGACGCTTTTTGTGAAACCATTTGGGGTTTTCTTAGCAAAGATAATGGAGTAGCTTTTCCATGTTCTTCATCGGGTCATTTTACAGATAAGGAAACTGAGGCAAACAGAGTTAAGTGTCACATAGCTACTAAGTGCCTGAGGCTAGATTTGAATTTGGGAAGACAGTCTTCCTGACTCCAGGCCTGGCACTCTAGCTACTGTCACACAAATACTTATTTTTCAACCTTAGGATATGCATTGAGGTTGTTATGAAATGAGGTTGTCTTTGAACAGATTAAAAAAACTCCAACTCCAAACATTCTTTTTTTGTCATTTCAACTGAGTTACTTATAGCTGTAACATTTCTCTTTCTTATATTTTTATTTAGAATGAGGTCAAGATTGATACAAGTTTTCTCCCCCAAGATTATATTTACCCACTGGTCACAGGACAAGAAGGGCAGCTATGTGGTGCAGTGGCTAGAGCTCTGGGTCTGCAGCCAGGAAAACCTGGGTTTAAATACAGCTTCAGACACATACAAGCTGTGTGACTCTAGTGAAGTCACTTAACCCTGTTAGCCTCAGTTTCCTCATCTGTAAAATGTACTGGAGAAGGAAACAGCAAACACTTAAGTATCTTTCCCAAGAAAACCCGAAATGGGGACACAAGAGTCAGACACAATCAAAACGATGGAATAACAACATAATCTAAGTAATTATTTATAATTTATCCAAAAACTATATGATTCTTAGAATGCTCTACCCCCTTTTCCATTAATCTATCACTGTTACTGTTAGAAGTGGAAGGGGGGGGCGGAGCCAAGATGGCAGCTGGGAAGCAGTGACTGGCATAAGCTCCCCACCAAGTCCCTCCAAAAACCTATAAAAAAAAATGGCTCTGAACCAATTCTAGAGCTGCAGAACCCACAAAGCAGCAGAGGGAAGCAGGGCTCCAGCCCAGGACAGCCTGGATGGTCTCTGGGTAAGGTCTGTCCCCGCACAGAGCTCCTAGCTGAGGGGAGCAGAGCTGAGCCCAGCAGAGCCCAGCATGCGCGGCGTGGACCGACAAGACCAGCAGCAGAGGGGAGAGTGCCCTACAGTCCTGAATTACTGAGCTGTGGCATCTACCAGATCTCTCAACCAACAAAGAGCAAAGACAACAGAGAAGGTTAGTGGGAAAAGCTGCGGGACTGAGTTTGCGGTTCAGCCACCACCCCTGGGGCAGCGGAGGTGGGGCAGCTTTAGAACTATGGCTGCAGTTGCTTCTGGCCCCAGGCCCACCTGGTGGGAGGAATTAAGTGGCTGATCAGAGCAGGAGTGAACAGCCTGCTGAAGATT
>CM053622.1:200136843-200160060 GCA_028646595.1 Phalanger gymnotis | reverse complement strand
TTTTTTTTTTAAACACAATACAGTGTAATTGTCTATTAAGTCAATGAGTACTTAGGGACTCTTAAACCTGCAGATTGCAAAAGAATCTTTATGAAATTTCCTTTGAAATAGAGTACAACTGAGAATCCCCGTTTGCATAGTTAAATTAGCAATCCTCTTTGGTCTGAATGACACAAGTACTCTATCATAGTTAGAGGTCAAGATTTGAACTTGATATCTATCCTCCAAATCCATTATTTTGTAACTTAAATGAGATTTCCAACTCTGCTAGATTGAAGACTCCCTACTTCTATATTCTTGCAGTTTTCATCAAAAAGACTCATTTATTTCTTTGTGTAGTCTCAACTCTATGTAGAATGTAAGCTCCTTGAGATCAAGAGTTGTTGCATTTTTTATCTATGACCCTATCTTCTCACATAACACCTAGCAAATCACAAGTGCAATGAATGTTTGTTGAATGATCGCTTTTAAAACTTGGAAAGCATTTTACTGAATAAATCGTTATTTTCATAGTATATTCCGCTTTGCAAGCCCAATTGCTGTATTTATAAGATGGCAGTATTATCAATTTTAGGCAGCTAGGTAGCACGGCGGATAAAGCACTAGGCCCAGAGTCAAGACTCATCTTCCTGAGTTCAAATCTGGCTTCAGACACGTTTACTAGCTTTGTTACCCTACTTAACCCTGTTTGCCTCAGTTTCGTCATCTATAAAACAAGCTGGAGAAGGAAATGACAAGCCACTCCAGTATTTTTGCCAAGAAAACCCCAAATGGGGTCACAACAGGTCAACAGGTCACAACTGAAAAGTGTGTTGAATGATAACAAAAAAGTTGAACGACAACAAAAATCTCAACTATAAAGTACATATAAGCTCTTTGAAAGCAGGGGCTATTTCATTTTCTATCTGTGTTGTTACTTCTCACACAATAGCTACCACAGTGAATGTTTGTTGACTGATTATAGAATTGGCAAAGAATCTTATTTAACAAGTCATTATTTTCATAGTTTGTGTAGTATATTCGGCCTTGAAAGTCCAATTGCTGTATTTATAAGTTGGCTATACTATCGATTACACAATCTTTAGATTCCAGTTGTGCTGTTAGTCTTTCCACTTATTTGTTCATTAACTAATTTATTCCTCTATTTACTTATCTTTCTATTTATTTATTCATTCATTTACTTATCTACCAATATGTCTATTTCCTGATGGGCAAAAGTTAAGAATATTCCACAGTCTATTCCTCTTTTGCACGCTCTAGAAAAAATACCTCGTGCTCACTGTACATTAATGTTTCATTTCATTTACTCAGTAAGCATCATGATTAGTTCAAATATAAACAAAACAGGCACCACAATGGCAATATTATTCAGACATGGAAACTAATTATGAAGCTGTCTTTGTTCACCCTGTCACACTTGCCAAAAAGACTTTTTTATGGAGAACTCACACAGGGCAAGCATTCACATGGTGGTCAGAAGAAGCAATACAAGGACACTCTTGAGAACTTTGGAATTGATTATGTGACATGGGAAACACTGGCACAGGACTGCCCAGCATGGCATGCCCACATCAGAGAAGGTGCTGTGCTCTATGAGCCAAGCAGAATTGAAACAGCTCAAAGGAAACACAGGATGTGCAAATTTAGAGTATCCACCACAAATGTTCACATGGGCTATTTGTGCCTGACCTGTGGTAGAGCATTCCAAGCTCATATTGTTTTGATCAGCCACAGTCAGATACCTTGAAACTTGACTCTAGCATAGCGATGTCATTTTGGTCGTCTTTGAGAACGAAGGACAACAACCAACCAACCAGCTTTGCTTGTAAAAACTTCTTTGGTTGGCAATGGATATTATTTTAGAAACCTTTGATTCCTGCTCTATGGAGATGGAATTAGAAATGCTTCACTCTGGGTTCTCTGACCCAGTGTACATACAGTGTGGTGCGATGGAAAGAGTAGCAAGTCTGGAGGCCGATGATGGCTGTTTGAACCCCAGCTCTGCCACGGCCAACATGTGGGGCCCTGGACAAATTGCCTGATCTTTTGTGCCTCAGCTGTCTCTCGTTTAAGACAAGGGGGTTAGACTGGATGATTCCCAAGGTCCCTTTTAGCTTTAAATCTGTGATCTCATGATTCTCTATGTTGATTATTTCCAGATCTACCAGCCAATCACCCTCCTCTAGGCAAGGAGACTCAGAGACTAAAGGGGCTTTAAGAGACCAATCATGAATTTGCACCAGTGATTACTGAAGTGAGAATGTGAGGTATAATTGGCTCCTGAAACATTCCTGGAAGGGTGACAAAACAAAATGTTAAATTGTGTTTGATAGCCCAGGCAAATAAGACATTTGGACGCCCTTCAAATGCTTCAAGCGCAGAAAGATTAAAGGAGCTCATGTCTCTCAATCCATACTCCTCGTATATTGCACTTAGGGATAAGAAACCAAGCTTTTACTTGCTTCATCAGGAATATAAAGGTATAAACCAAGGAATTTCACAAAGTTCTATTTCCTTTACTTGAAGGCAGGTATTCTAGTTTCTGGTGGTCCCCCTTGCCCAGCTGGATGTCAATAATAACAGTAAATATATGAATACTACCATTTACATATGGCTTTAAAGATTGCAAAGTGCTTTACAAATATTATCTCCTTTTATAAATGTATAGTAAACTTAGGCTGTTGCCAGAATGGAGCAGCTGTGGATAGAGTGCTGGCTATGGAATCAGGAAGACTCATCTTCCCGACTTCAAACCAGGGCTCGGACACTTACTAGCTGTGTGAACCTGGGCAAGTCACTTCATCCTCTTTTCCTCAGTTACCTCATCTATAAAATGAGCTGGAAAACGAGACAGCAAACCACTCAATATCTATGCCAAGAAAACATCAAATGGGGTCACAAAGAGTCAGACGTGACAGTAAACAACTGAACAACAATTGCCATAATGAGGTCATTGCTGCTATAGGCATCTCCTTTTTTCGCCAAAATAATAATAATAACTCTTCTTCCTAGCATACCTATACATACTACTCATGTTTCGTAATGTCACCTCTGAAGTCACTTCTTAGTTTATAAATTAAGTTCTAACAGAAATCCTTCCCTGGAGTCCCCCCACCCCTTCCCACCATTTTAAGGTCTGAGAAGTAAATCTGAAATTGCTTTACTGATTACTTCTAAATCATTAGCAAACTACGGGTGCCAAGAGATCCAGGAATTGCTGTATACTTCCCAATGGGGTCATCGCTACTAAATCCGAAGAGGGAAAACCAAACTTCTAAGGTTTGCTCAGATATATTTCTGGGTATATTTGGAATCTCTCTCTCTTGGTTTATACTTATTCTTTTATGTGAGCAGAGAGAACAGCTCCCTGTTTCTCTCAAGTTTAGGGTGAAACGTGTTCGCTTCAGAAACAGTTCAGCTTACCAATGTTGATGTTACAGTCACAGTGTGGTGGAGATTGCTCAAGCTGTGGCCGTACGCTCTGCATCTACAACAGACTTCTGGATTCCTTGGCACTTAAGGATAAACACTTTTTCATGTCTTATGGGGAAAGCCCACATCAAGCAGAATATCAAGAACTGCCTTTAATTAAGACAATAAATGATTCCATTGATCTTAGTAATATGTAAATTATATAGAGCCCTAGAATTGTAGAGCTGAAAGAGACTCCAGAGGCCATCAACAAGCTGAATGTGATGCATGAATTCCCTCTGTAGCATTCCCAACATGGAACCATTCAGGTCCAAGTTCAAGACCTCTACATTAGGGGACTCTTCAACTATAAGAAAGTTTTCCCACACATTGAGCTTACCACAGTGCCCATTTGCACAATAAGCACTTCATCAGTGTTTGTTGAATTAAATGAATGGCGGTCCAAATCAGACCTCCTATAATGTCTCCCCATTCATCCTATTTCTTCTGGGGCTAGGCCAAAGTACTCAATGAAATATGGGCAAAGGCCTTAACTTTAAATGACTTCTATCTTTCCATATTAACATTTCCACAAAATATATTTTACAGTATTAAACATATTAATTAAGCTGCATTTCTCTAACAGATCTGAGCAGGACAGCTTTCACACACAAAAAATATATTAACTATAAATGAATAATATAAAAATATGAGGAACAAATAAGGCAAGAAAAGACATTCTGGCCCATAAACAAAAACTGCCACCTGATTAGCTCCTTAGAAAAACATAATGAAGAATTCAAAGTTAAATAAAATGAATACTGTAGAGCAGACTGTTATTTGTTGCCAAGAGGGAAGTGGACTGCAGTCCTTTTCAGCCTTTCCCCTTGTCATTTAGATAAAAAAGAAAAGCATGATGGAAATGAAACTTGGGGTGAGGAAGATAAAGGAATTATCCTCAACACCTTCCTTTGACCTGAGAATTGCCTCTGGATGACTAATAAGGATAGGTCATCAATGGTTTGTAGAAAGGGCCCTGACATACTACTTGCCACAACACTCTGAAAGAGACTTCTTATCAAATTCAAGCTTTTATCTAAAATGGTCAAAAGACAACTGGGCATAATAAAAATACTTGATGACTACTAGAACCCAAATAGGTGGGAAGCCTGAAGTCACAGGGTAAGATGTAGGAAGTCAGTTCCTGAAGCAAGCATTGAAGAAAAATTGCTGACAGGAATCTTAGGGATCTTGCAATCTGCTCCCGAGAAAATAACTGGTGTTAATAAAACCCACACACAAGAGCTCATTGCTATCATTCAATATTGATGTTACAGACCCACTAGGGAAAATTGTCCCACTTACAGAGATTCTATCTATCAGAGAATGGGCCAATCATCATTCCCCAAATGCAGGTAAACATTAAAGACTACTCATAGCAACCAGAAATGTCAACTCACTTGAAAAGCAGTCTATGTACGATGCAAATGTGAGGTTACCTGCACTGGAGATAAACTTCACAAAACACAGAGATCCCCAGAACTAATTTATGAGACATTTAGGCTTTGATGGTTTAGAAAATCACAAAGAAGAGACAGAACTGAAATACTCTGCCAAGAACTTTAAGGGAAGCCAAAGCCAATGATTTTAATGGAGCTGAATGAACCTAAAGGTTTTTCCACATTTAGGCTTGGCCCATAAGCACATATACACAGATAAGAACAACTATAGTAAAGGATCTATGGAATAATTCAATAGTTGTTTAAACTTTAGCAGTTAACTCACAATTATTCTGCTAATGAAAGGAAGCAGTAGATAGAACTGATCATAAAAATTCATGGTTAACCCTTCTTGACTTCTGATTCCTCTGGGGAAATCAAACCCCACAGCAGCTAGTTTCTTCCTAACGAGGCAACCAGGAAGATAATCAGGAACTGAGTAAAAGGATGTGACGTATAATCAAATAGATAGCCCACAGAACTCATCCATCAGTAAACAGGAGTACATGTACATTTTTACGGGGAGACACTGCAAATGGATAGTGACTTGCCCAAGATTCCACAGCTAATAAGCTTGAACACACAAGTCCCAGGGAGGCCAAATCCAGCATTTTTTCCACAGAACTATCCTGGCAAATGTCAGGTAGGATCAGGCCGTATATATTACATTTGCAGAATTTTGTAGGAGAAAGATGACATTAGACAAATGTATGACTGGAAAATAAAATAGGTCAGTCATACAATAAAAGAGAAAGATAAGTGTCACTTATGATGGCCCACATCATTCATTAGTATCCACCCATTTCCTCATCTGTAAAATGAGCTGGGGAAGGAAATGGCAAAGCACACCAGTATCTTTGCCAAGAAAAGCTGAAAAGGGGTCATGAAGAATGACTCCTCCCCTTACCCCAAATCCTTCTGACATCATCTTTTGCTATCTCCTGCTTCACTACAGTCTCTGATGAAGAGTTGGACCTTCTGCATTCCAAAGTCAACCTCTCTACATGGGTGTTTTGAGGTTCCCCAAGTAGCTCACAATGTAGTCAAGGTTGTCTTTCCTCCATACCAGCAGGGTCAAACTCAAATAGAAATGATCCCTGCAGGTTGCATACTGACTTACAAAACCACAAATTAACATTATCTATGCTGTATTCTGTTTTTATTAATTTTTCAACTATTTTCCAATTACGTTCTAATCTGGTTCTGATTATACTGTTTTGGTGGCTTCAGCAAGTCAGATATTTCTGCTCTATCCCACGCAAATTTCATTCCAGAGAACAGACACAATTTGGATAGAGAGATGGGCTTTAGAGAAAGAATCTCATGGGGTAAGAATTACATTTTGGGGGACAGTATGGAAAAATGGGTAGATAAAAGCAAGGCCAGGTTATGGAAGATATAGATGAAAACTAGGCAGAGGGGTTCAGATTTGATGAAACAAGAAAATATTTTAAGTGGTTTGAGTAAAAGACAGAAAAGAATGGTATTAAAGGATAATTACATAAGCAACAGAATATGAAGAAGAATCCCAGGGAAAAAGCAGGTTCGAGAAAGCCAGATAGGAGCCAGATGAACTAATCCTAACAAGAGCAGATAGGAAAGTGACTAAGAATTTAATGATACCCTTCTATAGAGAGCTCTTTACATATATCTTTTTTTTTCTGGGCAAATGAATTTAATAGATCTAAGGGACTGAAAGTCATCTATCTTAGTTAAAATATATCACTCGGGAATTTTTGCTAGGATGTTTACTATTGTATTAATAGAGCAATAGGAGGAAAAAAATTCAGCAAAAGATACATTCTGTGATTTTTTTAAATGGTTGATTCTTTGGAGTAAGAAAGTGACAACAAACTAAAAATGACTGATGTATGAAAAATAAGGTCCACTGACCCCACAAACATTATCCTTCTAATATTACCCAAGCATGGACCAGAGAATCTTCTATGCTGTACTTTGGTGGAATTCTGCTGGGCCAGAGGAGTCCTGGATACTAGATTCCCATCTAGGTAAGAGTCAGAATTACTGGATTAGTCACGAAAAAACTGTGGTCAGCTGCCAAGAATTCAGAATACTGAGCTGAGGTTCGGCAAAGGAGGAATGTAGTGCCTGGATCAGCAGCAAGACAGTTTGAAGAGTGAGAAGAGAAATATGATCTATGTGTCAGTCTGAAGCAGAGAACACCAGAACAAGTGAGTATGAGTTATACAAAGAGTTCATTTAATTAGCCACACTCTGTTTTGTGCCAGGACATGTGTATTTTTATCCACAATTATGTGAGCCTGGCCCTGCTTTCCAGTTTCTTCCAAATCACTTGCAGATAGACAGTTCCTGACAATGTAAGGCTACAGACATCCATAAGCTAGTGCTCTCCAAAATGTTTTGATCCCATATTCCTATCAGTTATAAAAATGTAACAATGGTCACATTACATTACACATGTGTATGTTTATATGCACACACACACATATAAATAAATTATATATGTACCACAGCAGAAATACATTAAGTACATTGTAAAACATACAAGAAAAGAAGATATTTAAAAGGTCACGATGAAGATGAAAGAATGTTTTCCAAATAACTAATTTATTAAATGATCCAAAATACCTTTTTTGCTCTCACTAAAATATGTTAATATGAAAATTTTAATGAAATGAATGTGACTGAATATTTTACTTGATTTTTAACAATACTGGTTTGATGCAGTGATTCTAAGTTGGATCTGACAGTTGTTTATTTTGCATCAAAATATTTAATAAAATAATTTTAAAATATTATTTCATATTCATTTCATTCTCTCTAACATCTTTTTGTGTGTGTATGCTTTACTTGATTATAATGGCTGTTATAGTTGAAAAAAAAATAAAACATCACAAAGGAAGTTAGGTAGTACAGCGGATATAACGCAAAGATTTGAGTCCAAATCCTTCAGATGCTTAACTTACTATGAGATCTTAAACATTTTACTTGTCTGTGCCTTTGTTTCCTGACCTGTAAAAAGCTAACAACAGTATCTACCTGACAAGGTTGTTGTGTACATAAATAAGGTAACACGGAAAGCACTTTGCAAACCTTAAATTGCTACACAAATTCTATCATCATTATTACACATCGATTCAAATGGAAGAAGTGCATTGATGGATGTGTTTACTAAACAATCTCTGGATTCCATTCACCGAAATCACCACTACGGAAAGGTTTTCACTGAAATTCAGTTAGTAAGTTTCCATCATCCCTGATAACATTCAGTTACTATTTAAAAACAATTGGGCATATTGAACATATTTAAAAGGAATGGCAAGTTGTACATAACAGACTTGTAGTTTCATGGGCAATCATTTTTTTTTAATTATACTACGTTATGGAAATGCTTGTTTTATTCGATAAATTAGAAATAAAATAAATTTAAAATTTTTAAAAAGCAACTGCAACAGATGCATTTTTATATCCTTAACAAATCCAACAAAACATTTCATTTGGAAAATTTTTAAATACATGAGAAAATAATATTTCCAAGAAATTTTTAAAGTAAGTGAATATGTTTTTAGAAGCAACACCTTAACATTTCTGGGAAACTAAAAGTTTTTAAAATTTCTTTCTAGTCATGATAGCCTTATAATTAACAGATATCTCAAGACATAAGATGCATTTAGGTAGAAGTTTGATATTAAATATATAAATAAATGTTTCAAATAATTTTTTGATAATTTGAAATTGTCCTGGCTGGCTTTTTGTTAGGTCTGATTATCTCATTGTTGGTGCATACTAGGAGCGGTAGGCACATCAGTTTTGCCATGTTCTGGTTATCTACTTGTACCTTTATCATTAGTGTTACCTTCAGTTTCTTTGAAGAAAGTTTTCAAGCCATTTCATGAGGGCTAGTTCAGTTAAAAGTAAATGCTGTAATCTGTAAATCCACTTACATAGATAAATATACACAGCAATATTCTGAAGGCAAATAAACAAACATGGGTACCACTGTCGACTTCTCTATACTGTGGAAGTTATACTCATCCCTCAGGATATCTCCTGTACCATGCGTAACATGTGACTGTCTGACTATGGACTGAATGAGGGCACTAATGTTTATCTATACCATGAGTAAAACTTAAATTCTTTTTATAAAGCTATTTATCCTGTATATAGCTTGCTTTGTATATTTGCTTAACTGTTGTCTCTCTCATTAGATTATAAGTTTCTTGAGAGCAGGGACTGTCTTTTGCCTCTTTTGTACCCCCAGCACTTAGTATAGTGCCTGGCACATAGTAGATACTTAATAAATGTTTATTGATTGGTTGAAAAAAATAAATAGAAACATAAGTTTTAATAGTTTTCTTTTTCTAAACCTCAATGGATCATCTTTCTTATCTCCTATGGTATGTACACTCCACCTTGAAGAGATTTCTTACTCTAAGATACTGTGGATACTCTGAGACTTTATTACAATTCAGTCATCTGAAATATTTCCTTAATTTATGCCCATACTCTAGACATAACTGAAAACTTAAGTCTTCTGAGTATCATTCCCGACAAAGGTAATGATGTTAATTTTGATTACTCCTTTATTTCAAGATTCCTCCACACTGTCATACATAATCCTTCACCTACATAAGGGGTATTGTAGCTTTTCTCTCTGTACAGTCACAAGGCTAAAGTCAGCAGGACAAATAAAACCTAATTTTAATAATTATTTTTTTGTGGAACAAAGGTGTCTCTGGAAGCAAATGATGAGTCATACATCTGTGATAAAAGTAAAATTCATATGGAGGACTGGACGGGGTGGGGGGAAACATGACTGAAAACTTAGGGTTAGAGTCACACAGATTCTAAGAAAGATAGTATGCAAGAGTCGGAAAAAAAAAACTTAGAAATCATTTGTTCAGATCCTCTCATATAGGGATCTATTTTGTACTGTAAAATGACCCATTTGGCTGGGCATTTCTATTTACTGGAATGCCATTTCTATTACATGTCCATCTAAAACATGACATATAGTTCCCTTGCCATTTCAGAATTGCTTGCGTTGTACCTCAATGCATCGAGAATCTGTGCTTTCACTCAGGTAGTAACCCCCCTCCAGGGTTGGAAATCATAACCATTCTGTGTTATTGTAGGGAGTTGTGACATGGCCTTGAGAAATTCCCACCTAGTCAGCATCTGTCTGTTGGGTGATGAGCCTCTCTGAACTCACCCAGGGTGGTAGCTCTGACATCATCAGCCCTGTCAGAATTTGTGCTCAACAGGAAAAGCCTTCAAAAACCCCATATCAGCTTCATACCACAAGGAAGTAATGGAGGAGGATTTTGGTAGACTCTATCGCATGTATATGTAAAGTCAAACTCCCCACAAGTCTAAAGCAATACTCAAGAAAAAAAATTGGATGAAAATGCTAGGTGAAGACCACAGGATTACAGACCCAGAATTGGAAGAGGCTGCAGAGACCACCTGGTCCAAGCCCCCTGATTTTACAGATGAGGAGAGGCCCCAGGAGATAAAGTGACTCGCTTCTGCCACCTATGTAGTCAGTATTAGAGGCAGCATTTGAACTTAGGCCTTCTGACTCCAAAGGCAACATTGTTTCTATGATACAATGCTGCTAAAAGCCAGATCTAAGACACCACATTCAGTCAGAACTGTATAATATCATCTGCAGCCGCAAAAGTCTTAATTATTTCCTCTAGAAAATTAATAAGCATTTATTTTCTCTCCTTCCTATGCCCTAACCCTGGGAAAGGAAGGGGAAAAGGAAGGAGCAGAAGGGGAAAGAAAATGGGAAGGAGATAAAAAAGAGGGCAAGGAAAAAGGGATAGAGCAAGGGGATAAAGGAACAAGAGAGGGAAAGGGGAACAGGGAAGAGGAAAAGTGAAAGAAATAAGAGGAGGGGATGGGGAAAGAGAGATAAAGGAAGCAGATAGGAGAAGGCGATAAGGGGAAGGGAAGAGGGTAAATACATCTTAACCCCACTTCTTTGTGGTTGTGGGACACGGCATATGATATTAAATCTTTTCAATACATGGCTAGTTTTGCTGAACTATTTTTCTTTCCCTTTTTTATTCTTTGTCAAAAGAGATGACTCTCTAGTAGAGAGTAAAGGGAAAGACACACTGGGAAATGTAAGCAATAAAAAAACAAAGATAATTTTTTTAAGTACTATATAAATATGAGTTGCAATGATATCGATGGTGGCTAGTTAGGGTGGAGACAGATGCCTCAGCTATAACAATCTAGGCTACCCTATCCCCAGCTGGCACAACACCGTGGTCCTAAACAGCAACAGGAAAAAGCAATTAGACCATATGGGGACAAAACCTGCCAGGAGTTACAGGCATCATATAGAAGCCAAGCACCACGACTCTGAGAAGTCTGTGCATACACTATCTTAGAGCAATTGGACCACAAGAACCTAAAATACCTCCAACACACCTGAAAATCAAAATAGTGAGAGACAGTTGTTCCTTTTAGAGAATTCTACTGTGCAGATAATTTTCCTCATTCAGTAAAGTTTCAACTCCTAAAAACCACAGGGCCACCTGAATATTATGAGGGAAAGAAATGTAACAGGAAGAAGCCTGGGATCTATCATAGTGCCATTTCACCACCAAAATGGCAAAATTTCTACTAAAAGTATCAGGTCCAGAAATGAGGAAGTCTCTTACTACTGTTCCCCTGAGAATGATATGGGCAACAGTGCTGGAGAGAGAAGTTCAGCTGCAACAAATTTAGAGGAAGCTTTATGGCCTTATTGGACAGTCCAAAAACACACAAGTACCAGAAAGAAACTCAGTGCACCAAATTATACAAACAGTTTATGCTAGTAAGATCTTCACTGTTAACTAAGTAACAAATTTTGTAACCTGACACCTGAACCATATTTCTCAGCTCCCTTAAAAAATTCTGTTTGATCCAGAAAGTGAGTATAGCATTTTTACCAGTGACTTAGATGAAGGCACAACTACCACGATCCTCAAATTTGCACAAGATGTACGTCTGGGAGAAATAATAAATACCTTTGATGTCAGGCCCTAAAAAAGAGTGCAGCATGGGCTAGAACATGGGGGCTAAATCTACTAAGACAAAATTGAGTAGAGTTGAATGCAGAATATCTTACTCCAGCTCAAAAAAATCAGTGTCCCAAATGGGAGAATGATGGGCAGGGAGCAGCAGCGCATCTGAAAAAGATTTAGGGCCTTTAGTGGACCACAAGATTTATATGAGTTGACAGTAGGACATTGTAGTTGGAAAAGGCAATGTCACCTGAGGCTACCTAATGAGGGTCATGAGTGACCTAGATAAGGGAGCCAATGATTTTCCAATGTATCCTTTTCTGGTCAGATGGACATTAGAAGTACTGTGTTCAGTTTTGGGGGCCAAATGTTAGAAAGGGCAATAAGTTGGCAATCTGAGTCCAGAGGAGGGCAATAGGACAGTAAAAGGCCCTAATACCATGCCATAAGAGTCAGCATCAGAAGTAAATGAGGGTGTTTAGCTTTGAGAAAATATTTAAAGGAAGAGATGATAAGCATCTTCAAGAATCTGAAAAAACATACAGGAAGAACGTTGTTGTTGTTTAATCATTGTAGTCATGTTCAACTTCATGATCCCATTTGTGGTTTTCTTGGCAGATAATGGAGTGATTTGCCATTTCCTTCTCCAGTTCATTTTACAGATGAGGAAACTGAGGCAAACTGGATTAAGTGACTTGTCCAGGGTCACACTAAGTGTCTGAGACCAGAATTGAACTCAGGAAGATGAGTCTTCCTGAATCCAGGCCCAGACACTCTATCCACTGTGCCACCTAGCTGCCCTTACAAGAGGGATGAAATGTATTCTAATAGAGAGAAGTCGCAGAGGCAGATTTTGGCTCGTTGTAAGGAAAAATTTAGTATGAATTAGAGGTATCCTGAAGAGGAAAAGGCTCCCTTGTGAGTGGTTGGGTTCTCCATAACTAGCTATATCACATAGAGGGCCAATGATAATTTGTTGAGGCTATTGTAGAGAAGAGTTTTTGGTGTCCTATCTCCCTCTGGTACTCAGGTGAAGTAATGGATCGCTTCTCAAAGAAACATTTTAAAATGTATAAGATTATAAAAGAAACCAAATATATTGATCCTGGGTTAAGAACCCTTGCTGAATAGGAATTCTTACAGAGGCATTGATTGGGGTTAGATTTAAAGGAAAATACTAGGTCTACTCTAACTCTGCGATTCTGTGATCCCTGTTATGTGATCCAGGCAGTACCTCCTGCTTCCAGTCACTCAACAAAACTCTAACTCTATGACCACCGCCTCTGAACTCTGCAGAAACACCCACGCCTCTACCCATGCACAGTGGTCTGTAAGTCAAAGCCTCCCTCCCCGCCTCCCTCCACCCCCATCCCCAACTACTTGGTCAAAAAAAGCCTCACAAAAACTTCAACCTACTCTATGGAAAAATGTCAGTCTAAGCGTGAGCTAGATCCAGACCTGGGACTCCCTCAGACGGGGTCAAGAGGATCAATATACTGCTGCGGATTTGTCTCACATCAACAACCACTGCTGAGATCTGCTTATTGTGGAATATCCCTAGGCTTAACCAGCTCCCCTCCTCCCACAGGTGAATTCCTCCAGGAGCTACCACCTTGTGGAAGGACTCAGGCCAGCCTGCCTTAATTTCCCCTAGCTTTTTCAGCTCCCTTTTGTATGTTGTCTTCCTTTATTAAAATGTAAGCTGCTTGAGGGCTGGGCCTGTTTTCCTTCTGGCTTGTATCTGTATTCTAAGCACAGAGCCAGTGCCTAGCAAATAGTAAACACTTAATTAATAAATGCTTGTTTACTTCCTTTCTTCCTTCATGTGTAGGGACCCTCACTTTCAGGGTTATAGAAATTCTCTTCAATCTGATAAATCTACCAGGTTCTCTCTGTGTGCCCCACATGCCCAAGGTTTCCCTAAATAGAATGATAGCATGCATTATTATCATGTGTGTGGTGGAATGTAATGAAAAATAGCAGGAGGTGACATTTATATAGCACTATATGATTTACAAAGCATTTCACACAAGTGTCAAATTGTATCCACACCACAATCCTGCGATGCAGAAAATGTGAGCTTCACTCTCCTCCATTTTGCAGTAACAGCAGTAATTCCCATTAATGTGGAGTGCTTTAAGGCCCACAAAGTGCTTTCCGATAACTACCCTCCTAGACAGTATTTCAATGACTAAGAAATTGAGACTGAGAAAGTTTAAGCACCTCCTCTCAGATCACTTAGCTAAGGCCTCAGCTAAAGTTAAAGTCTGGCCTCAAACCCAGGCATTCTGATTCTTGGACTGTCCTGGATCTTTTCCCATCTTTTAAAAGATACTAAATGATATACACACACACACACATATATAAAAATATATACACATATATATGTGTATACGCACAGACACACACACACACACACGCATATATATACATATATATAAAGGGAATTGAAACCAGACAGTCCAGTTTTTTAGCATTTTAGTTAAAATTACAGTGTCTATTGTACCTACCTTAGTTTCTATTCGTAGTCGATTTTTCCTTAAAAGATTTTGATGCCCTATAGTAAAATTTCACTCTCTGCTAAATTTTGCTCCCTCCTATTTCTTGCTACGTATTTATGTACTGAAATGATTATAAAGCTACCTAGTCATATATTTCCTTCCATACCTGCCTTTACCACTTATTTTTGGTAAGTATGCTAGTGAAATATGTTTAACTATAAAAGACACCTTTTAAGAGTAGAGCATTTCTTTGAAAAATATATCTTGGCAACAGTTGTAAAGCCTAAGAAAGTATCTCTGGTTAAGGTTTAATAGAAGACAATCTAATTAGGAGATCAAGAGCCAACATTTCACCTACTGAATCTGTATAGAGAAGACCTGGAGCAATGAGAAAAAATGCTTATGTGTATCTGAAACAAGGTACTAGTTATGAGAGTCCAATCAAATCAAGAGAATCATTCACATAGAAAATTTGACACTGGTTACAAGGTTCGAGGAAGTAGCAACACACACACACACACGCGCACACACACACACACACACACACACACACACACACACACACACACACACACACACCCTGCAGTCTCAGTACCAATAGATTTTATTATTGCTCACATAGCAAGAAGTAATAATCAGGAGGCATTCTATTTCTACACAAAAACTTTCTGCCACTAACCTACTGAAATAAAATCCTACGGTGGGATATGCAGTTAATAAAGTATAAATGAACTACCTGAGGACTAATATATTCATTCACGCATTTGTTCTTTTTTCATTCAAATATTTATTAAGTATTTGCTATATAAGAGTCATAGTGCTAGCCAATGGGCTAGATAGAAAAACAGTGAATACCCAGTTCTGCACTCTAAAGTTTACAAACTCCAGTAAATAATGACACATGTACAGAAAAGATGTGCTGCAAAGACATAATACATTATACTATATTGACAAAAACAAAATCTATATGCACAAGATGGACAATAATTTGTTTAGCTTAGTTTCCATTTTTAAAATGGACAATAGTATCAAATCCTATCAAATTTAGCTAACACTATCACAAATCCATTCTGATTACCATACCTAATTTGTTATACATGACAAATCACTGAGGATTATTGTTTTTCAATAATCTTCTATGTATCGTGACCTATTAAATACTTGGTTATTTGATATATAAAAGAAGTTAAGAACCCTGAGGATTAAATGTATTCAAGGCAATTGAAAAGAAAACCCAACAAAAGACTGTACTTACGATATGGCACTTCTAGTGGGTGACCTGTCATGTTGCACCATCCTATTGGGTGAATGTCAGGGCTGTCAACATCCATCCAATAGTCATATTTGTGGCTCCAGCCATCAAAGTGGACCTGTCAAAAAGTAGAGTTTGAATAATCAGCATTTGATATTCATATATCCGAATATATATGAAAAATTTTATTAACCACAGATCAACACGCCAAGAGTACAAAAATATCAAAATAATATTATTTGTGGCCATAGGGAATAAAAATAGACAAATTTAGAGTTCAAGACACAAATATTTCTCAAAAAAATAACAAACCTTTTGACTTTGTCTTTGTTTTTTTTCCATGACCATAAATAGATTCAGATATGGGTGGGTATTCTCACAAAAATCAAATGCCATTTTCACATTCTCTAAACAGCTATTGACTTCTCATATCATTCTTTCTCACATAACCAAAAACAGTGATAAAACAAACCAAAACATTGTTTGATTTCTGTCCAGAGCTTCATCATCACCATGGATGTTTTTCATTTTCATTCTGGTCTCATCTTTTCCCATAATGTTTATCTTCAAAAATGGGCATGGGTTTTCAGGTTTGGCAAACCCTAGGAGAGTTTTTATCATCATATCCTAAATACACACACCCAGAAGAAAGTATGCCTCCTAATTGCTCATGTCAGATTGACATATGGCACTGTTGCCACTATGGGAAAAAAATAGTAGGGGGTAAATTAAAGTTTTATATTTACTCGAGTTCAAAAAACATAGCATAAAATATGGGGGGAATGGTTAGACAACATTTCTTATGAAAGCTCCCTCAGCACAAGTCAATAGTGTGAGGCAGTAGACAAAAAATTCAAATGACAGCATAGGCTGAATTTACAGAAGTAAAATATCAAAAACAGAGAATGACGTTCTACTGTAATCTACCGTGAGAAAATCACATCTGGAGTGTTCTCTCTGGTTCTGGGCCCCACATCTGAGGAAAGACCTTGACTTTGGGGGAAATGAGAGAGTTGTTTTCAAATACATCAATGCAAAAGGTTGCTACATCAAGAAAGGGGGAAGTTAGGTGGCACAATGGATAGAACACTCAGCTTGGAATCAGGCAGATTCATCTTCATGAGTTCAAATTTGGCCTCAGATACTTACTAGCTATGTAACCCTGGGCAAGTCACAAAACCCTGTTTCCCTCAGTTCCTCATAGGTAAAATGAGATAGATAAGCAAATGACAAACTTCTCTGGTATCTTTTCCAAGAAAACCTCAAAAGAGGTCATGGAGAGTACTGGACAGGACTGAAACAACAAGAAGAATCAGCAACAATGGATGGAATTTGCAAACTGGAAGCCTGAGGGGTTTGGAAGATTGAAGGTTAGGGGGTGGGGATGGGGAAAACCTTCTAACAATTGGAGCTTTCCAAAAGGTGAAATGGGCTACCTGAGGAAGTTGGAAGGGACCTCAGAAACCATCTAGTACAACTTGCATAAGAATCCTCATTGCAATATATGTAGTAAGTATCCACTCCACCTCTGATTTAAGACCTCCAAGGCAAGAGGAACTCATCACTTCTTCATGTAGCCCATTCTATTTTTTTTTCACAGCTTCGATTGTTTGAAAGGTTTTCTTGATATCAAGTTTTTTTCATTATCCACCCTTTAGGTTTTTGCCCTTTAGGGCCAAACAGAACGGATTTAATTCCTTTCTTACACAACATGCCCTTTCTTCAAATATCAGAAGCCAGATATCATGCCTCCCCTAAGTAATCTTTTTTCCAGGCTGAACATCTCCAGTGCCTTCAACACATCTTTCTATGCCATGGAATGAAGGCAAAGTTGATCATCCTCTTAATACTTCCCAGCTTCTCATAAAGTATGTTGCCCAGAACAGAACACAACAATTCAGATAAGAGAAGAATATAGGGTGGCTATTACTTCTCTATTCTTGGAAGATATTCCTGTCTTAATGCAGACAAAGATTGACTAGCTTTTTTTCGTCCCGCTGATGAATCACACTGAGCTTGTTGTCCATGGAAACCCATTGATCTTTGTCAGAAAAATTTCTGTCTAACCATATCTTATACTGTGAGGTTGATCTTTTCATACCCAAGGGTAACATTCTACATTTATCCCTACTGAATTAAACTTATTAGATTTCTCTCAGTGCTTTATAATGTCAAGTACCCTATGGATCATCACTCTGCCATTTACTTCATTAGCTATCCCTCCGAGCTGGCGCCATCTTTAAATTTGGTGAGCTGGCCATCTACTATGTCACTGATAAAAATGTTAAACAACATTGGACCAGGCACGAGTCTCTGAACCATTATAGGGAATACCCCAGCTATGCTGATATTGAGCTATTAGCAACTACACTTTCATAGTCAAGCCATCCAACCATTATGGGGAGACCTTCAAACAAAGATTGGATAGCCACTCATTAAAGATGTCATAGAGAGGATTCTTTCTCAGGCATCATTTGGACTAGATGATTTCTGAGCTTTCCTTTAATTCTGAGATTCTGTGCATAAATATCTAAAAACTCTAGTTACAGGCTACTGTCAGTATAATATGGTAAAGAGAAGAGGTGTTGTAATATGGTAAATATGGTAATATGGTAATATGGTAAAGAGAAGAGGCCTCAGAAATAGAAGACAGGACAGGTGGTATTTCACACAGCATTTAGAAGATTCCTCTGAAATTATGACAGCACCTGAGAGTCAATGTGAGAGCTGAATTAATTGGATGGTGGTAGCAAATACAATTCCAAAGGGGCCAGGAGTCTTAACCTAGAATTGTGATTGTGGGAATCATGAACTTGTATGAAGGAAAAAATACATCTTTATTTTCATTAACTTCTAACTGAAATTTAGCAATTTCTTCAATTATTTAAAAATATTCATCTAGGAAGGGGTTCATAGGTTTAATGAGACTATCAAAAGAGACTGTGACACAAGGAAAGTTAAGAATTCCTGTACTAGAGTATTTAAGGGGGACAATTTGGGAAGGGAATCGGTGTATTTTTTAAATTTTCTTTTTTGTTATTATGAATTTGACAAGCATCAACAAATGTGAATATTTCCATATGCAAAGAACAAGAAGAGTATTGTTGATGACACTATGTATATCTATTATATATATAGCACCAAGCACATATTACATTTAAACAGTAATACAAATGTGTCTCTAGTCATCTGTGTCTCCTTTTAAACTTCCTTCTGCTCTCAAATTTTGCTAACATTCTTTTTTTTTCACTTGTGGGGAGGTATCACTACCATTCCCTCCCACTACCCTCCTCTTTTCCCACCAAAAAGAAAAAAGCTGGCCTCCAAGAACAAATACAGTCAAGCAAAACAAATTAACACATTGGCCACATATGAAAGTGTATGTATCATTCTGTACCTGTCATCCGTTACTGTTGTCAGGATCGAAATCCGACAAAAAGGTAAACTCAGGCAAGTTTCTCCAAGCAAGATATCATTTATTAACAGAGCCATGCTACCTGATAATAGAAGGTCAACAGCTTGCCTCCATTTATGTCAAGGACCCTGAAAAAGACAGGTCTCCTTTTATAGATTTTGGGGAATACAGAACAAAGAACAGAACAAGGTAGATGTCCTCATGGGACTGAGGACAACATGACTGGTTACAGAGCTGAGGTGAGGGGAACAACATGATGGGTTGGAAGTTTGGTAATGAAAGACAAGCAAGGACCTTTCTCCTTCCCTCCTGAGAGTAAGAAGTGCCCATTGTTTGAATCCAGATGCAAGGTAGTTGTCCAGACTTTTGGACAGCAAACCAGTCATCCTTGAAGGATAGCTTCGTGGTGTTAAGATACTAGACCAGACTCCCTGGTGACCACTCATCCCCCAGGTATAGTAAAATTCCCTGAGGAAAGAACAGTACAGTGGTATTGTGCTACAAGAAATGAGGAGCAGGTGGACTTCAGAAAAACCTGGAAACACTTATTTGAACTGATGCTGAGTGAAGTGAGCAGAACCAGGAGAACACTGTATACAGTAATAGCAACATTGTGCAATGATCAGCTTTGATAGACTTAGCTCTTCTCAGCAATGCAAGGATCTAAGACAACTCCAAAAGACTCATGATGGAAAATGAGAAAGAACTATGGAGTATGAATGCAGACTGAAGCGTACTATTTTCTCTTTTTCTTCTTTCTTGTGGTTTTTCCCTTTTGTTCTCATTTTTCTTTCACAATATGACCAATGTGAAAATATGCTTAACAAGATTGTAATAACATCAAATTGCATGCCATCCTGGGGAGAGGGGAGCAGAGGGAGAAAAAAATTGGAACTCAAAATCATATAAAAGTGAATGTTGAAAACTCTTTACATGTAATTGGAAAAAATAAAATACCATAAAGTGGGGAGGGGAGAGAGAAAAGAATAGCACGGTGATTAGCAGGAAAGCTGCATTTTTAAACTTAATCCATTATAGGCCAGCTGAATCTCTGAACTAAGTTCAGGGACAAAGAACCATGACTTAAGCAGTCAATTGTAAATAAGAACAATTTAAATTTAAATAAAAAATTACATTTAAATTAAAAAAAGATACAGGATCAGTTCACTGTGATACAGTGGAAAGACCATGATTGTCTTGCTGGAGATCATGATGCTTGTCTGTTGTCTCTTTTGTCAATTATGTTTAACTGTGTTTCTTCAAGTAGGGTTTAATTGAAAATGTGTTGAAAAGTTACTATACCATACTGATGAAAAGAAAAGGCATTTATAATTAAAAAACGAACAAATAAATCTTGGCCCTCAGAAGACCTTAATTTTTATCAAAGCTCTATTAATCCTTTGCTATGCAATCCTGAGAAAGTTTCTTTCCTTCTGTGGGCCTCAGTTTCCTCAACCCTAAAATAAGGGATTTGATGGACATGATCACTAATTCTCAGAGTGAACATTCTATCATTCTGTAATCTGTATCTTTAGTCTTCTCTTTGCATTAATTTGCTACATATTGGCCAGATTTAACCTGTCTTTGGAACAGTTTCATCACTTTTGATAGATTACAGTGGTCTCAGGTATTGTATAGATTTTGTATATTAATATTTGAAAAAATCATTTGACAATGCAAAGTACCACTTAAGTACCAGAAATAAAAGTAATCATTCTCATTAGTAGGTTCATTTGTGGTGCTGAGAGCAATAAAGAAAAAGGTTGTTTAATTTTTTAAAAGGGCTATACAGCATTTAAACTGCTCTCAATTTAATTAATTTTAATTAAGTAGACAGACTTAAATTTGCTTCCAAAAATAAGTAGAACTTAATTTAACATGGTCATTGTGACACCTGCTGGATCCAAATTATTTATGTGGTTCAGATTCAAATCACCTCTTTTTCTATGAATCAGCAATCTAAAAACATGGATGATCAGTCAGTGCTATAGTGGCAGGATCAGAAGAGGAATATTTCTATAAAATTTTTATGAATTACCACCCCTACTTTATTGATCAATATTAATCCCTTGGGATAAAGTATAGAACAGGCAAGCAGGTAGAGAACACCAGAAATAGTTGACAGCCAGATTACAGATAGAAAACAGAAGAGATGGAACAGTGTTCTAGAAGAAAGAAGTGCTAAGATATGAAGCTGGACAAGGTTCCTTCCAACTTCCTGAGTGTAGGAAACAGACCCTCCATACATTCTATTTTGATGGATCTGCGATATCAAGAGTGGGTATTTCATGCACTAGTGGAGACAGGAATGGCCTGGGCTTTCTGATCCAATGTCATTCTTCCCTCTTCCATCACATGAAAGTTTAATCTTCTTTGAAGATGATCTGTTACCTAAAGCATCTACCAACAGAATTCCATAGGACCATGACTGTTCTATCACTTCCACATTCCTCTTAATAAATGCCTCACTCCATTTCTTCTAATGTCTTAACTCCCTGAGAGTTTATCCCCCTTCATCCTGTCCCATATTAATACACGTGTTCTCATCTGCTTCTATTCCATTCAAACACAGGTCAAGTGTCACCTTCTTATCTGGTACGTGAGGTTTTTCCTGATCCCTCCAGCTGCTGGTGCCTCTATCCCTGTCTTTCCCTCTCCCAAAATAACATCAATTTTAAAATTTCTTTCATATATTTTTTATCTATTCATTTGTGTGCATGTTACTTGCACCAACAGAGTATAAGCAACTCAAGAGCAGGAACTGTTTAATTTTTGTCTTGGTAGGTGGTATAATGTGCTGAAAATGGAGTAAAAAAGAATTTGAATTCTGCCTCAGATATTTACTCACTGTGTGACCCTAGGCAAGTCACTGAACGCCTCTGTACCTCAGTTTCTTCATATGCAAACTGGGGTGGGGAGGGCAGACTTGACAGCCTTTGAGGTCCTTTGCAGCTCTAAATCTATGATGTCTGGCACCTGACACACAGCAAGCATTTAATGAATGTTTGTTGATCATTTGCTGTTATTTCCCACTCAGTGACACTCCTCTGGACTTCTCCATCTTGCCTTGGGAATGCCTTCATCCAGCAAGATCACGTCAGCCCCAGAATTCACAATTCATCAGTACTCTCTGCCTAGGAGCCCTTCCCTCAATTGGAGTGTAAAGATGGAGAGCTCCTCCCCAAACTTCCACGTAAGGAGGTGGTCCAGGGAAGCCACCTCTTCATTTCTCACCTGGCTAACATTTCTCTGCTTTTCTCCTTCATGTTCTCTCAACAGGGATCTTCCCTCCTCACCCCACCTTTTCAGTTTCCCTTTCTGTCTTCCTCCTCTATTAGACTGTAAACTCCTTCATGGCAAAGACTATCTTTTACTTATTTGTATTTTCATCACGTAGAAAAATGCCTGGTAAAGAGTAAGTGCTTAATAAATAAATATTGACTGATTGACATATGATAAACAAAATGCCAAAAACTAAAATTCGAAAAATAATAATTCATTTACCACTAATCCACATCCTCACTGATATTTTTAGTCCAGTCACTAAATGTCCTCTTCTCTCTCTGTCTCTCTCTTTCCTCCCCCCACTCCAAACCGTTTCCCTCCTTTCTGTCTTAGATAATTCTGGGGACAGTATAATTATTAAATAGCTAAACTGACCAACAAAACTCCCTACAACAACTTAAGCCACAAATAAGTAACCCGATGTTTAACTTTGTAGGATATTATTAAGGCACAATGAAATAAAAGTGAGGCATTAATGTTGCAAACCACTTTGAAATAAGAATTCTGTTCCACGTATTATTACATACTTTTTTTGAGTTTTTTTTTCAGTTTATTATTTAATATATTTAGTTTTCAGCATTGATTTTCACAAGAGTTGGAGTTACAAATTTTCTCCCCATTTCTACCCTCCCTACCCACTCCAAGATAGCATATATTCTGGTTGCCCTGTTCCCCAGTCTGCCCTCCCTTCTGTCACCCCACTCCCTTCCCATCTCCTTTTTTCTTCCTTTCTTGTAGGGCAAGATAAATTTCTATGCCCCATTGCCTGTGTATCTTATTTTCTAGTTGCATGCAAAAAACTTTTTTTTTGTTTTTGAACATCTGTTTGTAAAACTTTGAGTTCCAA
>CM053622.1:200119090-200136343 GCA_028646595.1 Phalanger gymnotis | reverse complement strand
CTTTCAGGAACAGAATAAATTAACAGCCGCTGACTGACTGTCAATCCCAGCTTTCCCAGTTCTGTTTCAGCCTTGTCATCTTGGGCATTTCTGAGAAACTCACTCAAGCAGGCTTTTGGTTTGCACTCTTTTGGATCCCACCTCTCTTTCTCCTAGAGGAGATGACCTTAAGAAAAGAAGCTTATCCTTGTGGAGCATAGAATAGGGACCAAGTAGGAGGGCAGAAACCAAGAATATGTAGGAAGACAGGAGAATAAAAGCAGAGTTGATGTTCAAATTCAAGGAGTATTTGACGCAAGTTCTAGATATAAAGTTAACACTAAGGCAGAGTCTTCACTCTGGGAAGGATTATTATTTTCAGGCATGGAAGCCTTGGGCTTATCTCTCATTCTTCCCTGCCTCTCACTCCCTACATGCAGTTACTTGTCATGTCTAGTTGGTTCTTCTTCCATCACACAAAATCTATTAAGGGTTAGATGTGTCCACGGTCAGTACATATGATAGTACAGCTAAAGATGTGACCATTGACAGTGGAAAAGACTGCTGCATGTCCCCATTTTAAGTATCTTTCCTAGGTATACATAAATAAGGACAGTCAGGATATGTGCTCATGATAAAGTAGAAACTTATTTCAAGTGCCTCAGGTGCACAGGCTTGCTCAGCATAGCCTAGTGAGATATAGTCTAGATACTGTAGGACACGAGTTCTTAACTTCTTTGGTGTTATGGATACCTTTGGTAGTATGGTGACAGTTGTGGTCTCTTTCTCATAATAATATTTTTAAATACATAAAATAAAATATATAGATTTACAAAGGAAACCGATTATGTTGAAATAAGGTTAACAAAAATATTTTTTTGAATATTCATTAATCCCGTATTGGAACCTTTGCTGTAAAGGGATGCCACTCATGCTTCTAGCACACCTGCAGAAGAGCTCTATGAAGATGTCCTCACACTCAGAGCTCCATAATGCCTGAATTGCCACTCTGTACTTCAGTCTGCCAATCAACCCTTTATTCAGTAAAATACAAGGTGGGCACTTGAGTAGCTGAAACAGTAAGGCAATAATAACAATGTAGATGATAATTGTCAACATGCCTGTGTGGTTCTGTATCGCAAAGTATACGAGACTCTCCACATAGAAGCTAGAAGAAGTAAACCATTTATTCAGACACCAGAGAACCAGATCCCATAACTAAATGCTCAGCTCCCACAGCCAGTCCTTCTACTTCATCATAACAGCAAGGAACCTAAAACATTCCATACAGAGTATCACAACTTGGAGCCTCTCCAACCCCCTGCTGGAGTCTTCCCCAAAACCAAACTCACAGTACAGCTAACTCAGCCTGTTCAGTTCTAACAATCATGAGGGTGGCCATTAGCAGCCACTAGTAGCCATAACATCTCTCTCTCTCTCTCTCTCTCTCTCTCTCTCTCTCTCTCTCTCTCTTTCTCTCTCCAATTTTTTGTGGCATAAGTTCCTTTTCCTGTCAGGAAGCTCCTCCCACTACATGTGTCTTAGTCTTCCTGTGATATAAACAGGTCACCTGGCCTATTAATGGGTGGGAAAGATATTAAAATCTAAATTGCTAATACAGTAGCTAGTATTTTGTCTTCTTTTCCATAACTTTGATCTGAGAGAAATCACTTGCCCTGTGTATATCACTGCTTCCCCTTCTACTCATTTCATATGTTGCTAGGAAGACCTGTGTTCAAGTCCTCACATATACTGGCTATATGGTTGTGGGCAAGTAACAAGTTCATAAGATCATAAATCATAGTCACTTAACCTCTCAGTTCCACGTCCAGTTTTCTAAGGCTATAAATTATAAGGATGACCAAGCCATGTTAGTGGAAAGGGATTGAGTTCCCCAGAGGGATAAATTTACATTCTTGGGTCTCATCTGTTCCTGCCTGCCCCCAAATAAGTTTCAGTTAAAATTCAGAAGCTGCCCTACTTCCAGATATACATGCCATCTTTGTAAATGGTCAATAAATCTGGTCCAGATATATAGGGATATTTTGGAATATTTATAACCATAAGGATTCAGGGTCCTGACAAGCAAAATTCAAAACTAGTAGAATTCTAGAGAGTCTGGAATTTTAACTGATACTAAAGTTTCTCTCTTCCTTAATTTGTCAGAGTCTGAATATCTTAAAACTTATGGATTTTGTTTTTTTATATTTCATATTTTTCCCAAGTGTAAGCAACATCTTCTTTTCATTACAGATGAACTTCTTTCAGGTTGTGTTGATATTTCAGCTGGTTTTGAATGGTTCATTATATTTTCCCCCATTTCTTGGGCGGTGATTGGTGCATTCTCAGATAGGTGGCCTCGCCAAAAGCTTCTGCCTGTGGGCTGTAACATAAATATGTAATGATGGTAATGAGCTCTAGTGTGTGGGTTTTACTGACACAGGTTATTTGCAAGTGGTGACTTATTCCTTAGGCATAACAACCATGAAATAGCTCCTGGCACTTATTAATAACTAGATGCTCTTCTGCATTTATGTTATCTCATAAAGAAGAGGCCATTAGTAATGCTGGATGGGAACTTTGATTAATCAATGCTTTTGTATTACTAATGTTCCTTGATGAACCAAAGTGCTTCCTGTAAGCAGGGCTCAACGAGGATTATGTTGTATTTGGGTAATTGAAGTGATGCATCATTTCATTGCATATGATTCTATTTCTTCTTGGAACATTGTCACAGTGAATCACAGTCAAGTTACAACAGTGTCATTGAATAGCATATCATAGGGCCATTATACTAATATTATATGAAAAAGAGTGGAAATGTAGGGTAGCAGTAGATGCATAATGGATAGTCAATGGTAAAAAGCCATTTAGAATGGTAATGGTTGCTAGTGGTTTTCTTTCATTAATGACAACCTTTTTTTAAAACTAATTAAAAATGCCACACACTTTAGCTTCAGTTATATATTGAACATTTGTTTTTTTATGTTGCATTTTACCAAATACAGTGCTCAAGGAGAATGAGCAATCAGTTCAAGAGGACCCTCTAATTCAATGGCGATAAGTGCTGTGCATGTACTATTGTGTGGTTTGGAGGTGGGGTATTAGTCCCAGATTTCTGTGATCATTTTACCTATATCACATCTATCTGGAAATATATATTGGTTGAACAGATTTTATCCTTGATAATAGTCACAAATATAAAATACTTCTGCCCTTTTGTTCAATTGTGTCCAACTCTTTGTGATCTCCTCTCGTGTTTTCTTGGCAAAGATCCTGAAGTGGTTTGCCATTTCTTTCTCCACCTCATTTTACAGATGAGGAAACTGAGGCAAACAGGGTTCAGTGACTTGCCCGGCGTCACAGAGTTAGTAAGTATCTGAGGCCAGATTTGAACTCAAGGATATGAGTCTTCCTGACTCTAGGCCTGCCATCCACTGCACCTAGCTACCCTCTTTCCACTATACCATACATTAAAACAAGCAAATAATTTTTTTAAACCTAAAAACACAAACACAGAGTCAGCTGTGGCTTAGTGAATAAGGAGCCTGCCTTAGAGCCAGAAAGGCCAGGGTTCAAAGTGCTTCCTCTGCCACAAACTGGCTGTATGATCCCTGGAAAGTCCTATAAGGTCTAGATCTGTCTCTGTTCCTAGGTAATTCTCTAAGACTCTGAATTGCAGAGAAGGGGTGAACCTGCATTAATAGTGAGTTTTTCTCAAGGGGAGTTCTCCCTAGTAATAAAATCACATGTCTGATTCAAACAGATCAAACATCACATACTCAGAGTTTAGGATGCCCCACACCCCTTTCTAGTCACTCCTTCCTCTTAATAACTTCTGTTTGCTCAAGGTGTACCACATGTTCTCCTGTGGAAGCCTTTCCCTGATCTATCTATATGTTAGTCTTTTCTCCTTCCTCAAATTAAATTCACTTTTCGTTTGTTTAGGACAGTGATTTTGTTGGTTTTAGGGAGTGAGAGGAATCTCCTTTTACCAATGCGGACCAAAAACTGTTCAGTGATTTACAGTTTTGAAAAGGTACCTGGGGTGCTGAAAAAGTAAGTCAGTTGTCCAAAGTCATATAGCCAGTCTATGTCAGAGGCAGTATCTGAAGCAGGGTCATCCTGATTCTTGTGATGAGCTGTCCAGTAAGAAAAGCTGCCTCTCTTTATATTTATTTATTTGCGTTAATATTGTATCTTTATATTGGAGACTACTAGGGGGAATAGAGGATATAGTTTTAGGCATGGACTCAAGATGAACTGAGTTTAGATCCTGACTCAGATACTCCCTGGCTGTGTGATCATTTAACTTCTCTCAGTGTCTTTCTGCATCTATAAAATGAGGAGCAATATTGGGCTCAATGGCCTCTTAAGTCCTATTGGTGGTGGTGGTGGTGGTGGTGGTGGTGGTGGTGGTGGTGGTGGTGTTGGTATTGTTGAATTGTTTCAATTATGTCCAACTTTTGTGACCCCATTTGGGGTTTTCTTGGCAAAGATACTGGAGTGGTTTGCAATTTTCTTCTCCAGTTCATTTTACAAATGAGGAAATTGAGGCAAATAGGTGCCCAGGGTCACACAGCTAGCAAGTGTCCAAGGCCAGATTTGAACTCTGGAAGATAGGTCTTCCTGACTCCAGGCCCAGCACTCTTGTCTACTGCACCATCTAGTTGCCCCATTTAGCTCTAAGTGTCCGGTCTGTGGTCTATGAATAGGAGTTCCTTGAGGTTATGTCCACCTTTTTTGGGGAGAGGGGGGAGCACTTAATAGATGATTGTTGGAATTCAGTTGATTTGTTGAGACTCTTCAGTTTTTTTAAATTAAAGAACACTACTTTTCAGTAATTTCTGAGTTCAGTGTGACCACCCAGCCTAATAGCCATTTTAATCAACATTAAAATCTTTTGTCAGTCCACAGTGTATACTAATTCATTATGTAAAAGCCAAGAAAAGTTGTTCGTTTTCATGTCTTAAATAAATTGCTTATTACAAAGCATGGTACCTACTTTTGAGAGACAGCCTGATTTGAAGGCAGAGGACATGTTTAAATTGGTATGGGAGTTTCCCAGCTTGGGTTATTTGAGAGAAGAGGGAAAATATGTAAGAAGCCAGAAAGGAAAAGAAATTTATTAGTGCACTAATACAGACTGCTTCCTGATGGCATCTTCACCTTCTTATGGCAAAGGTCATATTTTTATAGCTGTATAGTCCCAATTAAAATACATAGCTTCGACCAGTGGCATTCTGTGGCAGAATGGATATGGTGAAAGTATGCAAAGTTTGAGGTCACAGACGTTACTTAAAGTCAAGTTTATTCCTTTGGGAATTTTTTTTCTGTGATTAGTCTTATCAGAATTCCCTGTGTTGTCATGGAATCTCAAGGATGGTGAAGGTCCTTTTCAAAATAAAATCATTCTTTCTCATCTTCTTGTCACCATTAAGGTGAGAAGTACAAACTATATTTCTCTTTCCTTCGCTTTAGAGATGACTTCAGCTGGGGAGAAGATATCCCCTAAACTTATAGTACTCATGCTCATCGATCTTCTTTGCAAAATCCTTTCTCTGCGCCTTATTGCCTATGTGTCCTTGGACAAGTCATTTTTATCTCTCTAAGACTGGGTCTTCTCATCCATAAAATGGAGATAATGTTCTTTCTATTGCCTACCTCATACATGCTTTAGTGATTCTATAGAAATATGAGCTCTTATTACTATTTCATCTTTGGTTGATGGCATACTTGTTTTAAAATTCTTTTAGAATGTAATTTTTATTTGAATGGAGTTTTACAGAAATTTAGAACAGTCAGGCTAGAAAAAGGAAGAAAGGGGACACAGAGTACTATGAGAAAAGACAATAGGAAAACAGATATTTTTAGGCAAAAGATTATTCATTTTATTTGAATTATTTATTACGGTCCTAGAGCATTGTGGGTGTTTCACAAGGTAAAGAATTAGGGCAAAAAATATACTTAGAGGAATAGAGCTTAATATACTGGGAAAGATTAAAATGTGTTCAGAACAATATAGAGTAGCTAGTCTAAGGTATAACTTATCTTTCCATTGGTATGAATCATATTAAGAATGGAATATAAATTGGGTCAGCATGAGGGGAGCTGAAACTAATGTAAATATCTAAATAGGGGTGTGAAGAGAGATCATGAGTGGCTTACAGCCCTCAGATACACTCTTGTGCCTGGTTTATGTCATTTTCAATGTGCAGTTCCTTGTGGCTTCTATGAAAACATGTCTTCTAAGAATGATGTAATTTTACAACAGCCACAGAATTGAAGCTTCAAGGAAGACAGAAGAGAAGATAAAAGCAGCATTTAGAATAACTTGAAAGATCACAGTGACATGAGAGACAGAGTGAGGATCAAAGACACAAGCAGACTTAAGAAAGGGTGAAAGTGGGTTAGGGAACATGATCAGAAATGAAGTGAAAAACACCTAAGAACTGAGCTAAAGCAAAGTCAACCATGTGAAATCAGATAAATGTGTTTGAGTAGCTTGCTTGCTCACACTTGGTAGTCAGAGAATTTGGGTTGAAAATCAGGTGCTACTGACCATGTCACCTCAGATTGGGTTCCTCCTCTCCCTCCCTCCCTCAAGATTCAATTTCCTATTCTCTAAAATGAGGAGATTGAACTACGGTCATCTCTAATCCTCTGTTTCTGCTTATGTCATGGAGTGAGTGTCAGAGAAAAAAAACACAACAAATCTTCAAAGACCTTACTTAATACTTCATAAATGAATACTACCCGTATGAAGCTTTGTTCATCCTAAAGACATGTGTCCATTTTGTATACACATGTGTATGCATGTATACTGTGCTCTTGTTTTCTTTCCTAGTAGAAAAAGGCTTCTTGAGAGCAGGAACAGTTTCTTCTGTCTTTTTGTCCCTAGTGCTCAGTCCACTGCCAAAGAGCTCATAGGCACTTAAATGCTGGTTGATTGATTTGGTTGTTTAATCTAGTGAGGGTGGACCTACCACCTCCTCAGACAGACCGTTTCATTTTGTGGTAATTCTAATGATTAGGAAGCTTTTCTTTCATTAAGCCAAAACTGTCTTCTCTGCAATTTCCACCTGTTACAGTTTTTCACTTGTGTACAAATATCAGATTCCCAGGATGAGGGAAGCATGTTTAGACAGCACCTGTTCTGAAAGAGATTTAGGCATTCTTTAAATCAGTAGTTTGATGTTTTGGCCAAAAAGATAACACAATCTTGGGCTTCATTAAGGGCCACAGCTTCAAGGATTAGGGAATTGATAGTCCCACTGTACTCTTGGCTATGTTATAAAGTATGTTCCTTTCATGAATTGTTTGGACTAGACATTTCCTAAGGTCTCAGCTAACTCAAATTCTCCGAGTATTCCTGCTTTTGCAGAAGAGATCTATACCCATTTTATATGATATATTGGTATATTATTATATGTCGGTATATTGGTATATTACATGATACTTGGAATTGTAACATTACATATTTAAGCGGACCTTAGGGATTGCTTAATCAATCTGCCCTTACCCCTATTTTATAAATGTGGAAACCGAGGCCCAGAATGTAAGACTTGTCTAACTTCAAACAGTAAGTAGCAAAAAGGTGATTCAAAACTAAGCCACCTAATTCTAAATTCTTTGCTCCTACCATAATGCCATACTGTCTTCCTTAGATTTCTAGTTAGATGGAAAAATGATCCCTCCCCCCCATTATAACCAAGTTTCACCATTCCATAATATAACATCATAAAATCCCACTGTAATTTCTTTTTTTTTTAAAGCAGATTTGCTCAACCACAAATCACAGCATTGTTCCTATAGAAATAACTGCCTCCCACTCCATCGAACATTCTCTAGCCTCTGACAGCCACACCGTGACATATTATGGAAGGAAGTAATGAAGTCATCCCTCCAAAGTTAAACTCCAGAGAGTTCTGCTTTCTCTGTTAACTTAATTTGCTTAACAATAATCCAATAAGTAATCTTTTTAAGAAAGATTAAGAAAACCCTTTATCATTTTGTAGATTTTCATTTATTTCATTCATTTTCATTCTTCTGAGATTTCTTCTCAGATTGAAAGTTCCTAATCTTTTTAACTTTATTTCACCGTGGGATCCTTGTTCTTTTTACAGTTTAATTTCTCTTCTCTAGCTGGGTGAGGCCATAAGAAGTACACACTGTTCCAGTCTTGAACAGACCATGGTTTTATACCAGAGTAGGATGGTGGTTTCTATTTTGTTTTTAATATTTCCCTCCATAGTGGTGCCTTACTTTTACATAGGGCTTAAATTTTTACCCAGCATTCTCCCTACATTCCTCCTTTAATCTTCACAATAACATGACTGGCAAGTTGTGTGATCATAGATAAGTCACCCTCTCTGAGTCTCAGTTTACTCATCTATAAATGGGGAAGAATAACCATAATTTTATTGCCCACCTCAGAGTATTGTTTTTAGGATTGTGTTTTGCAAATTTAAAGTGCTATAGATATGTGAATTAATATGGCAGGAAGGCAGAAATGAATTGTCTATCATCAGGGGACTTTGAAGAAATCAATCTTGTTGTAAGCAGAAGGTTGTAGAATTGTGGGTAATAAAATTCCATAGCTTAAGGAGGGCCATATTATGGAACACTTTAAATGCTAAGATTAGAAATTTGGATTTAATGTGATATGCAATTAATAAACATCGCAGAATTTTGAGCATGTGAATTATATAGTGAAAGCTTAGGCAGCTGTAACCAGCAGTTATACAGAGAAGGTGTTGGAGGGGGCAAAGATTGTGGGATAGAAGATGGAACCACGTTTAGGGTCATTCTTTTAGACCCAAAGATATTTCTCCCCAAAATGATCCTTTGGCAATTAGATTTTGTTATCCAAAATGAGTTCAATTCAGTGGACCTTTATGAAATTTTCTTCTGCTTTGTGCAAAGTACTTTGTTAGGCTTTGAGGATGCTGAAATGAAGACAGTACAATCCTTGCCTTTATGAATCTTACAGTGCTAATGAGGAGAATAGGTAAGAATGAAAGAAGGAGAAATGCAGGTCACAAGCCACAAGCTGATCCTAACCTTGAGTGCAGCCTGAACCAGATTAAGTTATAAATTGGAAATATTTAACAAAATAAATAAAAATACAGCAGAGCATAGATAACGTTAACATATTAGTTTCTAAGTCAGTTTGTATCCCACAGAGATCCTTTTGTATGTACAATTTAGAAGACTGCATTACTAGTTGTTACTACTGCTCTAGGACATTTTGAAGAAGGAGAGATCACTTCCAGCACAGAGATCAGGGAACACTTTGTTGAGTGGACACTTCAACTGGGCATTAAGAGAAGAAAAAGGCCATAGAAAGTCAAAGGTGAGGAGGAATCATATTCCAGGCATGGGAAACCAGTGTCCTAATGTGGAAAAAAAAATTTGACAGCCATTAGAATTGCTCATTGTGTTTGAAAAGTTATGAATTGTCTCTTAGACTGCACAGATAATGAGCTATAATAAGACACTTCCCACTATGCTTAGTTTCAAATCAGTGAGATATAACAATGGTGTCCCAATTCTGAAGTTCTTGTTGAAATTATTAAAAATAAATAAATGATAAAGCAGACATGACTATGCTGTAAGAGAGGTGGCAGCCTCCTTCAGTTGACCTAAAGACGTCATTAGGACCAATTTTCGATGACAGAGACTAATCACTCCTATTAAATCATATTCTTTCCTTTGTTCCTTTTATGAGGTATAATATTCCTCTCTTACATCTTCTATAATATTTTCCTTTTTGAGGTGTGTGTTGGGGGGGGAGTGTATTCTATTACCATTATTGGATTGATTTTCATACTTGAGTTACGGAATGTTTAACTCTTTCTGCAGAGATCTTGCCACAATTTTGATGCATGTAAGAGATCTAATTCATTAAACATCAGATGATATTGTTGATAGACAAAAATCTTCAAAACATAGAGGCTTGATAATTGGTTAAGTCCTTAGTGGGGAAGGGTTTGGATAGATTTAAAACTGAATTCCTCTCTCAAGTAGAACCTCAGTGAGTGCAAAAAGCCTGAGTACAGTGAATTTAATGGAGTGTTCTTCATCTCCTCTCAGTTACAGATAATACTGTAGTGAACTATATAAGGCATTTATGAATTATATTACATGTTAGCCTGAGAAGATCTGAACAAAAGAATGGAAGCTCTTCGAAGGCAAGGATTTTTTTTTCTTTTTATCCTAGTGGATGGTGTAGTACCAAGTACTTAGTAGGTACTTGATGAATGAATGGAGTGAAAAAATTCTTATTAAATAGTAAATGTAAAGCACTGTCCTAAGTTCTGGGGATACAAATAAAAAAATAAGAATTCTGTCCTCAATTAGTTCACATTTTAATATTGATAGAGAATATATAAAGTAGGTTCCAGTTGCAGGGTAGCTAAGAAGGCACAATGGTCCTTAGAGTGCAACAGTAAGGCCAGTAATAATGTAGTTTCTTTTAGCATCATTTCCATTAACGAAACCATTTCTTTTTCTGATGCAGAACCATTTAATGGTGCCAAGGAATTTGGCATCATCACCTTTCTTTTCTGGGTTTTCAATAGCTCTGACTCTTAAACATGCAGGAGCTGCAGCATTTTCAAGAGCAATTGCCCAGTTGAAGTTCCACAAAGTTTTCTCATCTGGACAGTGGCTACTGCATGGGCAGGTTGGGAGTAGGAGTCCAGGCATGAGGTGCTGTTTCTAGGCTCTGGGTTTTTCTACCTTTCTTTTTGTCAGTTGCAAATGGTAGCCATGACTCTCCTTAAGATGGCTATCGGGGTGGGGACCAAGCTGGAAGTAGAGGTGAGGGTGATGCATGCCAAATGATGACTCATCCCTTCCTGTTCTTTCTGCATGCGCCATTGGTCTATTACACCTTTCTAGCAGGGCATTAGATCTATGTACTAAACTTCCAGTTGATACCAAATAATTTAAAACTCATTTCAAATCTCATTAATTTTACATCTGTGGCATTAACCTAATTTCTAAGATAGTTGCTAGACCCATTATTATGAGGGTTACCATTGGATTTCAGAATCTTCAAATACATCTCTGTTTTTAACTGTTAAATAGCACCAGTCTAAGGAAAATCGGAGTAGGGAGATGAGCCAAGGATGGCCAGAAGTATAAAAATAGGAGTTAGGAGGTAGGTAGGGCAGGAGTGGGTATGCTGAAATGCAAATTGAATAAAGCAGAGAGTCTGCAAAAGAAGGCAAGTTCTAGAGAATGGAGTTTTTTTGGATAGCATGGCAGTACCACAAAGAGGGGAGAATGCTGGCATTGAATCTGGGACATCTGGTTTGGAAACCCAGCTTAGATTCTTAATAGCTTTGTGACCTTGGTCAAGTCAATTAACACCTGAGTCTTCATCCAGAAAATGTGATGATGTTGTGAGGAAAGTACTGTTAATGAATGTTAATGAGCTGCAATAATACCTCAGTATGCTTTTTAAAGCCTTCTTAAAGTCTATATGTGTGTGTGTGTATAATTCATTACAATGTAATTGATGAAGGAAAGACTTATCAAAATGTGTTGAATACTTTGATAGGGATAGGGACTAGGTATATGATTTCCTTGGTATAGGAAACTGTATTGAGGAAATTCCCTCTACTAATTCAGGTAGACACTTTTTTTTTTTGAAATTTATAGTCTTAGTACTGGAGGAGTAGAGGTTAAATGACCTGCCTAGAGTCACTTAGTGTATGTCAGAGGCAGGATTTGAATCTGTATCTTCCTGGCTTTGAGGCTAGCTGTACTATCAACAACTTAAAGAGTTATAATCAGTAGAAATGATTTTATTTCTGTTCTTCTTTTGCTGAAATTTGCATTTCCTCAAAACATGCTGTGGGATACTTAATCAACATAATACATTGAGTTGAGTGTGCTAAAAGCAGGAAAAATAAATTATTTTAGGTACATGCCTACTTTTTTTTTTAAAAGTCTTTGTCCATACCCTGAAAGGTAACAGAATATATCTCTTACCTAAAAGGAACAACATATCAAAGATAATGGACTTCTTTTAAGGTTTCCTTTTCCTTGCGGATTTACCAAGAAACCATCTTTAGATCTTAATCGTTTGAAGAGATAGAAAGAGAAAAAAAAATCCAATTTCTAGAGGTTTTGTTGAAAAGTAAATAGCTGATGCCCAGAAAGCTGTTAGACATTTGACCTAGTAATACCACTTCTAGATCTCTAGATCTATGTCCCAAAGAGATAAAGGACCCATATGTACACAAATATTTACAGAAATTCTTTTCACGATGGCAAGGAATTGGAGAGTGAGGGGGTGTCCCTTAATTGGAAAATAGCTGAATGAATTATGGTACATGAATGTAATGGAATACTGTTGTATTGTAAAAAAATGATGTAGGGGTAGTTTTAGAGAAACCTGAGGAGACTTGTATGAAGTGATGCAAAGTGAGATGGAACAGAACCAGGAAAATAAATTTATACAATAGCAGTACTGTAAAGATAACTTAGAAAGACTTAGGATCAACACAGTGGATCCAACCATGTTTCCAGAGGATTCATGAGGAAACACACTATCTACTGCTAGGTAGACAGGTGATGTTCTCAGTGTACATTGAAACATGTATTTTTTTGGACATGACTAATGCAGAAATTCGTTTTGCTTGACTACACACATATTGGCAACAGGTTTAGATTTTTTGCTTTCTCTTTCAGTGGGGCTTCCATGTGACATAAGGCTATTAATGGCCTGGAAAGATCTTTCCGTTTACATTACCATTACAGTGGGTGGGGGGTAAAGGGAGGGAGAGATTTTGGAACTAAAAATAAAATAAAATTGAATTAAAAAATAAAGGGATGGTAAATGCTAAATGGTTGCGAAGATTATGGTAGCTAGATTTAATGTACTTCACTAAACATATATACATAAATAAAGGGACAGGCTTTGACTACTAGCTCGTATTTCTGTAGGTAATGTTATGGTTTACAAGTACTTTCTTTAGAATAAAGCTGTGACAGAAAGTAAATATTATTTCCCATCGTGTTTTTAGATAAGGCCCATAGTCACTGGTTAAGTGTTTGATTGGATGGAGTGCTTTGGACTCTCAAACCAGGGCTTTCCTTGTTGAATAATAGAGAACCTGGGCTTAAGGCCAGACTCTGGGGATTACTGTCTGTGCCAGTAACTTCACCGGTGAGGACTATTGATACATCTCCCCTTAAGTCCTTTCCAGCTCTAAATCTTCCTCCAAATTAGATCTGTTTTGAGATAAACGTGCAGTATTTTGCCTCCTTAATGAATTGTGAACACAGGCATTTATATTTTTTTAAAAACAAGCCAATTTGTTATGTGTAAACAATAATTCATTCTCAGTAACCCAAAAGTTATTCAGTGTTTTCCACAATTCTTCGAAATCATTAGTGATTTAATTAATCTTCAGGAGTCATTGCTGTGGTTCAGGTAATTATTCACTTACACAAGAAAGACAAATAGAAAGCTCCTGCAGTCACTTCGATAAATTACATGGTTCAGAGCAAGAGAACCAGTCTAAGTAAACACCAGAAACTGATACAGAAACAAGTATCTTCAGGCTGTTCAGATCCCCATTTTAAGGTCCCCTTATTTGCTACTTATTAGCAACATATATCTTTGAGTTTACATTTCAAGTTTTGATCTATATTACACAACAAGAAAACTATCAAGATTTAAATGTAAACTCTTGAAATTCACTTTATCATTGAACTGAAAAAAATACAGACAAGAGCTCAATGTTGTTTTTATCTTGGTATTTAAAGTTTTCTTTTTGTGTTATGTCAGAGTGAAATGGTTTAGTTTGTGAGAGAAAATTATATTTAAAAGACAAATAGTTTAAATTTGAAAAATATTAACCTCTGTCTTGGGTACATTTGTTTTGATCACTGATGGCAGTGTATTTGAATCAAATTATATCTTCAACCAAACCGGCAATTGCTATATCTTGTACATCACAATGCTGCATAACTGAGGAAAACATGGCAACTTTTGTATCATAAAATAGAGAATGATTTGAAAAGAAACCTGACATTGATGTTGTAATCTTTTAACACTTAAGTAGACCTCGGGATGCTCTATGTCCAACCCCCAAACTTCTGCATTGACGCCAAAGCCAGAGATGTTCCTGAGCCTTTTTCCTATGAGTCCCTCGAAGTGAGGACAGACCATGGAGGTTAACTTCTTTACTGCTGGAACTTTTAATCCCCAGAGCAATTCTGAATTTCTCAATTGAACTGTTAGTCATTCAGTAAGCATTATTAAGTACTTAACTGTGTGCTAGTAATTTTCCTAAGTGCAAAAGCTCATTCTTTTCCCAATACAATGACAAAAATGGCCCCTGTCTTCAAAGAAGTATAGTGTCTAATAGGGAAGACAACCTGTAAATAATAAAGTACATATTTTTTAATGTCTCTATATACACAAAGAACGTAGATAAGGGTAATATGAAAGGGAGAACCTTGAGGCTGGGAAACCAATTAGAAAGCTATTGTAATAGTCCAAGCGAGAAGCGATGTGAGCCTGTTGGATGTTGAATTTGAGATATCTAATTCGGTTCAAGATGTATTTAAGACATTTGGAAAGGCGCAATTGTTCCTCAACACAGAGACTGGTCAGATTTATAGATCTGGGAATTATCTATAAATAGATACTAATTTACCCATGGGAGCTGATAAGATCACTGAATGAGATAGTAAAGAATGGAAAGGAAAGTGGGCCTAGGGATAAAGCTGTGGGGGATAAATAGGTGGACAGCTAGGGTGGCTGGGCCTGGAGTCAGGAAGACAGGAGTTCAAATCTGTCCTTAGACACTTACTAGCTGTATGACCCTGGGCAAGTCAGTTCACTCTATTTGCCTCAGTTTCCTCATATGTAAAACGAGCTGGAGAAGGAAATGGCAAACCACTTCAGTACCTTTGCTAAGAAAACCCCAAATGGGGTCACAAAGAGCCATATACAATTGAAAAGACTGAATAACAACAAAGCAAATAGGAACAGTGGAGGAAGAACTAGCAAAGGAGAGTGAAAAGAACATTGGGGGGCAGCTAGGTAATGCCTTGGATAGAGCACTGGCTCTGGAGTCAGGAGGACCTGAGTTCAAATCTGGGCCTCAGACACTTGACACTAGCTGTGTGACTCTGGGCTAGTCACTTAAGCCCTATTGCTTTGGGGGATGGCGCGGGAAGAGCAGTAGTTAAAGAGGTAGGAGTACCTAAGGCAGTGTTACAAAATCTTTGAGTAGAGTGAGGAGAATTTGATTAAGTGTAAGTCAAGGAGGATCAAGATTGACACAAAGACCTTGCATTTGGCATTTGATATACCATTTGTACCTTTGGAGGAGTGGGCAGCTTCAGTTGAATGATGAGGTCAGAAGCCAGACTGTTGGGGATTTAGAAGAGAGTGAGAGGAAGGGAAGTCTAGGTACCAGGCTTAGACTGCTTTTTCAGGGAATTCAGCCATTGCTGGGAGGAGAGATAAAGAATGATTGCTATAAGAAATGTTCAGATCAAATGTGCATATTTTTCCAGGATAAAGGATATATAGACAAGTTCATTGACTATATAAAACATTTTCAGATAGTCATTTCTGTGGGGAAAAAAATCCAGGATAGATTAATAGGTTACTCAGCTGTTGGGACAGCAAACATAAGTGGAAAGGTGAGGAAGTGAAAGCAGAATTTCGTGGGAAAGTTTGTATTTAGTGTTGTATGTTTTGATGAGAAGAAAGATACATTTAAAGGTTAAAAAAGACTACTTCACTATTTGCAGTTTAGATCCCTGTATCGCATTACTGAGAGTGTCAATTCAAAGGATTCAGAAAGGATCAAGTTGCTGAATTACATTTAGAAATTGAGTCAAGGCATTTAAAAGATGTTCTGCAGTAAGAATAAATTTTAATTTTATAGCCAACTAAGAATTTAATATCCAGAAATATTATATTATCCTAACCAGTTCCATGCCAGGAGTACATACAAATTTTAAATTACTTGTTAAAGAAAAGTGACCAATCCATGCCTTCAGATAAATTCCTCCTTAGTATTCACAGTTATGATGAGAACAGTTGTTAAGTACCCAAAGATAGATGTAAAATAGTCATCCATTTTGCTGTGGATATGGCCTCTGTAGATTTTGCAAAACTTAGTTCCATAAATTCTAATGTGTTTAGAATTACACATTTTATGCATAAAATCTTTAGTGATTCAATAAAATGTTGAAGCAAGAGAGGAAACTCAGACTTATTGCAACGAATTAAGACATTTCTCTCAATAATGAGACATACTGAAAGTTTCTACCAAGGTGGTAGCTGAATGAAAAGTATTCTTTTTTGGTCAGAGGAGGCCAGTCCCCTCGACATAGCCCTAGAAGCTTATTTATGCCTAAATGTGCGGCCTACATTCTAATTGCTTATTGGGATGCTTTAGTGCTCGAAATGTTGAGGTGTTCACAAGTACCATGAAAACATTTGTAAGTGTAAACCAGTTTTGAGATTTTATATTTTCCTTTCTTTTAAAATGTCAATCATTAGAACATATTCCCTGAAGAATGTTCATTGGGTGAGCAAAAATTGTAATGATTTACAGTGCCTAAACTTGGAAAGACATCACAGAAAGAAACAAAAACCTAGGAAGCCTATTAGAAATTTAACATTTCTAGAATAATCTAGAATTTTAATTTTATTTTTTGAAGGAAGGTTCAGCTTAGATACTATATAATATTGATTATGACTAAGACCCTATGATGAGGCTCTATAGGCCCCTTAGTGTATTGAATATAGAGCCTGCCACAGAGTCAGGAAAATCTGAGTTCAATCCAGGTACTGACAGTGTGACTCTGGGCAAGCCACTACAAGGCTATAAGTTGCAGAACAATTGGCATTCCATATAAAATTACAGGTCTAGATACTGATGCCCTCCCCCTTCCAAAAAAGTCCCCTACCAGAGAAACAGAGAAGTACAAAATGTATGTAATAGAGGGTGGAGCCAAGATGGCAGCTGGAAAGCAGGGACTAGCGTGAGCTCCCTGCCAGGTACCTCCAAAAACCTATAAAAAATGGCTCTGGACCAATTCTAGAACTGCAGAACCCACAAAGTGGCAGAGGGAAGCGGGGCTCCAGCCCAAGACAGCTTGGATGGTCTCTGGGTAAGGTGTATCCTGCATGGAGCTGGGAGCGGAGCGGAGTAGAGCAGAGCCCAGTGTGGGCAGCGCGGACCAACCAGACCAGGAGTTGGGCGGAGCGTGCCCTAGCGCCCTGAA
>CM053622.1:200015803-200118590 GCA_028646595.1 Phalanger gymnotis | reverse complement strand
GTGTGTGCGTGTGCGTGTGTTTAAATAACTCTGGAGAGGACATTAATGAGCTTACAGGTCTAGGCAACATGGAAAAAACAAGATCCATCTCCTTCCAACCCAGAGTTCACAGGTGCACAGAATTAAAGGGCCACCTAATTAAACCTATACCTGAACAAGAGTTATTCTATGACAATGCCAACAAATGGTCACTAATGGGCTTTAGCTTGAAGATTTCTAGTAAGAAGGAACTTTCTCTTTTCCCCAAGAAAGTTATGTTCAAATTCTGGAAAGGAATTAAGTTTAAAAAGTTTTGCTTAATGCTGATATGTGATCTTATTAATGAGTCTACTCCCTCCAATGATGCAGATTACAAACAATTTATGATCTCCTATCATGTTTCTCGATTATTTCTGGTCTCTTATAAATACACTATCAATAAATTTCATAGATTCTCCATCAGTTATCCCTCCCTCTTCCTTCATAACCAGCCTGTGTTTTCTCCTAGTCAAAAATCCTCTCTATTGACAACTTTTACACTATATCTATCCTGTAATTTTTTCAATAATGTGTTGCAGGGTACTTAGGCCTACCATGCTTCTTTGCCCTTTGAATGATTCTCAACTTTGATTCTTCAAAGACGGATATTCCATGCCTCACAGGCATGGAGTTATAAATCTGATTTTTTCCAGCTTCCACCCATTGACTTTAGTTCTACATCCTGGAGATGAGCAGAAAAAGCCTAATGCCTTTATGTTGTAACTCCTTAAATATATGACATCTAAATATCCACAGCTCCTTCAGTCTCCCTCTATGTAATGGTCTCTTGTTCTCCCACTATGTTTCAGCCTCATCTGAAGGTCTCCTCTTCTGTCAAAAGATCACAGAAAAAATATAGAATAATTCTCACTGACCTCCCTGGGACACTATCAATTTGAATGTAAACAAGGATAGAACTAGCTTTTCTTGGCTGACACATCACATTGTTAATGTGTATTGAGTTTGCAATCTACCACAACTCCCATATCTTTGTCTCATGCATTTTAGTATGGTATTTTGATTACAGTTCAAAATGCATATTTTATGTCTTGACTGGAAATTTTTTTAAACATTCTTTTACTGTCATCCTAAAACAATCTGACATACATTTAGGTGGGAAAGTAGTTTTTCAATAAGAAGACAACAATTGAATTCAACACAAAAGTTTAAGTCAATTTATAGAAATTCATTTATAACCAAGTTTCAGGAACAGGTTGAATATGTAAAATGTTACTTATCTGTATGTTAAACAAAAAAATTCTAATAGCTTTAAAAAAAAGGTTCAAGAAAATCCCATTCAAAATTGAGTAAAATAAATGTTCCATGAGCAAAACACAAAATATGCAACAATAAAAAGTTCAAAGTAGTCATAACAATGTTAACATTTTAAGTAAAAGCAAAGTACTAAACCATCATTCTCTCTTTCTGTAAATCACACCTTGATTATAAGATGAAGATTCTTCCTAGAATTTTCCTTGGCACTAGGATCTAAAGCCAATTAAGGCACCATCAGTACAACACCTACTACCTACTACTCTGTCGTACTGGAGTAATTCACATTAACTAGCCTCTTAGACAGAGTTTCTTCATCTGTAAAATGAAGAGTTTTTACTAAAGCATCTTTAAGATTCCTTCTACCTTTAAAGCCCAACAAGCTGCTACCTCCAGTTGGCAGCATGACAGAGAAGAAGAAGAACTTAATTGGAAATCACATCACAGAACTGGGTTTAAATCTTGACTCTGCCACTTAACGAACTCTACTTAGGTGGGTCTCATTTTATTCATCTGAAAAATGAAAGGGCTGGACTGGATGACCTAAAAAGAATACTTCGATCTTTAACTCTCCACTGCTCCTAGAATGTACATCCAACACATTTATTAATAATATCTTATTAGATTATTCTCTATAAGATGTATCTGAAATGTCTGTTGTCAATTGCATATTACTTTTATGAAACAACACATCAAAAGGTCATTTTTTTTGACTGACCATGAGTACATCAAGACTAAATCAAAACTTCTTTCTGCACAGCATCATTTAAAATTATGTTGCTTTCATTTCTTTATTATTATGAAAATGAACTGTGCCTGGGTGAAAAATGATTTCTGAACTGAAGCCATGTGATTTCGATGATTTAACAAATTACACTGAAGCTCTACATGCTGAGCGTTAAAAAATTAAGGTCTTCTGATTCACTGATTTTTAAAATATATATCATCTTGAGGAGGTTCAGAGATGTGATTAGTAATCAAAATGTTACCTTAAAACCTAATATTTTAGCTATAGCATTGGGATTGCATTTCTATTCTGCACAATGTGACTGAGATAAGAGGAAAAGGCAAAACTGTGTTGGTGTTTGTCAAGGACTGCAATGCACAGCTGCTTTTGGAGGAGAAAAAAAACAACAATGATGCTATCAGCATGCGAGAAACTCTAGTGATGGCCTAAATGGAAAATGTATTAGCATCTCTCTAAAGCTCCTGAGTCACTTCTAGCCTGCATAGCCTACCCACTTCTAAATAAATGAGAGTGTAGGGACTAATCATACTCAGCAAAGCTTGTGTTGGTAAATGAGGGCAGTCTCATTTCACTTGATTTCTCAATAAATCAGGCACATTTTATCCTTGGAATTCTATACAGGAAAGAACTTGAAGCCTGTTATTACTGTGTCCATTACCGACAAGGCTGCACTCTATATATTAGGCTTTACATTCACAGAAGCGGGTTGCTATTTCTCCCCACAAGATGGCAAATGGGATGACATCCTGGAAATGGAAGTGGGCTGGGGGATAGAGAGTGGCGAATTAGTAATCTGAAAACATTACCTTTATTCTTTGGTCTTCTACATCTACGACAGAAGCAACACGAATTAACCTAGGATTACGCTTATCCACTGCTTCAAGTTTCATATTCACCAGGAATCCATGAGGCTTTCGCTACAATGAACATGAGAAAGACAAGTCAGAACCAACAGGGCATCCAAAGTCAAAAAGACAGCAGAAAAATGAAGTCAGGATGCTCTTTAACTTAATACGTTGATCATTTTAGAAATAGAGGAAATTAGATACATAGACACTCCACCCTGGCAAAGTAAACATTTCTTTGTGAAATTCATTCTAAGAGGAGGTGCTGAGCCATGTTTAACACTGGTAATGACTTTGAAGGGACTTAAAAGGTCATCTAGTCTAACTTATTTATTTTACATATGAAGAAATTAAGGCCTAGGAAAGTTAAGTGATTTACCTGCATCAAGTCATACACCTGGGGAATCTGGATTTGAATCCAGGTTTCCTCCCCCAAATCTAACACTCCTTCCAGTATCCAGTTTCATCATGGCAGAAAATTAATGTAAACTAACTGCTCAAATGAGTCAAAAGGATGAAAATCAATGCTTTTTTGTTAAAAGTTGCTTAGAGTGTATTAAATGTTATTTCAGCTAACCAGCCTGTGAACCATCAATTGGTGGCTATTTGAAATACTGAAGATACTCAGGGACACAGGATGTTTGACCCAAAAATTTAATGAATGAGACAGTCCATCAGAATCTTTGATCTCTTCAAAGTTTTTTTTAATGTGTGTGTGTTGGTTTTCTTTCTCATAAATACCTTGCAATTCAAATAACCATTGGCTGTTCTTACTTTGCAGTTTTGTAATGAGAAACAAAAAATAAGAAAAATGCACAAACAGAAACTCCTACAAAAAATTAATGTAAAGAACTTGGATAAAAGCAGTAGTATTACAATTATTAACAGATTACACATAATATGAATAGATACAGGTGTATGCATTTATATGTATATACGCATGTTTACATATTATGTATGTTTATTTATATAAAGGGGTGAGAATTAAGATGATTTCCCAGATAAAATCACTCTTCCCTGGAAACTATTCCCATATGTCTTTTCTTCTATTAGAATGTAATATTGGTTAAGAATTCTTAACCAAACAAGGGATAGATGCATTCCAAAACATAAAATAGGTAATATCAATTACATGAAATTAAAAAATATTTTGCAAGAAGAAAATTAATACAACTAGAACAATAAGGGAAGGAATTGACTGAGAAAAATAATCTTTCTATCAAATATTTCTGATAATTACCTGATATCCAAGGTCTACAGACAGGAAAAAAAAATATGTAAGGCCAAAACCATTCACCAATATATAAGCAGTCAAAGGATATAGATAGTTATCTAAAGAATTAAAAACTATTAACAATAACAGGAAAGAATGATCCAAAACATTAATAATAAGAGAAATGTAAAAGTAAATAACTGAGGTTTTATTAGCAAATTAGCAAAGACAACAAACAAGAATTTAGTCAATGTTGGAGGAATTATTTTTAAAAAGGGAGGCAAAACAATGTATTGTTGGTGGAGTCTTAAATTGGTCCAACCAATCTGAAAAGCAATTTGGAATTAAGTGAAGAAATTGACTAAAATATCCATTACCATTGACCTAGAACTTCCATTGTAAGGCATATCCTCCAAGGAGACGAATGACAAAAAATAAAGGTCTCAAACACTCCAAAATATTTATAGTAGCATTGTTCTAGTAACAAAGAAGTGAAGGAGAGAAGGAGGCAGGGATTAAAGGAAAGAAGGCAAGGAGAAAGGAAAGGAGGAGGGAAGAAGGGAGGGAGGGAGGGAAGAAAAAAAGGGAGGAAGGAAGGAAGGGAAGAAGGAAAGGAGAGAGGGAAGAAAAAAGGAAAGAACAGAGGAAGGGAAGGAGAGAAGAACAGAGCGAAAGAGGGAAGGAAGGAAGGAAAGAAGAAAGGAAAGAAGGAAATATTATCATACTGTGAGAAATAATATGATGATGAGTGGGAAGATGTATGCGGATTGATGCAGACTGAAAAAAGCAGAGCCAGGAAAACAATATATACAATGACTACAATGATGTGAATATTGTTTTGTATTGACATTGTTGCAAAAGGAGAGCAATAAGCAATAAAAACTGAATGCTGCAAAATTACAATGTCAAACCTTAGCCCTCAAAGAAGAGTCAGAAAAAGGTACCTCCTCTCAATACTTTTCAGGAGTGGGGGACTATGGGTACAGAGTACAACATATAAAGTCTGTCTTTTTCAATATGATGGTCAGTACTACCAAAGGCTTCCCCCATTCCCTTCCCATTTTGTCTACTGTTTCTTATAAGGGATTGTTCTCTGGAAGGAGGAATGTATTAGAAAATACAAATTGTTTTAAAATAAAAGCTATCAAAAATGTATTTTTAAAGAAAAGAGAGGCAGCTAGGTGGTGCAGTGGATAGAGCACCAGCCCTTGAGTCAGGAGGACCTGAGTTCAAATCTAGTATCGGACACTTAGACATCAGACACTGTGTGACCCTGGGCAAGTCACTTAACCCCAACTGTCCCCCCAAATAAAATAAAGAGCAAGTCATTCAGGGGTAACTTAGCAGTTGTCCAATGATACAGGAAGTGAGAAATGGAAAAAGAAACTTCTGGCTTAGAGGATGGAGAAACTAAATTATTTGCCCAGTGATACACAGTAGGTGTGTGTCAGAGGCAATACTCGAACCCAGATGTATATACATTACACCAAACTGCGTCTTCACAATGTTTAAAATATGAAACATTTGAAGGGGTGTAGGTGTGTGTAAGTGCTGGAGTGATGAAACTAGGAGATGAAAATTTGTAATACTGAATCACCCATTATGATAAGTAACAGAATGATATAGCGGATGAAATGCTGGTTGTTGCTTTGGGAAGACCTCAGTTCGAGTTCTACCTACAAATCTACATCTAGCCGTGTGATCATGGTCAGATCACTTACACTTAACTGAACCTGAGTTATTCTTTTGTAGAATGTAAGCAGTGAACTCTATGACCTCTGAGGGCCCTTTCAGCTTCAAATCAATTATTTCAATCTTAATTATGCTATTTAATAGATGTTACTTGGGGCAAGTCACAATCTCTTTTGCCCTCAGTTTCTTCATCTGCACCTATTCCATCCACTTTCCTTTCATTTCTAAGATCCCTTTAAGTCCTCAATATATGACCTTATGCCCTACATGATCTCAGACAAGCAAATTAACGATTCAAGCCTCAGATTCTCAGTCCTTGTAGAGTGGTTGTACTGCGTAATCTCTAAGGTCTTTTGAAATTCCATCCTATGAGCTAAACATCTGACCAATACCTCAAATTCAACATGTATAAAAGCGAACCAATCATTTTCTCCTTAAAAACTGCCTGCCTGTTACCTTCTATTGACGGTACCACCATCTTCCAGCCGCCTAGCCTGGAAACGTTTGCATTATTCTTTGTCCCTTCTCTTCTACTCCCACTGAAATCACTCTTTAGTTGATCATAACCTTACAAACAGCTTATTGTAGAAGCTCGCTAATTGGATGTCCTACGGCCAGTCTCTCCACTTTCCCATTTTCTCTCCAATCAATTAATCACACAGTTATCTGAGTAATCTTAATGTAGTGCTAGGATGATATCACTCCTCTATGCAAAACCTTTTAATGAATCCCTGTTGCCTTGAGCATAGAACACAGTCATTAGCCTGGCACTTTATAGCTGCTCCCTATGGATGTATTTTATTTACCCCCAATCCACAATGTGGTTCCTATCCCTATTCCTAGCTTTCTCTCCTACAATTCTCCTTGATGTATTTTATATGACAGCCACTAATCACTATTCTTGTCCTGTTTTCTTTCTTCTTTGTTCTGCTGCACTGCCTGGGAAAGATTCCCTACACCAAGCATCTGACCTTTTAAATCTTTCCCTTTCTTCTGAACCTAACTCACATCATCTGTTCCATAAAGTCATCTCTGATTCTGCCCACAGGCACCTGCCCCCTCCTCCATAACATAGCATAATACAAAAGTTCTCAAGTGTGGTCTGCAAACCTCTGGAGCTCCTTGAGACCCTGTCAAGGAAACTGTGAGACAATAATACTAAGACATTAGTATCAAAATATTGTTATTGTTCTGTCGTTTTAGTTTTAGTCATGTCTAAGTTTTAGTGACCCCACTGGAGGTTTTCTTGGCAAAAATACTGGAATGTTTGCCATATCCTTTTCCAGTTCATTTTACAGATGAGGAAACTGAGGCAAACGGGGTTAAGTGATTTGCCCATGGTCACACAGCCAGTGTCTGAGGCCATATCTGAACTCAGGTACTTCTGACTGCAGGTCTAGCACTCTATCCACTGTGTCACCTAGCTGCCCGTTAAAATATTAATGTTGATGAAAATTCTCTTTTCCAACCACATATGCTTATAAGACCAGATTTTCTTCATAGACTTGAACCAAAACAACCTATCACAACAAATTGAATCAGAAGCAGATTATGAGAATCCATCTGTCTTCTAAAAGCCAGACGTTAAATTTGCAAAAAGATGTAAAATAATGTCACTCATTTCTCAAGTTTTGTTTTGAAAAATATAGTTAATTTTCATCTAAAATGTATTTATGTTAACATATAATAGGTTTATTATGCTTTTTAAATAAATTATTAAAAATTTTTAAACTTTAAATGTTTTCCTTTCTAATGCAGTAACTATTGATAGACAAAACACATATAAACAAAACTTCCAGGCCCACAACAATTTGTAAAAGTGGTCCTGAGACCAAAAAGTCTGAGCACTGCTTGAGTGGTGGATATGGCACTAGACTTGGGCTCAGGAAGACCAAGGTTCGAATCCTACCTCAAACCAATACTAGCTGTGCAAGTCACTTAAATCTTCCTTGCCTCAGTTCTTCATTTATAAAATGAGAAAGTAGGGCTCAGTGGTCTCTGGGAGCCCATGTGGCTCAAAATTTATCATTCTAAATTTTGCTTATCATTCCATTTAGACAACTTTTTTTGCCCTTGTTACATTCTTTCAGATTGTAATAACTATGCAGATTCCTTATAAAACTGGAAGCTGTTGAAAGGCTTTGTATTACCAGAGCTTTGCACTTAGTAAGTGCTTAGATTAGATGTTCATTAAATCGGGTCCTCATTACAATTCTTCCAAAAATGCAAATGAATAGCATACTGCGTGACCAAGCAGAGCTATCTTTCTTGAAAGATTATGTTCTGGAATAATCTAAGTCATCACTATAAACACCAATTATTTTACAACACAGGTTATATTTCTTCCATACTTTGTCCTTATTAGATCATAACAGAAGTAGTGTGTTCAGATGTGGGCACCATATTTTATGATGGACATTGACAAACTGGAGAATGTAAAAAGGAAGAGCAAACAGAATGATGAAATTCATTTGACCTGAGTATTGGTTGAACAAACTTGAGATGTTTAGGAGGAAGAAGCAAAGATACAGGAGGGACACGATAATTGCCTTCAACTATCTGAAGGTCTGGCATGGAGAAGTTTTGCCTTACCTTGAATGACCCCAAAAGATAGAATTAAATGAATGGAAGTTGCAAAATAGAAAATAGTTATGATATAAGGAAAATGTTCGTAAGAAATATGAGCTAACCAAAAGTGGAATGGGATGTCTAAAGAGTTAAAATGTTTGGTCTCATTGGAGGTGTTCAAGAAAAGCCTGGACTACCACTTGTTGGGCAATATTATGTTCTCTACTTGTACAAGTAGAGGCTGCACTAGAATGTCTAATTCTAAGATTTTGTGATTGAGGTGAATCTATCCTGATTCTAAATCAATTCGCTAAATGTTTCTTCATCACATATTATGTACACAGCACTGGGGACAGAAAAGTCAACTAAGATGCAGTTCTGGCCATGAAAGAACTTACAGTACAGAGTATTCCAAAAGTCTTAGGGTAAATTGAAGTTACTAAAATTTAAATATCCTGTATAATGGGGGGATTAGACACATGCATAAATAACTGTGATACAAAAAATAATGCAGTAGGCATATGGGAAAAGTCCAAAGTTTTATGAGGTGTGTGTGTGTCTGAAACAGAGAGAGAGAGAGAGAGAGAGAGAGAGAGAGAGAGAGAGAGAGATCACATCCAACTGACCAGTAATCAGCCAAACCATCATGGCAACAGTGGTAATTGGTGATGTGAAAGAAGCAATGTCAAGAAATAGTAATGGGAGGGGGCCAGCAATGTAGTTTGGAGTAGGGAAAGTCATAAAACTGGGAGAGGCAGAATGAAAATAAGGGATAATCTAGTTTAGCTGGAATCTAGAACATAAAAACAGAAACAGAATGACATGTGGGTGCATATGTAGATAGGAACCAGACTGTAGAGGGTCTTGAATGCCAAGATAAGGGATTTGTAATGGAATTCAAAGATGCTTAAGGCTTTCAAATAAGATAAGTGATGAGACTGGAGCAATAAGTTAGAAAAAGCTTATTTGGTCCATTGTAAAAAAAGAATGTATCAGTAACAATGTATCAGATTTTACACACACGCACACAAAACATAGCAATGTAACAATGTATCAGATTAGAAGAATATAGCCTGGAAGGCATATTCTTTTGGATATAAGTATTCTTTTTAGATAAAAGTACAAACTAATTATTTCCTATCAAATGGTTGTTTTTCTTAAAAGATAAATGCAAGGAGAAATAAATCTAGTTAGGGAATCCTTTACATTGGTTTTCTAGATGATTCCGTTCTCCTCCCCCATCCCCACATCTAATGTTTACATTTTAGCTATCTTTTTAGCAAGCCAGAGCTTTAAATCCAGTGTTCTCTCCTCCCTTGAATATGGGGACACTAGTATCTCCAAGTTCTACTCTAATCTGCATGACCATTCTTGCTTAAGGCCTTTTGCTGAATCATCATCCATCTTCTGCCCACTAAACAGAACCACAATATTCTCTACCTTTCTGACTATACTTCCTCTTCTCTCAGACTCCTCTCTTCCTTGGTGACTGCTTCAATTTCTATGTATTTAATTATCAGCTTTATGCAGAGAGTTCCCAAATGTATACACCCAGCAATAATTTATCTCCTAACTCATTTTAGATTGTCAACTGTCTGCTGGGAATCTTCACTTGGATGGAATTAATTTTCTAACTAGAAAACCCACATCCCTTCAACAAACTTGCCAATTTCGGTTGAGGGCCTTGTCATCTTTGTAGCCACATGGATTCAGAAATGTGGAGTCATCTTTGATTATTTCTTCTCTCATTATTCCTCAAATTCAGTCATCAAGTCTTGTCAATTCTATATTAAAAATGTCCACTAGATCTATGGCTCCCTTTCTCCTCTTACACAGTAACCACTCTTGTTCAAACTCATTTTTTTTTGTTCCATCATTTTTCAGTTATTTCCAACTCTCCATTTGGGGTTTTCTTGGCAGAGATACTGGAGTAGTTTGCCGTTTCCTTCTTCAGCTCATTTTACACATGAGGAAACTGAGGCAAAAAGAGTGAAGTGACTTGTCCACAGTGTCAGAACTAGTGTCTGAGGCTAGAGTTAAACTCAGGAAAATGAGTCTTCCTGACTCCAGGCCTGGTGCTTCATCCACTGCACCACCAGCTGTCCCAAACCCTCATTACCTTTCTCTGAAATTACTGTAGAGCTTCTTAGAGACTCCAAGAGATTCCCTTAGTCTGATCTTGCCTTGCTCTTAATCCATTATCCACACAGCTCAATTCCTAAAACAAAGATCTGACCATGTCATTCTTCTACCCCAGAGATTTTAGTGACTTCCTTTTTATACTCTAGGATAAAATATAAAATCTTCCGCTCGGCATTTAAAAAGCACTGTCTTCTAGCTGCCATGTATCTTTCTATGATTCTATTACTTCCCTTCAGAAACTCTCTATTCCAGGCAAATGATGTCGCTAACTCTTCCCAGTATAGAATACTTTAGTCCATCTCTGGACCTTGGGCCCCCATGTGTGAAATGCACTCCCTTCTTATCTTTACCTAGTTAAGCCTCCACACTGGACTTTAAAGCCTGGCTGAAGTGCCATCTGCTCTGGGAGGCTTTTCTTGATCTCATGTTAGCACTCTCTCCTTTTTGAAGTAATTGTTTAGTCGTTTTTCAGTCATGGCCAACTGACTGTAACCGTATTTGGAGTTTTCTTGGCAAAGACACTAGAGTGGTTTGCCATTTCCTTCTCCAGCTCATTCCTGCCTCCAACTGAGGCAAAAACAGTTAAGTGACTTGCCCAGGGTCACACAGGTAGTAAGTATCTAAGGCCAGATTTGAACTCAGGTCTTCCTGACTCCAGACCCAGAGGTCTGTCCACTATGTAATTTATCCGTACACAAGCTTCATGGTCCAGTAGAACATAAGCTTCTTGAGGATAAGGACTTTTTAATTTCTACTTGTATCCTCAGCACTCAACACAGCGTCTTCAGCATAGAAGGCAGTGAATATTTATTGAATTCAGTTGTTAAAACTGACTTCTTTAAACTTGTGAGATAAAATTCAATAACCAATCAGGTTTAGTTTGGTTTTCGGGGGGTTTGGGTTTTTTTGGAGAAAGAAGTTTTGGTCAGGACCTGTGATACATGAGTGTAGGGAACTCCCAGTTTGTATATATGCACTCCACTGAAGCACATCAGCAACTCCTTTGTAATGTAGTCTTAAAAATTTGCCTGGCATACACACACACACACACACACACACACACACACACACACACACACACACACACACACACACACACACACACACACACACCATTTTAAAAGCCTTGAATGGTACTGCAGAAGACTGAGTAGTTTCCAAGTAGTCTGTCCAAGAAAAATTTTCTGGATCAGGATGGCCTATGAAAGAGAAAAAAGAGAACGATGATCATGAAACCACTAAGACATTACTTTCTTACATGAACTACATAAAATTTAAAACAACAGCAGCTAATAATGACATAACTATTCTTTTACCAAAACAACGGTGTTATGGGGCAGCTGGTAGAGCAGTGGATGAGAGTACTGGGCCTGGAAGTCAGGAAAACCTGAGTTCAAATCTGGCCTCAGAAAGTAGCTGCATAAACCTAGGCAAGTCATTTAACTTCTTTTTGCCTTAGTTTCCTCAACTGTGAAGTGGAAATAATAACAGTACCTACCTTGTAAGGTTGTTGTGAGAATCAAATGAAATCATGCTTTTTTAAAAAGCACCTAGAACAGAGGCACTTAGAACATTCCATTCATGCATCTTGTAACTAAAAAAAGTTTCAGGAAGTTAAGGGGACTCTTACTAGGAGATTCAGCAGCCCCTCTCAGGCAATAACATTTTCCCCCGAAAACGACAAGTTGGACCTGTGCTATGAGAGCTTGGTTGGATTTCTTATAAAGGAATTCAAGCCAAATTTTAAGCAAATTGGCTCCTAAAGATTAAAAAGGTTCCTGTCAGATTCGTGAGAATCTTCACTAAAAGATTTTAGAGAACACCACATTGAAGTGAATTTGTAAAATTTCTTTATTTTTGTGATTTAAGTTCTTTAAAACTGACCTATTTTTCCTTAAGTTATTTTATTTCAAATCTAAAAGAACTGAAATATTTACTAGGGAAAACCACATGCTGTTCTACTTTCAAATTCTGTAATTGCTCTCAGAAGAGCAATTAGCTATAAGCTGTGACTGATAAAGCAAATACATTTTTCTGACAACAATGTAATTGCAACCATAAAATATAGCTAAAATATAATTTGATATAAAAAAATCCATAGGCTTAAAATTATGACAGAAAAATCTCATTGACTTTTAGGAAAATAACTGTAGTTAGCAAATCATTCATCCAAAAATTCTAAGAAGAAAATCATTGATATGGACACTGCCTAATCTTTCTTATGAGTTACATACACTTAAGTCAACAGAAACCAAAAAGGAATGATTCAGGCAGTCCTAGTCTAAGGAATGACTTCGAAGACAGAGTTTGAATGATAATATGGTAGAAAAAATAAGGCAAAAAACACTTTAAGATAAGTTTAGGAAAAAAAGTCCTCTTTCAATAATTTTTGAGATGCTTTTTGCCATTTCAAAAGTATAGTTTTATAATTTTCTGTAAATTCATCCAGATCAGCTGAGATTTGATTTTATTTGATTCCATTCAATTCAACAAGCATGTTTTAAGCATCTACCTATAAAGAAGATGAAAAAAATGCCTGTTGATTTTAATTGTCATGTCATCAAGGGTCTTATATTTTACTAGAAAATAAATTTAAAAAAACATAATTTGGGTATGAACAATAAGAATTCTTGCTATAAACGCTTACCTAATTTTTAGAACTGTAATGGATTTTAGCATTGGATTAGGAAAACCAGAGACCTGGGTTTAAAACGCACCTCTGCCCCTTACTACCTGTATGACTCTGGGCAAGTTTACTCATATCTCTGACCCTCAGTTTTCTCATATGCAAAATGAAGAATAGAACTAGATGACCTTCTAAAATTATGATCCTTAATCCATGGGGGATTTTGTGCAAATGTCAGGGACCAGATTTCAGACTTATTCCAATGAATCAGCCAAATGGATAAATATGTCCAACTGCCTTTGCCATACATATGGATCTTCAGATTACCATAGTTGTCAACTCTCCAATTCCTTTAAACTGAAGAGAACAGCTCAAATCCTGTTACATGGAGAAGCGCTTAGCCTTATTTAGGAAGACTGAATTGGACATTGGCTCAAGATAACCTTCTTCCCTGTGTAGTCCTGAACAGAATGTGATATGACAAATGAAAAAATGAGTTCTTAGTACCTAAGGGTACTACTCTTCTGAAGAGTAAATTAAGACTTAAGGACACCATTCCTAGATCTTATCCTCAGGCAAAAGGAATCCAAGATCATAGTTAGTAAGCAGGTTGCTATGGAGTGAACTACCTAAGGCTTTTAAGACCAGAAAAACAATAGGCATTTTCTCCAATTTATCCTAACTGCTAAGAGAGATGAAGAAGTCTAAGCCATGAGAAATAGCAAAAGCCAGAGAAATATGGAAATTATTTGTTGCCACTCATCTCAAATTGTTAAACATTTATTAAGCCCTTACTATATGCAAAGTGGCACAGTGCCTAGATAGAGTACTGGGCCTGAAATAAGGGAGACTCATCTTTTTGAGTTCAAATCTAGCCTCAGACATTTATTAACTGTGTGACCCTGGGCAAGTCACTTAACTCTGCCTCAATTTCCTCATCTGTAAAATGAGCTGGAGAAGGAAATGGCAGATCACTGCAGTATATCTGCCGAGAGTTGGACATGACTGAAAAAAAAAACTTAACAAATATGCAAGGTTCCAAGCTAAGCACTAAGGATACAAAGAAAGGAAAACAAAAAAGTGTTTGTTCTCAAAGAGCTCACAGTCTAATGTGGGAGACAACATGCAAATAACTATACACAAACAAGATGATAAATTGGAGATAATCACAGAGAAAGCACTAGCATTATGAAGGAATGTAGCTTCTATGGAGGAATGCAGCTTCTACGCTACATCAGCAGTATACTGGGGGGAAGCATAAAATAGCACTGTATATGGACTTCTGAATGTGGAATTATGGAATACAAGCTTTCATCCTAGACCTGCCACTGTGAGACCACCTGTTGACCAGAATAAACATGCATTTACTAAGCACCTCCTGAGTGGCAAAGCAGAATTAGAGTAGCTCAAAAGAAACAGGAGATGCTCAAATTTAGAGACATCACCCTCCCAAATGTTCATGTGGACTATCCGTGCCTGGCCTGTGATAGAGCCTTCCAAGTCTGTACTGGTCTGATCGGCTATAATCGGACACAGTGTACATTGACCCCAACATAGTGATGTGAGGATAACATGGATAACAACCAACAACTAACTATGTGAGGCAGATGTGAAAAGTGTTGGAGATATAAAATACAGTGAATGAAGCAATCCCTACCTGCCAGTCATTTGACCTCTCTGAGACTCAGTATCCTCATCTGTAAAATAAGAGGATTAAACAATATGACCTCTAAGGTCTCTATAAGATCTAAGAACATATCGGTGGTCTCACTGTCATTTCCCACACAATGCGTGGCATCTCGGCTGGTCTCTACCGGACCCTCTATTAAGCTGTTCTCAGCCTCAAAAGTGATCCCAGATGTTGTTATAAAACCGATGAGATACTGAAAGGGAAGTGAAGAGTGGGGCCTTAGACATTAAGACTTATAAGAGTAGGAGGAAGAGAAGTTTCTCTGCCTTCTCTTTGTCAGTTATTACCAATGTGAAATTTAAGGTTCATTGCCTTCACAGTGTTCTCATTTTTTGTTGATCTTGAAAGATTAGATATCCTTTTGCCTAGCTGGGAGAAGGAAGGCTTTCATTTCTTCAACACTGCAGGGTATAGCAATGGCCAGATCCAATGAACAATGCATTGTAACTGCCAAGTAGTCATGGAAGATAGAAAACTGCAAACTTGGCAGTTTTTCTTTTTCTTTTTTTAAACCTAACATTCTATGGAGCCTTAGTGGAGAGTTTCCAGGCTATTTGAAACCAAACTAAGGTATGGTGGTTAGAGAAAGGCACCAATCCTCCCCCTCAACGGCATAAAACTGAGCTGAACTCAATAATTTATTCATTTTCACAAACTAACTGATCTATTTTATTACATCCCTCCAGGGCTCTAGAGTCTGCAATACCAGGATTTTTCCCCCCATCATTCTGCTCTTGGTTCATGACAACAATGATGGTGACTTTGTTTCAATCTCCTTAATGTGTTATCAAAACTATTTCTAGATTTTCTCAGCAGTAAGAGATGAGGGTGATACGACTTCAACTCAAGCACCAAATTCTATCCCCTAGGGACCACAAGAGCAATGTTAAATGAGCAGGGAGGGTAGTCACCAGCAGAAAAAGTGGAAGGAATATCTTGCTAACTCCAAATAGGACAACTATGTATATTTTGAGATCTGACAAAATCGTCAGCTCATCTTAAAGTGGATTATACTAAAGTTAGCTTTAGGCATTTTTTACGGAGATACAGGACAAGGGATTCAATATAAGTTTGATTTATCTAAATCAGATTGAGTAAATAATTACTTGTCCTGGAAGATCCTCCTTGACACATATAACAGGCTTAAATATCTTCAATATCTCACGGAATAGCCATTTTTCATAAACTCCTTAGAATTACAAAATGAACTTCTGGATGTGTTCTGGATATTTTTAGAACAGTATGTCCACCAGAGAACAGTTGATACGGGATCTGTATTTAAATTAAAAGTTACATTTTTTCCCCTGTGAACTGTTATTTAAATACCATGCTAAGATTAAATAGATAAGCTATCATACACTCCTCATTTTTTGTTGTGTGCCAGATGCAAAAATGGCAAAGGCACTAACAGATCATTTCTTCAAGGGATGCTATAATGAATAATGTGTCAACTCTTTGATCAACTCTGTGGCCTTTTAGAGGTCCTTTGAAAGAGTTCTCATTAATTTAACTAACCTATTAAGAGACTTCCTAAATTAGCTTGGTGAATTGAGTCTGAGCTTTTATGTTGGGTCACATATTTAAAAATCAAAGGAATATCAGAAGTCATCTAATACAAACCCCTCCTTTCATAAGTAAGGAAAATGAGGCCCAGAGAGGTTAGGTAAGTAGCTCATGGTCACACAAGTAGCAAATATTACAGGCAGGACTTGAAGCCAGATCCCATGACACCAGAGTCAATGCTGTTGCATCACATGGCTCCTCGGTTTCCAGATTTCCATACATTACAATGGACTTGACACTGCTACCAAAATTGACTTGGATAGAATGATGTGTGTGTGTGAACACACAATGAAAAAACTGGTTATTATGAAGTTGTGACTGTCTAGTTATCATATCATGGTGACTATTTAATTTACAAAATGATAATAATTCACTATTCTATCACTTGAGATTTTCCTCACAACAACCTTAGTATAAGTGATATTATTATCTCTCTTTTGTTGTTGTTGTTGTTGTTTGGCTGTTTCAGGCATGTCTGATCTCTGTGATCCGCTTGGGGTTGATCTGCCATTTCCTTCTCCAGCTCACTTTACAGATGATGAAACTGAGGCAGACAGGGTGAAGTGACTAGCCCAGGGTCACCCAGCTAGTAAATGTCTGAAGCTAGATTTGAATTCAGGAAGATGAGTTTTCCTGACTTCACAATCCATGCTCTATTCACCGTACCATCTAGCTGCCCGTCTCCATTTTAAAGACATGGAAACTCAGAGTTGGAAAGGCCTGCCAAGTCATGTGCTAACTAGTTAGTAAGTGTCAAAGGTAAGATTCAAACCTTTGGCTTTCTGATGCCAAAGCCACCTTCATCTTTCACTATGTACATCCAGTGGATCTCACAAAATTTCACATTCTGCATGGTCACAAGTTGAAGCGCTGCTTGTTTTAAGTGACTTCCTACTCTGCTTTACAATCTCATAATTGTAAGTGGGTGGGGGAGTGGAGTTTTAATAGAGGGAATAGGAAGATTTCAACCACTTGATACTAAAGAGAATGGCTGATACTGTTTTGTTTTGTTCTCTTTTTGTTGCTGCTAGAATTCAACTTCTATATCCCAAAACACACACTGGAGTTTGCCATTCACACTGCAACTATGGTACAGATAAAAGAGGGGACCTACTCACCTTGGGGTGCTATCAGAGTTCTTGCATTTTTCTGACACCATCCAACTGGTTGAATAAAAGGACTATAAATATCACACCTGCCAAAAATATATAATATTACTCTAAATAGAGTATTCTACTTAAAGCTAGGGAAAGAGTTCAAGATTGATGGTGCATATCAAGAGGAATTATCTTGAAATAAGAGATGATCAAAAATAGCTTTACATATGCCACTTGGTATTAACACTTTGTAAGTTGAATAACTGTGCCTTAGAATGCCATGACTTATTTGAAGTCTCACAAATCCTTATACAACACAAACTACTAACAATGCCCCTTCCCTGCCTGAAGCCTATATTTTGCATGATGCTCTGATTTCATCTTATATTCGTTGTACAATCAAAATTTGTACAGGTTCAGTCATTATCAGAAGAAGCAGCTCTTTAACTTATATGTTACATTCTGGGAAGGAGTACTAGAAAATTATTTTAATGACCACCTCTTACTTATTTAGGGCTGTAGCTCAGGAATACCATCCCTCCTTTCCAATGCCATGTTAGCTTAATACCACTACATGGTCTACGTTCTCTGCTTTCTTTAGGCTTCTGAAGAACTCACTACCACTTATTTTTTATCTTCCCTAACAAACAGCACAACTATCTCTCAAAATTTTGGGGAAAAATAAAATGAAATTCTAAAATACTCCTTCACAACTTTACTAACTAGACAAAATACAGCAAGATGATCTGAACCATACACATTAATTCAAATATGACAGCATTAAATAGTCTGACATAGTATGGGGGGAAATAAGCTCTATAATTCAACTCTGTTTCAGAAGAGAAAAGGAAGAAAGAACGAAAAAAGGCAGCCAGCTTCTCCCATGCTTCTATCACTACTGAGTATTCAACTTTATTTGAATGTAGATCACACTCGATTATCTTTACCAGTAAAGTGGTGTACTGTTCAGTGTCTCACTGAAAACCTTACATCATCTATCCAGAGGGCTTCGGGCACTGGCTGGGCACTCAGAAGGACAGCTGACCCTCTTGTGGCCACTGTAAACAGCACCCAAACTGGTGGGAGGAATTCATTATTCTCCCATATCCGTGCCTGGACAAGTGGGAAGTCACTAGATTAACAAGAACAGGTTTCTCACCAATAATCGTAGCTGTCATCCCAGTTGTCAAAGTGCACAAGGAGGCGATCTCCAACGATATCTGTGATGGTGGCCACACACACCAAGGAAGGGTTCTTCCTGTCCACTGCTTCAAGCTTCATTCCTACCTGAAATTCTTCTGCTGGGGTTCCAATCTAGCAAAGCATCCCCATGGAAAAGAATTTAAAAGAAAGCATGTGAAAGAACTATTTTTTTTTAATTCCAGGATTTCTGTAACATTTCATCCCTTACCCTCTGGAATAGAGCTAAGAATGTTCCAGTAAAGGCTGCAAATAGGCTAGTATATCATATAGAATGAAACTAGCTTTTATTTTACTACTTCCTTTTGTTTAAAATCATAGTAAAATCATATCATTTTTATAGAACTTTGAGGTTTGCAAAGCACTTCAAAAATATCTCATTTCATCCCCCACAAAATCCTGGGAGGCATTTATGATAATAAACTATTATGCCCGCTTTACAGATAAGGAAACTGAGGTTGGAAGAGCATATGTGACTTGCTCGGAGTAAGTAAGGTCTGAAGCTAGGTTTCTCTGACTCCAGGACCAGCACTACCTATCTGGCGGGTTTATTTTTTCCATCACATAATTATCTTTCTAGCTCAAATTGGATTAAAAAAGAAAACTTATGATTAGTGAAAACAGTAATGGCTTTAAAAAAGAACAGGCTTTGAACTATGACAAAGGTTGCAAAATATGTAAAGCATACACTTCAGTCACTTCAAAACAAAAGTGAAATAATGTGACCACTTGTTATTGAAAATTATGAGGACCCCTCAAAATTTAAACTGCATATGCAAAAATTAATGCAAAGTTTAGCATTTGCTCATGACTAGAATTCATTTTTAGGTTTCAGCAGAGCACACTTTACCTGCATACAAGCTCTATGCCCAGATTTGAAATTGCAATGTAATTTCCAAAAATGGCTTTAACAACATAAATGCCATTTTTGAATTCTGAGGTCCATGGAAAATAGTGGGATTGGAGGTGAATGGAAGCTATCTGCACCAAAGGATCCCTGGATGGTCTCACACATAACTCATCAAATCTTCACAAAAGCCCTCTGAGGTATGCAGAGTAGATATTAATGTCTTCATGCCAAACAAAAGGAAACTGACGAACGAAGAACTGAGATGCCTACAACCAAAGACGTACAACAGGTTGGCAGCAGGACCAGGAAAGAAACTTGTTTTCCTAATTTCCAAAATGAACTATTTATATCGTGAGAGGAGGGTAGGGGGGGAACCTGTGGCCTTGAGGCCACATGTGGCCCTCTAGGTCCTCAAGTGCAGCCTTTTGACTGAATCCAAACTTCACAGAATAAATTCCCTTAATAAAAGAATTTCTCATGTAAAACTTGGACTCAGTCAAAAGGTCCCACCTATAGACCTAGAAGTCCACATGTAGTCTCGAGACTGCAGGTTCCCCAACCCTGTAGTAGGCCATTTATCCTTCAAAGCATGGGAGCTGCTGGTAAAGCCACGGTCGCCAGATTAGACAGTCAGCACTGTGCCTTGGCATTTCCCTTCTCAACATCTATGGGTTTTTAAGGCAGCATGAAAGGAGTGATGGCACAAGGAAAATCCTACCTACTCCCTCACAGAATCTATTTCCTGAATGTACAAAATTTGGTCTATCCTTTCTCTCGCTAGTCAATTAAAAAGCAGATTTTTTTTCCGTTTCAAGTGTCTGTCCAAGATATATGTACTAATGGCTTAAATGGACTACCCATTCAACTTCACTTCAAAATCTAGGTAATATGCATTCTCTGTAAGATCTTGCTGTTGTTCAGTTGTTTTCCAGTCATGTCTGACTCTTTATGACCCCACTGGGGTTTTCTTGGCAAATACTGGAGTGGTTTGCCATTTTCTTCTCCAGCTCAAGTCTACAGATGAGGAAACTGAGGCCAACAGGATTAAGCAACTTGCCCAGGTCACAGCTAGTAAGTGCCTGAGACCAGATTTTAACTAAGGAAGATAAATCTTTCTGACTTCAGGCTAGGCACTCTATCCCCTGTACCATCTAGCTGCCCCTTTTGTAAGATCCTATGGCTTTATATAAGTAAGAGTAGCATCCTTTAAGAGACACAGTGAGAGATGCTTTCTGTTGATAGTAAACTTCTTCTATTTATAATTTTCTCAAGACATCCCACGTGACCCTACCAACACCCTGATCAAGACCATATTTCCCTACTTTCTATCTTGTTTGTTAGAGATCCCTGGAGGATCACTGAACAAAATTGTTATGGTAATTGCATCTGTCTGGGAATCTTGTTTGATGTTGATATAGATACAGGAAGCGCAAGGCTGGAGAGGAGAGTTCTTAAAGCTGTGCTTTGCTACTTTACAAAGGCAATTTACTTTTTAATCAACAAACAATAAACACAGTAGGATTTTATATTGTATCAGTCAAATTTAAGCAAATTATATGTATGATGCAATTGGCTGTGGAAAATCATTTACCAAATTCTGGCCTTTTCCTTCTTCCATTTTTATCAAGTATGTCCTCAATATGCTTGTGCGCCTATTGACTGGCTAATAGAGAGAAAATTTTCATAAAGGCTTTACAGGGAAAAGAAAATTATCATATCACATGGTATTACTAATACCTTCAACATCACTATTTTAGAATTATAAAGTAATCCATGATCTTTTCCATATTTTTAAACCATCCTACCACCTTGAGATACCTTTAAAATCAATTTTTCATTTATTTCCTAATTACACCACCTCTAACACAGACTGTACATACTCAACACAAACTTGGCCTACATGTTATTCTTGACTTTATCTTTTTAGTTTCCATTTCTTGATATAAGACATCCTATACCAACGGCCTCAATGTGGTGCTTCCGTTGTAATTGATAATGCTAAGGCTGTTATTTCATTACATTTTTGTCCTATAGGATTATGTTCAGCCTATCACTTTGGGAATAGTTAAACAAAGTATGGTACCTGAATATAATGGAATACTATTGTCCTGAAATGATGAAATGGAAGATTTCAGGGGAACCTTTGGAAGACTTGTAACAGCAGTCATTTTTCATGTACTTATGAGCTGGTTGGTTGTTGTCCTTTGTTCTTGAAGAGAACTAAAATGACATCACTATGTTAGAGTCAAGTTATAGTATGTCTGACTGGCTGATCAAACCAATACAAGCTCAGAATGTTCTAACACAGGTCAGGTGACAAAAAGTCCATGTGAACATTTGGGGTAGATTCTCTAAATTTGTATATCTTGCCTTTCGAGCTATTTCAATTCTCCTTTGTTCATAGAGCACAGTGCCTTCTTTGATGTGATTAAGCCACGCAGGGTGGTCCTTTGCCAGCATATCCCACGTCACGCAATCAATTCCAAAATTCTTCAGAGAGACCTTGAGAGTGTATTTGTATTGATTCTTCTGACCACCACATGAGCATCTGCCTTGTGTGAGTCTTCCACAGAAGAATCTTTTAGGAAAATGAATTTCTGGCATTCAAACAACATGGCCAGCCCATCAGAGTTGTGCTCTCTGAAGCAGAGTTTGAATGCTTGGCAGTTTAGCTTGAGAAAGGACCTCAATGTCTGGTACTTTATCCTGCCAGGTCATCTCCAGAATCTTCCTAAGACAATTCAAATGGAAGTGATTCAGTTTCCTGGCATGGCACTGGTATAATGTCCAGGATTCACAGGCATGCAACAATGAGGTCAGCACAATGGTTCTGTAGACCTTCAGTCTGGTAGTCAGTCTAATACATCTTCTCTCCCACACTTTCCTTTGGAGCCTTCCAAACACTGAGCTACCTCTGGCAATGTGCAGGAGTACTACAAGGCCAGAGAACCAAATATTCTATGGAATGATAGTCTTGATACCTTCGGAGGCCTTAATAGTCATCTGGTTCAAACTCTTCATCTTACAGATGAGGAAACTGAGGCACAGAGATTATGTGCCTTGTCCTAAGTGGGAGGGACAGGATTTAAACATAGGTTCTTTGACTCTAAAACCCTCACTTGTATTTCACTATCTATTAGGCATCTCAAGTCTCTAATTCATTCAAAGAAAGCTTCTAAGCTAACTCCTTTATTTACCTCTACAAGGAAAATCTATGACCCATTTTCCCATGTCGCTACAATTTATTTATGTCTTTGATTTCATTTATTATTAGAATATGAACATTAATGAGTTTCAATTCCTGTAGTAACAAATCCTTTTTCTCATCAAAAACAAACCTTGCATTCAGAGGTCTAGGAGTGAAATTAATATTTGGAGGCAGCCTATGAACTAAGTGATGCTAAATGTCTCCTCAACCTTTCTATTACTCTACCACTAAGGAGAGACTACCCAGTGGAAAGAACTTTGTGCTTTTCAGTTTCATGGGTTCATTTCATCACCTAGCATTCAAACTCCTGAAGTGTCTGGAGATGCTTCTGGCAACGATGATCCTTGGAGAAAAGTAACAGACAGAGGCAGAATGGCAGCTGGAACTTGTCCACACGAAAGGGAGAAAACCATGCTAGGTTTTATGATATTAAGCACAGGTTTTCTAGACACATTTGGTCTACATGAAAAATCTACACTGGTATGAAAAACACACAGTCTCATAAATAGGCCAATTTACAGTATGAGCTATTGGGAATGAACACGTTTTGAAATGAGACCTTTAATTTTTAGGTATCCTCAAATGTACTCCCTTTTACCTATGGCTCATTTACTTTCCATATTTAAATTATTCTATTAAGAAAAACTGATATCTGCCCAGAGAAATGGCTGGTTTTTAAGGTGAAGGAAAAAAAAATGAAAGGCAGAAAAATGAATTCTTAAAGAAACACCAACAGAGGCAGCATGGTAGCAGGAGTGGGGAAACTGTGGCCGCAAAGCCACACGTAGCCCTCTAGAACCTCAAGTGCAGCCCTCTGACTGATTCCAAACTTCACAGAACAGCTCAAAGTGATGCAATTGAGGACCTGGAGGACCACATGTGGCTTTGAGGCTGCAGGTTCCCCACTCCTAGTAGGAGAAAGAACAGCATTAAACTTGGAGGTCAGGATAGAACTAGGTTCAAACTCTGCCTCTAAACACCTACGAGTTGTATATGTATGCTTATGTATACTACGTTTGTACACTATTTTGTGACCACAAAAAAGTTTCTCTGTGAGCCTTGACTTTATCTGTAAAATGGGCATAGGAATATCTGTAGGCACACTAATGCATGAAAGGTGCTTTGTATACAACACAGGCTATACATCAGCTATTATGACGACCATCAACATAGCAAACTATAAAATAATTTGGAAACATGGGATTCAAGAAAAAGCAACCTGATTTATATTAAAGCAGATACTTACAATACTTCTGCTTAGGAACAGCTTCTTGGGGGCATTTTGTAATTTGGAGGTCTTCAAGTTGTCTATACAAGTAACCCTGTCCTTTCTGTAACCTAATGGAAACAAAAATTCCTATAAATACTCACCATACACATGGTTAATGGATTAATGACTGTTATTGTTATTCCAGTTTTTAAAATCTTCTTGCGTATATTTCTTTGACATAAATGAAACCGGTGGATCTATCTATTAGGCATCTCAAGTCTCTAATTCATTTGAAGATCTAATTCATAAAATGTAAAACTGGTCACCTGAATTTTCTTCATGTACAGAAATCATTTGCTACTACAAGTCAATCAGTCCCGAGTCCTTAGACAGTCAAACCCATCATTAAATAGTTCTCAAGGTGAGAGAAGGATTTGATGACTATGAGGAAGGCTTTCCAAAATGCTCAGACATCCTGTCAAGAATTGAACCCAAATGTTCCCAGTCACTCAGAAAATCAATGCTGCCCCCTTACCACTACCACCACCCCATCATCATTATCAGGAATAGTATTAAGTGTGTTAGTTTAACTAGTTAATTAATTTCTAGTTCCCTATCAAGTGGCATGAGGAACTCTAGTCCCCAATTCCTACAAACCACTCCTAAGAGTATAACGGACAGCTGGGAAGAAAAGAACCATTAGGATCTATGTTCACCAGAAGTCATTTTTCAGTTCATTCCAAGGGAAACGATGTTCATCTAGGGGCTTCTAGAAATTAGAGACTCCACTGAATTACCTAGTAAAAGGAGAGCTGGTCTGACAATTTACTGAGCAAAAAAGTAGGCCTCTAATTACTTTAAATCCATCTGGAATTTACCTTAATTACTAGTAAAGAGGGTCTAATAATTGTACTGGACTCTGGAGATTCCTGACTCTGACATTAACTAGCTGTGTGACTATGCTTAAGAGAGATAATCTCTCTAGTCTCCGTTTTCCCATCTGTAAAATAAAAGTAACTATTGCAATAAGCACTTCTCAGGGCTTTATTGTGAACAAAGTTCTTCATAAATCAGGAAGATACAGATATGTGTGTGTGTGTGTATAAATGTATATGTATATATGTAGATGTATGTGTGTATGTATGTGTGTGTGAGTGTGTATATGTTTGCTTCTGTTTTCATAACAATAAGCCCAAGAGGGGCTTAATTACCTTTAACTGTCTATTGATGGTGTCTCTTCCATCACACCTCTCTGGCATCATGAAGATGCATAACCCAATCTCCTAACTTGTTCAATTTAAAAGAACGCAGCTGATGGGAATCTTTTCTATTTCTTTGATGGCTCGTTAGAGACACATTTTTCCAACAACTGGTTAATCTTTATTGATCTTTATCTTTAATCTTTATCTTTTATTCCCAATGATGGAAGCTTAATTTAGGAGCATGAGATGGAAGATTTAGAGCTGGAAAGGGCTTGAGAGATCTAAACAATCTGGCCTCTTTCATTTTGCAGATGAATGAAGCCAGACCCAGAGTGGCAAGGACATCATCTGGCTACTCAACAGAGGAGCTGAAACAAAAATCCAGGTCTTCTGACTCTAAACTCACCACTTTTCCATGGCACCACAGTGCCATTATCAGACTGTAAGCTCACTGAGGACAGGGATTGTCTTCTGCCTCCTTTTGTATCCCCAGTACCCGGCACACAGTAGGTGCTTAATACATGTTGATTAGCTGACTGCCCCTCTCTTCAGCATATTAAGGGTCACAGAGTACTTTATTTCCAACAACCTTGTGAAATAAGCAGAGAATAGGCTATTATTTCTATTTTACAAAAGGAGGAAACTTCTTCTCAGAGAGATGAGTTAACCTGCTTTGAGAAGAGTTAGTAAATGTCAGAGCAAGGATTTGACCGTCTCTTGACTCTTAAGTCCTGGGCTTTTTGTATGACAACGGAATTCATTAGGCTAGAGTCCTGGTGTTTCTGTTTCACGAATCAATGATAAAATTGGGTTCTTAAATCAAATTCATTTTCATTACCTAGAGTGTTTGCTGGCTTTGTACTAGGTTACATCATGACAACATTTCAAGTGAAAACACACTGACATTATTTGATGATATTATGCATGTGTTTCTAAGTAATTTATAATGGTAATAACTGTTGGACCCTGTGTCTCCTTCTTATATGGACTTCTCATCTTGGAAACTGTGCCATGCTGGACTCTCATGTTCATGTTTTGTGAAACGTTTAAAGGAAGATTGAAACAGCAGTCAACCACCTTTCTAGTGGATAAAGATAATTCCCCGCTTACCCTTAGGGATGTGCAATTCATGTTTGGTCTTTTCACACCACCCCACTGGGTGAATATCAGGGGAACCTGCATTGGTCCAAAAATCATAGCAGCTTAAATAGCCGTCAAAGTGAAGTCTTAGGCGATAACCACAAACCTATAAAATCGGATGTGAGGAAATAGCTGTAATTTTGTTTGCTTTATTTAAGACAGATGTAAAATTCACCAAGTACTAAATATTTTTACCTTAAATCAACGTATAAAAGTATTAGTGATATGTTATTAAGGGCTATTGCCTTCTTAAAAATAACATCTGATTCCTTTTAATCTCTAGAATATATAACTAAGATCTAGCAGAATAGAAGCTTCTAGAGGGCATGGACTGTTTCTTTTTGTACTTGTAGTCCCAGTAAAGTTTCTTTCACATAGTAGTGACTTAATAAATATTTGTGGAATTGATGTACAAAACTGTTTTTGAGGCCAATTCAAACATTCGGATGCATATAATGTAAGAAGGGCCTGTCTGGTAAGATCATAGAGTTGGAACTCTTCTACCAAAAGCCTTTCTTTTTCTTTAAACTGTGGCTCTTAAACTCTTCTTTTTCCTTAAACTGTGAAACACCAAATTAAACATACCAAGCCCCACCCTGTCAGCAACCCTGTTGACCATAGTCCTTCTATCGGATAGCTAATATAGAAAGCCCAGGGCTACATAAGCTAAGGTACTTAAAACTCTCATGTATAGACCCAACAATTTCAAATGCTGTGTTTAAAAGGGGGGCAGTGAGGCATACTCTCAGAAACACCCTATTTCTTCTTTATCCAAGCACTATGTATTTGTTAATTTGACAAATAAATTCAGTGAATAAAACAAACATGTTTTCTACATTTAATACTATCAAAATTAATAAGCACAGAAAATAAATAAAAATGGAAAGATATGTAGAAGTGAAAACAGAATTGTAAAAATGTTATAAATAAAATATATAGGATAAATTAATTATATTAAAACATTACAAAAATTATAAAAATTGACTATGATTACTAAAAAGTAATATACAAATGTGAAGAAACCAATAATTCACCAATGTTATTAGTATGCTAAAGTATTGGAAGTGTTGTTTTTTTTTCACCGTAGTTATACATCCATCTTCATGCTAACTGTTATGCCAATAATGGAATTTTTTTAAATTAAAAAAATAGCATTTTTGCTTTTAATAGTAAACCTTGTTCAGTAAATATTTTTTCACAAATCATTTACTTCCATCACACACTTTTTGTCTTTCAATAACATAATACCTCTCACATATTTCCCATGAATTAAATTTAAAGGCTTAAATGTATTAGGGAGATGAAATCCTCAAAATCAGAAATCTGGGATTCACCTATGGCTGTCACACCTTTAAGTACTCCCTAATGAGGGTAACATAGGTATAAGCAAATACAGAAGTGTTTATGTGGTGGCATACATGCACAGAATATTCATTTTGAATTGGAAAGCAGCATGAAATATCTGGCCTTGAAACTGGGAGGACCTGGCTTCTGTTACATATTAGATATTTGGGCCTGGAAAAGTCATTTAATCTCTACATGCTTCAGGAAACTCTCCAAGCCTTCCAGAAGTACAAACCTACACTAGTAGAGGTAACTTTCCTCACCCAGGAGCTCCCCATCTCAATGAAATCATAGGTTCTATTCTTATTCCTACATACCATAAAAGATACATTTACCCATCCCTGACTAAAATTAAAAAAAAACATGCAACAGTAACCTAATGAAATCCTTTTCACCTCCAATCTGGCAATGCACAATAATAATTACAGAACTGAGCATATCCATGGATTCGATGATGTAATTCCTAGGCCTATAATCTAAGGGTTTATTAAAAAAAAAAAAGAAAAGAAAAGAAAAAAAAGAAAAATCTAATTTGTATAAAAATATTCACAGCCAATTTATTTCTAACAGAGGAAAAACTAGGAAACAATCTCCATATAAATGGCTAGGAAATAGCTAAAAAATGATATATCAATGTAATATAATACAAATGAACCACTAACAATAATAAAGTGACAACTATAAATAAATATGGAAATATATATGAGCTAAGAAAAAATAAACAATCTAAACTATATAAAAACTAAAAATTTTTTATGTCTACAGAAAGAAGATATCAGGAGGGGTAATGGACATGCTATCGTTATATTAAAGTATTCTTTTAAAATATAATTAATTTTAATTATATGATTTCATTGGGTTCTATTTGGTATATCTTTATTGAGATACTTTTTTAATGTTATAAAATTAATTTTAAAATGCATTGGAATATCGCTCCAGTGCTGAAAACCCAATCTGTTATTCTCTAGGAATTTATTTTAACTATTATAGAACAGTCAATGAAACTATAATAGACTTCTCTTACCTCAGCTACGGAGAGCACAAAGAATTTAGATGGATCCTGGGGGTCAATGCCTTCTAATCTCATTCCAATTTGAAAACCATTTTCATGTTCAGGAAAGGACTGATCCTAGGGATATTCAAAATACAGATAATTAAACCATAGCTATTAAAATATTAATATACCAATACCCTGTAAGTAAAGATTCAGCATGAATATTAGCAAATGGGAATCCTCTGTACTACTTGTAAAATTCAGCAGTATCTACCTCTAAAAAGCAGTTTGTTGAAATTACTTAGCAAACATAAATGGTACACTAACTTTTAAGTATTTCAAATCATTCCGGATTAGAATCATTTTTACCTGCAATGCTGCAAGCCCTAGAACATGAGCTCCTCAGACATTCTTTTGTAAAGGGCTACTTGGTATTTCCGTGGAATATTAAAAGCAATGAGTTTAGAGCTAGGAACTGGGAATAGACCCAATCTATGTAGATTCATGGTGTGGACAGCTATGTGGCTCAGTGGATAGAGTGAGAGGCCTGGAGTCAGGAAGACTCACTTTCTGAGTTCAAATCTGGCCCCGGACACTAACTGTGTGACTGTGGAGCCCTGTTTGCCTCAGTTTCCTCATCTGTAAAACGAGATGGAGAAGGAAATCGCAAACCACTCCAGTATCTTTGCAAAGAAAACCCCAAAAGAGGTCATGAAGAGTCAGAAACTACTGAAATGAATGAACAACAACAAATGCACAGTCAACAAAAGTTTTGAGAAACATTTTGCTAAACAAATGTTACCATAAAGTATAGAAGATCCACAAAAAATAAAATAAGATAGAATAAATACTCCTTTATAGCACAACAGTTCAAACCATAAAATTACAAATAAACACATACATACATGTTTTATCCCATCCTTGATGTCCACCAAGGCCCGTTTTCTCTTCTTCTCTGCACCTTCCACTTTCATCTCATCAGCTCTCAAGGGTTCAGTCATCACCTCTACACCAAAGACTCTCAAATCTACATATCTAACACTATACGTTTCTTCTGTGCTTCCGTCCCACATCAACAAGTGCCAAAAGGGCACCTCCAATTAAACATCCTCTAGGTACATGAAATTGAACATATCTAATATAGGATTCATCATCTTCTTCCATAAACCTGCCTGACCTAGTAGCTTCCCTCCCTCTATTAGGGGCACCTCTTTCTTTTCAGGCCAAGTTGGCAAATTCTTAATCATCCTCACCTCTTCACACTCCTTCTCTCCTGTATCCAGTCAGTTGCCAAGTCTTGTCATCAACTGTCTCCCTCCCACTTCTTGTTTCTCTGTACTCACACGGCAAACAGACCAAATCCCATTTTCATCATTTCTCATCTAATTGATCTCCCAGATTCAATATATCTCTCCTGCAATCTTTCTTCTGCATAGCTGCTGATCATCTTTCTAAATGATAGGTCTCACAAAATCACTCCCTTACTCAAGAATCTTCCCTATTGTTCCTAGGATAAAAAGCAAACTCTCCAGCTATTCAGGCTGGTTCTAGCATTTTCCAGACATTTCACACTTCTCCTCATGAATATAAACTGCATTCCAATCAGGACACCCTACTTGCTGTTTCCCAAACCCAGAGTTTCATTTCCTCTCTATGACTATGCCTCAAATATACTCATTCTTCAATCTCACATACAAGATTTCTTAGCTTCCCTTCAAAGTTCAATGGAGGCATCACCTTTCCAGATTGCCCTAGCTATCCATCTTCCTCAAATTATCTTGCACTTGGATCTATGTGTATATTCTATCCCCATAGGGAAACATAAAAACCATGAGGGCAAAGCACTTTGTTTTCTCTCTGTATCACCAATGCCTTACACACAGACACTTAATGCATACTAAAGTATATGTCTTTTTTCCACCTCTAGATATGAGACCAAGTGACATGTATTGGGGCCCTTTGACATCACTATTAATAATAGAAATAAAAGCTAACAAAACCTCTTGTTGCAAAAAATGTCTGATGGTGACTCAAACAGGTAGAAAATGACAAGGCTTAAAAGTCTTAAGAGTTTAAAAAGGAAGACTTGAGCTTCTAGAAGAGAAAGATAGCTGTAGAAAAGAAGACAGATGTTCAACCAAATTGATAAGCAGATAGGAAATACACAAATTGTTGATAAAATTCTTAACTACCTTCCAACAACAAATGAAGGTCAATGGAAAAGCAGGGGCTCATTCTCCTTATTCAGATGACCAATGGAATTGGCATTTTCTGGAAATTTAGTAGTCTAAAAGCAGCAGCCTCGTTTATATAGCAGGGAAGGTGGCTCCTTTTGTGAATGTTTAGAATCATAAAAACAGTGAAATTCAAAACTAGAAGATTGGAATGCTCAAAGTTCAACAACCTCATTTTACAGATGACGAAACTCAGGTTCAGAGAAATAAAGCAACACATTTCACAAAATAAAAAACTATCCAACTAAAAACTGTCACTTTTATAAACACCCAAATGGGGAAGATAGTTGAACATTAACACCAATAATAATAGATTGTTTCCTGGAATGTTGGTCTTTAGCTGATAAAGCCATCAACCACATTTTTTATGGACAGACAGAAAGACTACAGGAACAGGGAAGGAAGGGAGGGGAAAAGAAGAGGGGAGAGAGTGTCCTGGCCTATACTTTGGCTATGGTGGGGCACTTCCAATGAGGAAACCTCTTCTACCAATAAACGCAGCACATGGGTTGCAACTTATGGCTTTAGAAAGTTCCCTGGAACACTATAAGGTTAAGTGAGTTGCCCAAGGTCACACAGCTAGTGTGTGACTTAGGCAGGACTTTAACTCAGGTCAGCTCTTTGTCCACTGTCATGAAAATGACATATAAGCCTTTTTCCTAAATATTGAAAACATGTATGAATATCATATTAGTCTTCAACGTATTCTGGTGAAGAAATAAGCAATGCTTACTTGTGGCCATATTAACAGAGGAAGAAAATGTGATAGTATAATATTCATATCCCCCCGAAGATAAACTCAATTTAAGTGGAAGAGTCAAAATTGTAACCTCAAATTATCTCACTTCCCATTTCAACTTCTGTTAATCTAAGCATACAATTTCAAAAATCTAGTAAGAAGTCTAGATTAAATGTTGACCATCAATTTTTTATAATTAAAAATAAAATGATCAGTATATGAAAATCAGGTTATGATTAAAAGTCACACATAAAACATTTCATCCATTACTGTTATGTTAATAGAAAGAACAGCTTAGCATTTTAATTCCAATTGGAACATGAAATATTTGTTCAGAATCTTAGGAAATGACCCAAAAAAAATCCTGAACAGCTGCCCCATATGCCTGCCTCATTTTAGATTTTTTACCAAGAAAGACATTCTTTAAAAGATGACAAAAAAGCTAAAATGAAATGCTAAGACTGAATGATTTCTGAAGCATTTTTTATTTGTACAAGAATAAAATGCCATGTGTGTGTTTAACTCTCCCAAGCTTCTTCTCACGTCTACTCTGTTTTCCAGCAGATTTTATTTAACAAGTTTTATATGACTACCTCCTGTTCACTGCTTTGAAATTTCTCTGTGGTTTCTCCCCCTACATCCCCCTCAAATGAAAACAAGGGGGAAAATGTGTATTGATAACACTGAAATGAAATTTAAGCAGTTGTAGGAACTGACAGAAGATGCTTTTGTAGAAATGTCAGTAACAAAATTAAAAAGGGGGGAAACATGACTTCCTGGGGAGCAGACTATGCCTTATTATCACACATGAATGATAGAGGCAAGACACTTGCAGAAATTCACAGCCAGAAGTTAAGATGATCAATGTTACTATTATCAGCATATCAAAACTGCTTCTCGATTGAACATTTGGGAGCTTTATATAATACTGTAACTAACACTGTATATATAACACAGCAGTGTCATTCCTCTTTGGATTTCAAATGAAAATAAAGCATGCCATTTTCACAATTTTGAAGGACAGCATTCAGCAGGAAATGTCACCATTTTATGAGCTCTTTTCCAAGTATTCTCCTTTAATGCTTCATTCATATGATATCCTTATGGAGGGAGAGAGAAAGCACTTACTATGTGCCTAGTATTATGGTAAGTGCTTATCTGGGTGGGTGGGAGAAATTTTTCACTAAAAAACAAATCTCCAGACTATACCCAATAATGAGGTTCATAGAATGAGTTTCTACTATTTTCCATGGTGAATAAAAAGCATTTTTAAGACTTCCCCACCGCCTCCCGCAAATCTTGGATCTTAATAAACAAAAATTATTGAATATAACATCATCCACTGAACTAAATCCAACCACTCTGTCAATTAACCTGTAAAGAGATATATGCAAGATACTTTAGAGAAATTATTCATTCCTTTAAGTTAACTAAAGGACCAGGCCCCAACTAATAAATGGGTTCCTAGTGACCTTAAAAAAACCCAACAAATTAATATCTATTTTAATACTCTAAGACCAAAAATGTTCTTTGCCCTATAGTGTATGATATTTAAGAATATGCGTATCTGATAAATTGCTCTCTCTCTCCCTCCCTCCTACCCCCCCCTCTTTCTCTCTCCCTCCCTCCCTCCTTCTCTCTCTCTCTCTTTCCCTCTCCCCCTCTCTCCCTCTTTCCTTTTCCTTCTCAGCTGCCCATTCCAAACACATCAGTCTTCCTTCCAAAAGGATACACTATTATCCTCAAAGCACATCAGTTTTTCCATGAACTCAGACTGGATTTTAAAAAATCAATTTTTAATTTCCTCATGACATAAATGACTCTTGATCATGCTATTGATTTGTTAGCTTAGTAGGAATTACTCTTAATTTCAAGGGGAAAAGACAATTGAATTTTAGAGCTGAAGCTAACCTAGTGGTGAAGGATGACAGAGGGTCTATTTTGCAATTCTTGTTTTATATGGTATTTTCTTATTATTTGGGATGCCTTTAAATTCCAGTCAGATTTCTTAAATGGTTTCCAACTATCATATGCACGAATATGATGTGCACAACACAAAAACAAAAGGTCTACTTCGCAACTCTTATTTTATATGATATTTGATTATTCTGGATGCTTTTAAATTCCAGTCAGATTTCTTAAATGGTTTTCAAATATCACGTGCACAACACAAACACAGAGAGCAATATATCGATCAATCAGGATTTACGAGGAGCCCACTACAAGCAGGCCCTGTGGCATACAAGCACGAAAGTGAGGCAATCTCTGTTCTTAAGGAGCTTATATCATACTGGGGAGATAAGCAATGTTTCCACGTGTTATGTACAAAATGAATGCAAAGTAAGGAAATGTCCCTTGTTGGAGCTAGAAAGTGAAATGAGCCCTGAAAGGAGTTAAGGGTTCCAAGAAGTGAGGAGGTGAGAAGAAAGTACATTCCAAGAATAGTGTACATGGCCCGTGTGACGGAAGAGAGGTGAAAGACAGAAATGCATTCATAGTGTAACAACACTACGGCTTCATCGATAGGTCAATCTATATTATTCTGGTTTCTGTGAAGTAATAAGTTCATTCTCCTCTTCATTCAGTTCTAAACAACTCTATTTCACCTCTAAAATGTAAGAGAATTATGTTAACATGTCTGATTGCACAATTAAAGTCTGCACTCAAAAAAAAAAACATGTCAGACATCTCAATAACTGACTGGATTAAATTCTCAGAAACAAAACAAAACTTACAACATATCTCTTTGTCAGTGAAATACTGAAATGGGCAAATCCTTATATGGCTAAAAAGTTCTGTATGAATAAAGCAAAAATGATACCCACATAAGAGACTGTATGTAAAAACCTTGAAATACCACAGACCATTTCCAGTGCCTTTATCAAAGGTGTCCACAAATTCCTTAACCAACAGAAAGTTTATGGCAAGAATTTTCAGAGAACATTTTGTCTAAAACAAACAAAAAACGAAACAAATAACCACAGGACCTTTTTTCAAGGGGTGGGCCCTTCCTGAGCAGAGTCAGTATCACTTTTAATACAAACTTCACTTAAAGGACAGTTATGCAATTTGTCATTCCTTGACTGGGGCAAGAGGCACCATTTTGTCTCTTAATCTGTCTTCTTAAACAGATATGAACTTGGCATTCGACTTCCGGCTGGAAGTTTGGATAAGCAGTTGTAGCATTTGTAGAAAATGAAAATACCAGTCTTTCAGAACAAATAAGCAGCACTTACCTAACTCTCAAATACTGTTTCTTTGGATCTCCTGAACTATTAGATATCAACCGCTAAATCTGGAATTAGACCTTTTTCAACTAATAGACTGATTATGTAGGGGTTGGGGGGAGGGGAGGGACTGGGCTTAATGTTTAGTTGTTGGGTATCTTTTTTTCCCACATCACATCACTTAGCCACATGCCCCAAAATTAAAGATACACAGAAATACAGAAAAATAATATTATTATAAGTAAAAAGATAAGAGACAATTCAAATAAAAGTTCCCTTTTTAAATTATAAGTAACCAACATTAGGTAGCCAGACTAGTAACAGCTGTATGTAAAGGCGGATCCTGGTTTTCAAAAGAGATTCTTCGTATGACTTCAGACATAATAGTTCAAACCCTGGGTAACACTGAAATACACAGGATATCTGTTAAAATTCTGCATGTCAGAATTTTGCAATACATTGTTCAGTTTTTCTGAACTTTTGTTCCCTATTTTTTATTCTTCATTTTTTAAGAGATGTCTCAGTACTATAACAGGAAACGTTGGTAAAGTAAATGCAAACAATATCAATAAAATTTACTTAAAATATGAATTCAAAGAATTATATAATGGGGACATAAATAAGAAACAAGGAAAACATAGAACAACCATAGTAAGACGAGAAGGTTGCATGCTATATGTATGTACACACACACACACACACACACACACACACACACACGATATGGGGACATAATTTGATTCCCAGGAGAGCCAAATACATAAAAAAATGGAGTGTTTCATATCATGGAGAAAGCTAATAGGAGTAGGAAAAACACATGTTTACTCACACAGTTCTTTAATTTGCAGCTCCAATGTACTTATTATGTAATACTGTATACATGTATTTTTATCTATGCTGTAATCTATTGACCTACAAGATCATAGAGTCCATCAAGTCTAAAGAGAATTTCCTCAATGAGGCCTGGGACTATATTTCATCTAAAATTTCTATCTTTTCGATGTTTCAACACAATTTTCTACACAAATACACACAATAAATATTGACTTAAAAATTATAGTAGAAATAATTAAATTGAACAGTTTTTAAAAACAGAGCATTTCATGATAGACCATTTGATTCTGAGATCAATTGCTATGTTAGAGTAATGGAATACTTTATCACCTCTCTTCCCACTACTCCATTTTTTAACCTCAATCACACATAAAATGTGATGAAAAATGCTTAGATGAATACTCTTAATCAATGCTGTTTTATAATAGGTAAAACATTCCATTACAAATTCTATTTGACAAATGCCTAATTTTGATATTTCATATTAATTAAAGTGGTACTACCATGTTTCCTAAGTTGTACAGAACAACTTACTAGGCAAAATATTACTAACAATAGCTCACATGTAAATAATATTTTGTGATCTATAAATCCTCCTCTAATAACAGTCTTGTAGTATGGAAAGAGAAACTAACCCTCTCTCTTTCACACACACACACACACACACACACACACACACACACAGCAGCAGCAGCAGCAGCAGCAGCAACTTTAAACTTATTTAAAATTATTTAAAGTGAGGAAAGGCAGTGGGGACTTAGAGTCAGGAAGACCTAGAAGCTCCCTAAACTGAAGTCATGACAGGGCATATGTACCTGGATTTTTCAGACAGAAAAGGATCTAAAAAGGCTTCACGTGGGCTTTGATGCAGGCAAAACATGAACATCACAGCACTGGGCTACAGATCTAAAACCAAATTCATTTACCCATTTATTTTCCCCCACCCCGTATCTATGAGTTTCTGCATTCCATCTGACAGTTCTAAAATTCTGACTAGATGCTTAAAACAATTTATAACCAGATGCTTTGAGCACATCTGCCTGTATAGAAAAAGCATAGAAAAAGAGTTTAAATGTTGAAGGAGGATGAGGGGGACATTTAAATGTGTGTGATGAATTTTATTTCTACAGGCAGTAATTTTTTTAGCTACTATAGAATGAGTCTAAAGCCTTTTCAGATTAAAAAGAAGCTGAAAAGGTAGTAATGATATGATACCCACAAGATTTTACTTTCTGTTAAGTTTCAAACTGCACAATTCACACAAAGACATGTATCAAGCACCTATCTATTGATCCAGTGCTTGGCAATGTGGTCAACATAGAAGCTGAAAGCATGTTCACAGTCACTAGGGAAGATATAATCGAATAAGGAAGGAAGAAATCACACAAGTGAAACAACGAGAAAACCATTTCAGGGAAAATTAGTACTATGAGAATTCAGACTATGGGAAAGATCATCAAAAATCAAGGCACTTCCACTTTCATAGGTCCTTAACTATAATAAAAAAAATTATGATACATGAATTTAAAATAAAGCACCAAAGATGAGAACTTTTTTTATTTTCATTTAAAATAAAACATTTTTACTTTGTTTTTCTAAGCAAATACACTAATTATAGAGCGAAAGTTGTGCTTTTGTTCAATGTCACAAGTGTCATCTACCTCACAGGGCTGTTTTGAGGAAAGCACTTTGTAAACTGTAGCATGCTATAAAAATGAGAATTATTATCATTATGCAAAGCATCAAACAATCAGCATTTTTAAGCATCTCTCCTGTGCCAGTTAAGAGGCAAACTGGTACAGTTGGTTGAGACCTGACCTTGAACCTGGGATACCTGGGTTCAAGTCCTGCCTGACACATTCTCTGTGACCCTCTGCAAGTACCTTAAACCCTCAATTTCTTCACTGGAAGTTCCTTATACTAACAAAATCGCAAATCCATTCCTATGGTATGGAAATGTGTGTGTATACATAATTATATGCGTGTGGATTATAAATACTCTGTCCTCTCTCTCTTTCCCCACATATATATACTTATACATACATATAGTATGTGTATATACATATACACATGTGTATATACATGTAAACATGTATATATTATACCTTATATAAACACATAATACAATATATGTTAAATATATATACAAATCACTCAGAGGGAAAGGAGGGATAGAAGGAAAAGAGGAGAGAGGAGGGAGAGAAAGGGGGGAAAGAGGGTTAGAGAGGGGAGAGGGGGAGAGAGAGAGAGAGAGAGAGAGAGAGAAAGAGAGAGAGAGAGAGAGAGATTCCTCAATGAGAGCTACTTGTATCAGTCACAAATACAGTCCCTATCTGATCTGTAAATTCTGTCTTCCTACTAAACTGGCCAGTGGCTATTCTCTATCTGAGATATTTCACCTCCCACTTCTGTGACTTTTTTTAATGTCTAGAATTTTTCCCTAGTCAATCCAAACTTATTAAATGTTCATTCTTCTTGAAAGTATTGCTAATGCCATGATGTACAAATGGTCCTTCTTGACCTCCCCAAAGAGACGGTCTTCCATTGCCCCCACATACAGAAATTACTTTGTATTAACTTGTGTAACAAATGTTTCTACTTGCCACTACTGTGACTGTGTAAGACCAATAACATCAGCACACAGGAGGGCTGCTAGCACAGATTCTTTGATCTGCTTTTCTAAGGAAAGCAACTTTAAGGGTTTTACAATCTCACTTTACTCAAACATATGTATACCATTCACTTAGTTCAGGGTTGAAAAAGTCAGCACTCTGAACTTCAGAGAAAACACAAAAAGAAATTACAAGCGGAAATTTTATAAACAGAGCGAAATACAACAAATCAGCCAACAGGCTTGTAGCTGTCTGTCCAAGACATTACATACATAGTTGCCAGATACAGAAGCAACAACACCTGGGTTTTTCAAAGCCTGGGGGGCTCCTTAACGGCTACCCAGAGTCTCCACACCAACACTCTTCCAATGAGTGTGCCCCAAACAAGATGGTAACCTCTGAGTATATATATACACTCCTTCAGGGTTAGAGCGTTTCACACCTCTTGAGGGTTTCACCCCTCTCATGACCTAACTAGCAAAAGGGTGTGGGCCTTCCTACAAACAAAGGCAAGACTCGATCAAAGGCACCTGATTGCCTTAGCACTGAGAAGAACTACAAAAAGTCCCACTTTGCTTGTTGTATATGTTTATCTGTGTACATGTTGTCATTCCCCGATAGAATCTCATAATTTGGTCCCTGAAGTCAGAGAATTTTTTTTGTCTTTTTATCTTCAATACTTAGAACAATACCAGGCACACAACAGACACTTCTTGCCTTGAGTTGCAAGTGAATTTGTTAATAATATTCTACACTGGCATTTAGATAGATATCTGAATTTTATTATTTTTCATCTTCCTTACAGTCTACTTTTAATTACTAAACCTCTCCACTAGCATTTTTCTTCCTAAAGCGTGTCTTCTACATACTCTGTGGTATGATGTATTTAAACAATCTCCATTGTAAGTTTAAAATTATTTTGATAAGACCTGCACGTCTCCGGGAAAATATATTTACCAGTGCTAGTTATTTGCAGTTCCTGTCTGACCATTCATATGTCTTAACCTTGAGGGACAAATTCAAATCCTATTTTCAATTACCATCACCTTAACTATCTATTTACTTTGCAAATTCACCTCTCTTCTGAAGGAGTCATTTTGAATCAGCAGTTATTATGGAGAAACTGTCTAAGCTCCGAAGAGCTTTAATAGTTTTTGCCCAGAACTTTATTGTCCATACCCAAGACTTTATGGAAAATTACATTTTTAATAAGAATTAAGAGGGAAACATCACCGGAAGACTGTCAGAGAAGGAAGGATATGAGGGCACAGACGGGGAGACTACAAGCACGTAAAACAAACCTGCTTAATGATGTGGTTTTGCTAAGCACTAGTCTATGTAAAGATAAAAGGGAAACAGACCAAGAATGCTCCATTTTGTGAAGATTTCAGTTCATTAGTGTTAAAGGTAGAGGAGGATAGGCATAAGAGAGGAGGGGTGTTTTTGAAAAACTTGAAATCCAAAGAACTCCAGAATTTCAGAGCTGAGAGAGACTACAGTGGCTTTCTAGTCTATTTCATATATGAAAAAGAATCTAAATAGAACAAATCTAATCCCACTTCCACACAACAGCCCTTCAAAATAGTAGCTGGCACATAGTAGGTGCTTATTAAATTTTTGTTCAATTAAATTAAAATACTTGAAGAGAGACATCCCCATCCCACCCCATCACACTCCATGCTAAATCTTTATTTTCTCTGAGGTAAATAAGCCCAGTTCATTTGCTCTCATATGGCACTCAAGACACTTCATCATCTTGGTTGCCTCCTCTGTATGTGCTTCACCATATTAATATCCCCTTTCATGGTGCCATAGAGATATTTTTGCAAGTAGCATCCTGTGTAGTCAACAGTAGTTTGCTCAAACTACCCTAGGCCAAACAATAGTTTAAAAAAATCATTCTATAATGGATGGATCCTATTGAAAATATTTCAATTGTATTTTATGGCATATAAATTAGGAGAAATTAAGATGACATATGATCAGGGAAATGGGTTCTGCAGAAGACTAGGGAGTATTAGGGGGTCTAGGGGTGTTTAGACTGAAAAAGTCAGAATAGAATAATTATCAATAGGTATCAGTGAATAAAAAATAAAGAGGGCATAAAAGGTGACAATAAATGGACAAGAATGTTATTAAGGTCTACAATGTTCCAGGCACTAAACAGATAAAAAAGCATGATGCTGAAAAAGAGAATTATGGGTTAAGAGCCATATGATAACATCTAGGATATGATCATATTTTTGAGCTAGTCTTCAGAAAAGACTTAAAGATTCATCTTTCACATATCCAAGAGAGTTTTGTTTAGTCTCTTCCATTCCAAATACTATACCAAAAATATCTTCTACTAAAATCACTGTGGAGATTAAACTGGAACAAACATGCTGTGCTCAAGAAGCATCTGAAATGATGATAGGATTGAGAATTTCTTATATCCAAAAATATTTCCAAAGACACATCTGAAAAAAAAAATCTTTTTCAAATGCTTTAGGAATTTCACAATTTCCAAATAATAATAATAAATAGCTAATATTTGTATAGCACCTACTACGTACTAGGCACTTTCCAATTATCATCTCATTTGATCCACAACTCTGGGAGGCAGGGCCTATTGAAATCCCTGCTTTACAGATGAGGCAAAAAGTGGTTAAGAAAGGGACTTGCCCAGTGTCACACAGCTAGTTAGTGTCTGAAGTCTAATTTGAACTCAGGAATTTCTGACTTAAGATCCTATATTCTTATCTACTACACCACTAGCTATTTCCAGTTTACATCATAAATGTTCTTTGGAGGGAGTGACCAGAGAAGTAAGGAGGCAGGCCTATGATTTCACTGGTATAGGAGAATTCCTGATTCAGAATCTTGTTACCAATGGAAGTCAGCACTAGCTCTGAGATAGATAGATGGATGGATGGATAGATGCATACATGGACATACATACATACATACACATGTATGTATACTTATGTGTATACATGATGTGTACAATACATCAGCTACACAGAGATGATACTGATTTCCTATGCCTCTAGCACTATAATAGTTAATCAAATATGTGTTTTGGCTTCAAAGAGCTTACAATTTCACTGGCAGACAAATGTGGACATATGGAATGCAATAAGAGAGTGCTGGGCCTAAAGTCAGGAAGACCAGAGTTCAAATTCAGCCTCAGACACTTAGTAGTTGTATGACCCTAGGCAAGTCCCTTAATCCTGTTTGCCTCAGTTTCCTCATCTATCAAATGAGCCAGAGAAGGAAATGCCAAACCATTCCACCATCTTTGCCAAGAAACCTCCAAATGAGGTCACAGTGAGTTAGACACAACTGAACAGCAAGTAAACAACAAGATATCATGAATAAATACTGTTGTTCATTTTTGCAGTTGTGGCTGACTCTTCATGACCCCAAAGGAGGTTTTCTTGGCAAAGATATCAGGGTGGTTTACCATGTCCTTCTCCAGTGGATTCAGCAAACAGAGCTTAAGTGACTTGCCCAGAATTGCACTGCTAGTTAATGTCTAAGGCCAGATTTGACCTTAGGTCTTCCTGATGCTAGGACCAGAACTCTATCCAACAAACCATTAGCTGAATAAATATTAGTGTTTGCTAAATCTAGTGAGTCATTATCCTGAACCTATTTTTCAGCCCTAGGCCTTAGCCCAGGTTTGGGGAACCTGCAGCCTTGAGGCCACATGTGCCTTTCTAGGTCCTTGGGTACGACCTTTTGACCGAGTCCAAATTTTATATTATTTTATTAAGGGGATTTGTTCTGTGAAGTTTGGATTCAGTCAAAGGGCTGCACTTGATGACCTTGAGGGCCACATGTAGCCCTGAGGCCACAGGTTTACCACCCCTGCCTTAGCCTCACAAGACCCTAGAAAGCCAACAATAAGATCTTATCACAACTTATGATGACTTACATAAGTTTTCTTGGCTCAGTTCAAAATGGCCTTCTATCTGATACTTTATGCCCACTTCTGCTCTCCTGTCTTCCCAAATTTTAGCTATCATCTCATTTCAACTGAGGGTCTCCACATATCCCCAGCTGAATGTCTTTTGCTTACCTGGTCCTGTCTTATACATCATAGCCTTAAGATCTAATGAAGCTCTGAGCCCAGAGTCGGTAATATTACTTAGTGACAGAACGTATGGCACAAAAAGGAAGTGATCAGAATAAAGAAAAAATGAAGGACTAGGAAAAGAAATATCTCCACCTTCCATCTCTCCCAGAGGATTTTGCAGAGGAGGATAATAAATGGTCATGGAGCTGGACCATCAAGAAATGGACAGTCTTTGACGGGAACAAGAGAAAGAGAAAAGCGAGGATGGGGGAACCAGTGCGCTTCAAGGGACAAAATTAGAATCACAGATTTTGAGCTGGGAGGGACCTCTGAAGTCATCTGTTCCAATAACTCTCATTTTACAGATGAGGAAACTGAATGAAGTTGAGGTGATTTACCCAAGGTCACACAGGTAATAAATGGCAGACCCAAGATTAGAACTCAGATCCTCGAATACCATGAAGAGTTTATGTGGCAGCAGTGAAAAAAATATGATGCAATAGGATGGACAACACACCTAAAATCACTTTTTATTCAAGAGGCAACAGAGAGACTATGGGGGGGTTTATGGGTGAGGAGATATCCAAGAAAAAACACAACCACTCAAAGGATCACAAATCAAGCAATTTATTACTCCCAGGGCAGTTCCCAGCTGATCACCATTACAACCTTATGATCAATCTTAAGATTACCTTAGAAGTGGTATAAAAAATTGACTAGAAAAGTTGAGACTTCAGGAAGGGTAGAGAATGAGGATGTTCTTGCAAAAAGGCATTGAGAAAGGGAAGACAACATGGTACAATGGAAATAATTCTGGAATTGGTGTTAGAGAAACTTGGTCTGAATCCTCTCTCTCCCATTTTCCTATCTGTATGGTCTGGGGTAACTTGGGCAACTACTTTGGGTCTCAGTTACCTCACCTGTAAAATGACAGGATTAGACAATAAGATCTCTAAGGTTCCTTCCAAATGCAAGTCTCCAATAATGTCGAAGAACTAGAATGCTGGCTATGAGAGAATGCGGAAACAGATGGGAGAGATTATGGAGGTAGAATTGGCAAATCTTGTTAATTAGTTGGATAAGGGAGATGAATTCATGATTATGAACTTGAATTATGGTGGCACCACGAACAGAAGAGAAGTCTGGAGGACGAGTAGGAGTAGGCAGAAAGAACATAAGTTTTATTTTTACTATGTTGAGATTTAGGTGATGATAGAACATGCAGGCTGAAGATGTCTAGCAGTCAGGTGGTGAGGAGCAAGTGGAAATCAGAAGAGAGACTGGATGGATGGATAGATGGATGGTAGATAGATAGACAGATAGGTATTGAGTTGTTTTTTTGGAGATGAAAACTGAAGCTATGGGAGCAGATAAAAATCACCAAAGGAGAGAAAGGGAACCCAGAGAGAACAAGCCAAGAGGAATGTCTGGACTCTAGAGGCAAGAGACAGATGATCATTCAACAAAGGCTAAAATGTAGAAAGACAATAAGATTGAGGTCAGCAGGGGAAGACTCACATTTAAGAGGTGTTAGGAAGAAGCTGGCCTAGCAAAAAGATTGCGAAGGAATTGTCATATAAATAGGAAAAATGGGTTAAGAGCTCCTTTTGATCTGCCCTATTGCTTCCGATGACTTGGCACTAATGAGAAGAGGTATATGGTGGATCTTCTGTACCTCTGTCAGTCAAAACCAAACCACTAAGATGGTCCAAGAGCATCTATAGACCCGACAGAAAAGAACTAAATACTATTCACTCACAAGTCTTGATATATTTACTGTGTGCTCAACATTATACTTGTTATGAACAAGTAAAAATGGCTTCTGCCCTTGGAGATCTTCAAACCTATGAAGTGAGTGACCTTAGCCCTATGGGTGATAACTAATCACTAGGCAGAGAATAAAACAAGATTCTAGGGTCAACTATAAAGTATCCTACCAATATGGGAACTTCTATATGGTGTGCCTGACCTTTGATAACAGATCACACTTAGGATCATCCAGCTAAGCTTGGTGCAATGAAATCCAAATCAGTTCAACAAAACTATATTAAGTGTGTACTGTGTGCCATGCCCTATAGCAAGGTCAGACTGGAAATACAAAGACAAAACAAAAAAAAATCCCTTCTCTCAAGAATCTTACCTTCTATTGCAAGTGCTGAATTTTTAAATACACTGCATCCTTTATCATACAAAAGAATCAAAATGCCAAGTTGCTGCTTCTAGCACAAGGTTCAAAAATTCAAGTTAGTCAATAAACAAATATTTATTAAGTATGTATTACATACTAAGCATTGTGCTAGCTACACAATGCAAAAATAATATAGCACACGGTCCTTCCCATCAAGATACTTGTGATTTCACTGAAAAGACAAGCAATACATCTGAAACAATAGGGAACCAGATGGTATATAATGAAGTGTTAATGCCTAAAAATACCAACAGTAGTTCAAAGAAGATGATAATAACAGCTAGCATCTAGATAGCACCTTGAGATTTGCAAAGCACTTTGAAAATATTATCTCACAGCCCTGGGAAGTAGGCAATATTATTCTGTACATTTTACAAATAAGGAAACTGAGGCAGACAGAGTTTTAAGTGATTTGCCCAGGATTACACAGCTAATAAGTATCAGCAGCCAAATTGGAACTCAGATCTCTTCCTGACTCTAGGATCAGAATTCTTTTCACTGTGCGCCCTGCCTGATGTAGGCAGAGAGAGGCAAGGCTTCGTGGACAAGGTATGATCAGAGCTGAGTCTCAAAGGATGAGCAGGATTTGGATAAATGCTGCAGGTGAAGAAAATAACGAGGTAAGCAAAAGAATGACATAGAACAGCATAGCATTTTCAGACAGCAGTGAAGAGGCTGGCCTAAAGTGAAAGGTTAAATGTTGGGGAGTAACATGAAAAAAAAAATTTGAATTGGAAGCCACGTGTTTTGTGTTAACAGTTCCAAGTAGACAGGAGTTAACAATATGTCAGATGCCAGTTTAGAAAAATCTATGATCCAATTATGAAGGTACTAGAAGAGTGAGATGGGGAGGAAAAGGTAAGAGAAGCATGGGTACCTTTAGTACCAGATTATATCTCTGAACTTCAAATCAATGGGAGAAAACACAAATCAGTCTGTGAAGATACATTTAGGTTGTTTTAAATTACCAGTGGCCATATATGACATATAAATCAGGGACTTTACTTAGGGTGTCCTTCAAAATCTAATCTTGTCTACCAACTTTTATAATCCCATTCACCAAAATAAAACTACATTTGAACCGGAGATGCACAAAGTAGGATTGAGAACAAAGAAAAAGGCAGTGTCCTTTCCTTTTTGGGATCATTCTTTCTGCCCCACCCCCACCCAAACTCTCATAATCACAATTAGCAAACCTTCCAATACATACATCTTCTGTGAGAAGAGGATGAACAGTTGTTTACTTACAAGCAAGTCACTTAAACCTCAGTCCCCACTCAGCCTATATGGTGTGAATTTGCTTTAAAGGGTTCCTCACGGAGGTAAAAAGTAATAATACTACATGGAACAACTTACCTTAGAAAACAGTTGAGCAGGGGCTGCTACAGCATTCTGTTCTTTTAAGTACTGATCCCAAGACCAAGTCTCCTGTTGAGCAGCTAAACTTACTAGAAGAGAAAGAACAAGAAACGTTTCCATAAGCAAAAAGTTCATTTTACTGGCTAGAAATCAATGAAGTCAGTTAATTAATGAAATAACAAACTAGAAAGAAAATCCAGGAACTGCACGTACTTCTTTCTGATTCGTCATAAGGAACTATGTAACTTATAGCTTCTCCGTGTTCCAAATCTCCTTCTATAACATAAGGAAAATATATTTCTACCTTTCAAGGATTTTTATTTGAAAAACTCTTTTTCAATGGCTGTGTCAATTCAAAATTTTAATCATTTCTCCTGAAGACAGAATGCTCTCTAAAAGGACTGTAGAGACAGTTTCCTAGGAATAAATTGTTCAACTACCCCTCCCCCACAAAAATGTAAACAGCTGGATGCCACCCACCTCTGCCCTGTTCTGCAGCTGCTAGAGCTAGAACAGAAGCAGCTACTAGAGGGAGCCGTTGTGCTCACAGCCTCTGTCTCTTCCCATGCTTACAAGATGCTGCCTAGTGAGAGCCAGACAGCTCCTTTTTTCTCCTCTAAGCTGGGCCTTTGCCCCCATTCCCATTAGATCAGATATGAACAGCTGTTAAAAAAAAAAATTTGATTTCCTACTTTAGTTTAGTCACATTGTACCTTGTTAAAAGAGATGTCTCTTTGATAAAGGAAAAAGAGAGGGATATAGCAGAAAATTTAGGCAAGGTAAAAACCAAACATATTAACTTTTTTAAAAATGAAGAGAGCCTGAACTTCACATTCTGTTTTAAAATGGGTAAGATTCCAAATAGATTAAGTTGACATAACAGATAATTGTGAAAATTTTATTCAACTTGAGAAATAATAACCCTCAGCATCTAATTTTTCAGAATTTGCGACCGGGAAAGGCGGAGATTGTTTAGTCCAGCCTGCTCACTCGACAGACAAGAAAACTAAATGCCAGGAAAGTACATAAAACAGGAATTTTCTGTAAAATTAAAATTTGTCAGCTATATGAACATATTCTCATTGTTAAATAACTAGCAACATAAAGTTATGACATACATTAGTTCCTTTTTTCCCCAATATTTCAGCTCTATTTTTGAAGTTGCCTTGTGCACAGCTTCATTTCAGTTAAATTCTTGTAAATTGTCATTAGCTGCCTTACATCTGAGCATGCTGAGCTAGATAATGCCTCTTCTCAGGGAACCAATTGCAAATGAAGTAATTCCCCTCATGTTATCAAGGCATCACTCCAATGTAATGAACTCTTTAAGTAGTCTGTCATTGAAATTATGGTAACTCTTAAACCCCTTACTTCACAGTGACCCAGCAATGCTATGGTAGCAAAAACCTTCCTTCCCAGCCTTAACTTGGAATCATTTTCCTTTGCAGTCTTATGTTGCTTTTCCAAAAATTCACTGACCCCTGGGTCTCCATAACTTTGTCCTAATAGAATCAATGAGGTCGCTATTACCATTCCAAACATAGAGCAAATCATCCAAGTTTATAACTGCTGAAGTAAGATGGCAACATGCCCTTCATATGATGATTAACTACAAATTTATTTGACTCTCTCTAGGACATAAGCTAAACAGTCAACTGCTATAATCCATCAGATTGATGAATTGAGCTGATTCTATCAGTCAGATTTCTGACTTACAGCCTAAGCCAGAAATCTCCTTCCTCTTGGGCCTCAAGAGAGGAATAATTTAACTAAAATATTATTTAAGGTTATTTTCTTATGTTCTTTAGCAACGTATAAAAGAAAAATCACTTCGAATTCTTTGCAAAATTACATCCTAACTTCATAAATTCCTGACCTTTCAAAACTCTAGCTGGATAATACACTACAGGTGACTATACACAAATTCAGCGATTTCAAAGGTACATTAAATCTCAGACCCCTGATGTCTAAGCCCAGGAAAGCACTTTTACTAGATAGGAACTAAATCAATGCTGTTCAGAGCAAAAAACTGAAACTGCTCCCTCCAAAGTCACCAATGGTCTGTTAACTGGCCAATCTAGTGGATTTTCCCCTTACTCTTTATCCTGCTTGACCTCTCTCAAGCATTTGACACAGTTGGTCACCCTCTTCTCCTAGACCTTTCCTCTCTAGGTTTACGTGACCCTGCTCAATCAAAGAGGTCCTCCTATTGAACTGCTCCTTATCCATCTGTCTCCTCCTTGAAGCATGAACCCAAGGCTCAACAGAGAACCTCCTAAATGGATGACAATTACCACTCCTGGTGGTTCTTTTGGTCACAGTGTCTACTCCTGAGGGAAATTAAAAGCACTGCCAACAGTTTTGAAGTCTTGAGCAAGAAACTGAAGACCATAAGGGTAGCCAGGTCTGTTTTCTTTATTTTTGCCCACTGAAGGTAATGGAGGTAAAAGAGAAAATTAATTTGTGGAATAAACAACTAGATAATAAGATGATGTCTAAAATTGTGACGTGAATCACAGTTTAAAACATAGGGCTTCAACATGACTAATGTGGAAAAAAGCTTAATATGATTATACATATATTGTCTATATCAGATCGCATACTGTCTTGGGGAGGGGACAGGGGAAGAAGGGAGAGAAAATTTAAAACTCAAAATCTTCTAAAAATGAATGTTGAAAACTAAAAATAAATAAATATTTTTAAAAATAAAATAAAATATAAGCCTAAGAGATTCCTGGAACAAAGATGAAGTACATGGAACAAAGGATGGTAGTGGGAAGACAGAAGCACGTGAAGACGAAAAGCATCTCATATTCCCCACAAACATTCCATCTACTAACAGACAGAAAGAAATCGAGATTCTCCCACTCAACCTAGGAATCCACTGAGACTGCCCCCACCCACCAGAGGTCTACAGAGATCTTGGAATGGACAAGCCAGGGTGGACTGAAGAAGTAGCAGAGAAGACACAGTGCAGGAATCCCCTACAGCCTTTGGGAGAATTTTCAGTACTCCCTATGAAATGTGTCTAAGAGACACCTAAGCCCAGCCTAGTGGTTTTGGGGTTTCTTCCTTGCCTAACCCAAACAAAGCCCACAACCAGAAACACAGCCCTAGTCAGAACAACCTAAGGGAGGTTTAGGAAGTGTCCAACTTTGTAAGAGGAGGCTCTAGGTAAAAATACAGCCTGGATATTACATGGACTTTATAGCAAGAACCCAGCACAGGGACAGTGTCCTCTGAGAGCAGCAGCAGCAAAGAAGGAATCTAGGTAGAGTCTACAAAGGAAGGGTCCTGGAGCCCTGTGACTAAAGGGAGCTCTCAGATAGAACCTAACTCTAGAGTAGCTCTTGAAGCTCTTAAAGGAGTGGTCTAGTCTAGCCTACTATACTGAGTAACAGGCAGGCCCTGCTCACACCATTAAGCTGAGGAGCTTTAACCCAAGTAAACCACCCACCACCCCCCAATCACATGCAAACCAAGAAAAGCTCTGAATACCCTCTAGAAATAACTTGGCATGAGAGACGCCCCCAGGGTAAATCACAAAACCAAAAGACCCTATAACAAGTTCTGATAAAGCCAGGAAGAAAAAAAAATGGACTTGCCATAGGGGCTGCAGTAACAGCTGAGGAAATCAAACAAGAAATACAGAATGGAAGATATAGAGGTAAGAATGACAAGAAAAATGGAAAATTGATACCTTAGAACAGAAGATGAAAAATCTCACTCCGAAACTGAATGCCCCAAGTTAAAATGGGATAGACAGGAAAAAAAATAAAAGGACATAATTTGATAAGAAATATCAATACAAAATCCAAAGATTAAAAGAAAACCCAAGGAATATAATATTAAAAACAAATGATCTGGAAAACAGATCAAGAGATAACTTAAGAATTATCAGGATGATCTGAAAACTATTATGGGGGGAGGAGTCTATATTGATAAATGGAAAAGAGATAATATAGTCAAGGAGAAAGAGGTGAGAGATGATTGATCTCTGGCATTAATTGAATGAGAATGGAAAGAAGTACACTTTTTTTTAACATAACACCTTTCCAAAAATTGATTATGTCTTGAGGTATAAAGAAATAACCAAAAAAATGAAGAAAAGTAGAAATGCTCAACACATCATTTACTCATCATTAACGTTATTTAAAAAAATTCAATTAAGGATCCTTAAAGAAATAATGTAAAAGTAATTGGAGGCTTAAAAACAAGAAAAAAACCCCACAATTCTAAAGAACTGATAGGCCAAAGAACAAATTTTAGAAACAATAGAAAATTTCATCAAAGAATATTACAATAGGGGCAGCTAGGTGGCACAGTGAGTAAAGCACCGGCCTTGGAGTCAGGAAGACCTGAGTTCAAATGCAACCTCAGATACTTGACATACTAGCTGTGTGACCTTAGGCAAGTCACTTAACCCCAAATGCCCTGCCTTCCCCCCTCAAAAAAAAAAAGAATATTGCAATAAGGAAATAACATTAAAAAAAATGAGCTGCAGCTAAAGTAGTTCTGAGAGGAAATTTATAGCTCTAAATAAAAATATTTATCATCAACAAAATGGAGAAAATATAAATCAAAGAATTGAATGTGCAATTTTTTTTAAAAACTGATCAAATCCAACTAAATAACAAGGCAGAAATTATGAAAATTAAAGAAGATTAATAAAATTAAAAGCAAAAAGATCATCTAAATGATAAAACAAGGAGAAGGTTTAAAAAAAAACAATAAACTAGATTAACAGGCAGCTAACCTTATGTTTAAAAAGAGAAAAATCAAATTGTATTTTCTTAAATAAAAAAGAACTTACAACAATTTAAAAAGAAGTAAAGAAAATGATCAGAAACTATTTTGCCCAATTACACGCCAAAAAACCTGATAATTTAGATGAAATAAATGAAGATTCATTTAAAAAAAAATCCAAATTGACAAAAGATCCAATATAAGAAAAAGAAATTGAACAAGCCATTAACGAACTTGTAAAGGAAAAAAAAAACTTTAAGAGTAGATGGATTTACAACTGAATTCTATCAAACATTGGAAAAACTAGTTCCAACACTAAAGAAATAAAAGGTACACTTCCAATTTCTTTCTACAATTTAAGTATGGTCTTGATAACTAAAACAGAGAAAGACAAAGCAGAGGAAAAACTGCAAATCACTATTCCTAATCAGTGATGAAAAAAAATTTAAATAAAATATTAGCAAGCAGTCTACAAAAACGTATTAGAAAAATTAGATGCTGTGATCAGATCAGGTTTATGCCAGCAAAGTAAGACTGGTTCAATATAAGTAATTCAATCAAGTCAACAAGCATTTATTAAGTGCCTACTGTGTGCCAGGAGCTGGACTAAGCAGGAGAATACAAAGAAAGGCAAAAAGAGTCCTTGTCTTTAACGAACTCACAGACCACTCAGTATGCAAACAACTGTGAAAGAAGATATACCCAGGATAAACTGAGGCATAGGCTCACAAGAAAAGCACTAAGATTGTGGACTAGGAAAAGCTTCTTACAAAAGGTAGGACCTTAACTTCCTTTTAAAAGGAAGCTAGGGAAGCTAAGACATCTAGGGGGCAGAGATGATGAGGAAGAGCATTTCCAGCCCAGAAAGGTAGGAAATGGCCAAGAGTGTTGGTAAACAAAATGGGCTCTTAGCACACAGTTCAACCAAGTGCCCTTGAAGAGTTTGGCTTTTGTTTCCTTTGATTAATTCAGTGTATTTCCTTGAGTCTTACTAGGTGCTAAGCCTCAGGCCCTAACTCCTATTAGGTGCTAAACTTATGTGGGTGTGAAGCTTCCAGGGTCCTAAGGGGAAGAGCTAACTCCATAGCCAATCATAGGAGCCTAAGTTCTGGTCATTCAGATGACAGTTGATGAGTCTGAAATGGTATAAGAAGAGAAGACAGAGCTATTTGCTCAGGGCTCTCATTCTTGGTGGCGTGCTGATGTAGAGATCCCGGGCAGCTGTAGCTAAGAGCCCTCCAGCTCGTAACCCAGATGCTGGGACTTTGTTAAACTCTGGTAACTATGTACTGGGATTTGAATCAGACAAGGTCTGTCTGTCGATGTTTGTAATTTGTTTGTATTTGCTCTGAAGCTCAGGGTGCTGACTTTTCCCCCTGAACTAAGTGAGTGGTATTTGCATGCCGAATTAAAGTAAACTTGTCGACCCCTTAACGTTGCTTTCCTTAGTAAAGCAGATCAAAAGAAGGTGGGCTTTGGCAGCGCTCTTTTTGTTTGGCTTGTGTTGGTCTTTCACCCCCACAACAGCTGCTAGCCGGATTGCTGAAACACCAGGTTATGAATGGATATAAGAAAAATTAGAAAATAAAATAAATATCAAACAATATAAACATTATTGTTTTTATTAACAAAATTTTAATAACTAATGAACAAATTAATATAATGTAGCACTTTGATATAAGTAATAAAATATTGCATGATAGATGCTTAAAGTGCTTTTGACAAAATCAAGCACTCATTTTGATCAAAAACGCTAGAAATCATAGGAATGAATGGCCCTTCCCTTAATATAGTAAAAAATATTTATCTAACAACTCTAAGAGCAAACATTATTAATGGAGAAAAGTCAATAAGACCAAGAGTAAAAGCAAGGACGCCCCTTATCACCACTACTAGTTAATGTCATGCTAGAAATGTTGGCTATAGAAATATGAGGGAATAAACAGACAAATTAAAACAAATATCACATTTTACAGATGATACTTAGAAAAATTTAGAAAGCCAACAAAAATAGTAACTTCAGCAAAGAAGGCAGACCATATGATAAATTCGCATAAATCATTAGAATTCTTATATATAACCAAAAAACAAACAAACCAACAGGTAGTGCTAGAAAGTGAAATTCCATTCAAAATAACTTAAAAAGCTATAAAACATTTGGTAGTGTATCTACCAAGATTCATCCAGGTGCTATATGAAACCAACTATAAAATACTTTTTGCAATGCCTCCTACAGATAAACACTTAGTAAATATCCATCTATCTAACTGTGCAGAGTAGATTCTGATGGTGTTTATTTCTTCTATTTTATGTGGTTTCTCCTTATTCATATACTATTCTGTTGATTTTACTTTCTCCTTTTTAATCAGATTTGCTAAACATTTATGAATCTTGTTATTCTTTTCAAAGGCTCAGAGAACTACCAATTAGTCATTTGGTTTTTTTTAATCAGTTATAATGTCTTTTTAGTTTCCAATTTACCTATTTCTCCTCTAATTTTCAAGATTTTCTTTATTACTTATTTTAAGTATGTTAGATTTCCAATTTTTAAAAATGAAAACTCTGTTCACTAATTATCTTCATTTCTAATTTGCAAATGTATGTTTTTAGGGATATCATTTTTTCCTCTGAGAACTGCTTTAAACCCATTAGTTTAAGTAGATTGTTTAGTCCCTGTCTTTCACATAATTATTAATTGTTTCTATGATTTGTTCTGCAAGTCTCTCATTATTTAGAGTTTAATTAATTTTCTATTTAGGTCTTTGTCTCTTGTTAATATTTCCTGAAAGGATTATTTTTGTATTAGGGTCAATAAAGGATGTTTACTATTTTTGGGTTCTCAACATGTATTTGCAATTTCTCTGTATCTTAATACATGTTCAATTTCTGTAAAAGTTCCATATGTTGCTGAGATATATTTATATTCTTTAGTGGCCTCTTTCAGAAGGCAGTGTATCGTTTAGCTCTAATTTCTCCAGGAATTTGTTCAACTTTATATTTTCCTTTTTGCTTATCTTTCTATTGTATTTGCCCAAGTCACAGAGAAACATTAAAGACTCTTATTATTACTGTATTATAATGTGTCTTTTTGCAATTCAGTTATGCTTCCTTTATGAACTGATACTATGCCATTTGGAATATATGAGTTTGATTTGATATTAATACTGATCATCTATGACTCCTTTCAGCATAATGCAATTTTTTATCTGTTTATACTATGAATTTTTGGTTGTTTCTTTCTTTGTCTGGTGGCATGATTCTAACTCTAGTTTTTTTCTGGATTCATCTGAAATTTGGTCATTCAGTTACCAGATAGAGGTTTCTATCACTCTTCCATTTGTCAATGCTTCCTCTAGTTTTGGAGCTTTACTTAATTTACTGATTTCTTTATCTTTCTTCCATTTGCTTATTTATCTCATTCCTTTTGTCTTCCTCTCCCCGCTTCTTTTCCTGCTCTCAGTTAAGGGAGAAATTTGAAATTCTCTCTTCTTTCCTTCTTCTCCAATTTCTCATTTGCCAGGGTGTTTTTTTTTCTTTTCAGTTCCTCTAAGAAGGATTTCAGTACCTTGTGATTTTTTTTCACTTTCTGTCTTTTCTAAACTTTTATTTTTTGATTCACAGACTGTATGCTAATTTATTCCTTCTTGAGCCTTTTTATGCTCCTTATGGGTGGATTCACATGACCTAAAACAAAGTGAAGTAATCTAAGGGAAAAAAAAAACCCAGCATACACAGTTACCCGTTTCACATCATGATTTTCCCCATCTAGGTTGCGGTATAGCACAGGTGGGCATAAGAAATTAAATGAGAACTTTTTGAAAGTTTTGCAAGGAAGCTTCAGATGATACACGAAAGCAAACAGATGACACAGAAATAGTTTAGAAACTCAGAAATGCATAAAATATATGTGTAGAATTGTGTAATATCAATATATTTAATTTTTAATACCATAATAATTCAGGCTTCTTGTCTGGTACAAAGGGGAGGGGCCAAAAAATTTTACACAGATTTGCCAAATCACAGGGGCACTGCCCCCCTAATCCCCACAATGTGGAAGGAATAACTATATACAATGATTACAACTACGTAAATGAAAAAAAAAACAAAATAAAAAAAGAATGAAAATAAATGAAAACTGAATAAAAAATGTTGTAAAACCACAAGGAACAAGCTTAGCACCAAAGCAGAGAAGTATAAAAAGATACTTCCCCCTCTCCTTTGCTATAGTATAACATCAGATTTGTTTAATTTATTGATAAGTGTTGCTGTTTTTCTCTTCTTCATCTTTTTTTATTTAAAAAAGTTTTTTTTTTTTTAAATAAAGGATGGATCTGGGAGGGAAGAAGAAGGGGAGATACAGCCAATGTAAAATCAAAAGATAACAATAAAAATCTCTAAGTAAACAACAAAAAAGGAGTGTATGTATGTGTGTGTTTTTAAAAATATAAGTAGAACTTGAACTCGAATTACTGACTCCAAGGCCAATGCCTACAGATAACCCCCGCTGCTGTCTCTCTATGTAAAAATTAACTACAATCTCAGTAAACATTTACAGAGATCAATTGTGTCCCATTAAATTAGGAATTGCAGCTGAGTTCTTCAGTTAACTACCACCATTAAGCAAGCCATCCAGGTATTTTCTCTTGTCTGACTATCATTGTACCTAGCCTCATGTCTTGTACACATAGATATATCATTAGATAAGAGCTTGTTGAATCTAATTGCTTTTGAATGGAACTCTTTGTGACTCTTAAGTCCCTATTAGTACTGACCTGAATTATAAAGTTTTAACATGCCAAGACAGATTCCAGGAACTGTTGTAACTAATGACCAAAGCAGTTAAAACAATATACTAGAATAAATCAATAATGATGCTGTTCCCTTAGCAACAGGGATAGAATAGCTCCCATTTATAGCAAGCAAGCCATAATTTTCTAATTTAGTACCTCACTCGCAATGAAACAGTTAATACCTGCTAAATTAGAGTCCTCACAGTCACTCAAGAGCCACTGCTCATGTTATTTTGAGAAATTTCTCAATAAACAGTCAAATCCTCTGCTTCTACCAAATAATAATAATAATAATAATTTAAATGATAATCCAAAAATAACAAGTTTGTCATAATTAGAATTCACTCTAAGAAATAGATGTAGCAACTAAGAGAATGGATGGGTATCTAACAGAGCCTTCTAATGTTTTGAGGTGATTCCCGTTAAGGTGATCACATACAGATAATGCTAATACATCACACAGATAATGCTAAAAGCCAGGTCCTTGACCTAAATGCATCAATGAAGAGCTTATAGTGTTATCTTTTATAATAAGTTTATTTGTTATAGGTTTACTTACCAACACATACAGAAATTATCATAATAATAACATTCCTGAAATATACTGAGCCATCATTCAGTATTTATTTACAGGCATGTTTCTGCTTTGAAATTAAGATCCACTAAGAAATTATTGAATGACTTCACACTTGGACAGCATTAGAGTGTAGGGATACAAACTACTTTTACCACCATCAATTCACTTTCATAATTACCTTTTTGAGATAAATAAAATGAGAAATGTAGAACCCACCATAAATATTAAATATTAGGTGCAAGAGAAGTTTATAGCCCCTTATGGCTATCAAAGAGCTCTTTCTAACTCTGATATAGAAGCAGTGGGATGTATATAAAGAGACTTGAGAACTCTAAGCCAGAAGATGAGTTTGACTTCTACCTATTAGTCATGAGACCTTGAACAATTAACCTCTCTCAGCCCCAATCGGTTCTTTAAAAAATGCGAATAAAAATTCTTTTACTATTTATGATGCTCTTGGCAGCATCATTGTATTCCTCTAACTCCAATTTCAGTGTTTTTCCACTTTATCATGTGGCCTCTAACAATTTGGTGAAGAACAGTCGGAAAAAAATGGAACTGGATACTTGTTAGGATGAACTAGATTGGGATTTTTAGCCTGGAGAATCAGATAACTTTCCTGTAAAAGTAAGAAAAGGAGAAATAAAGTGAAAACTAAGGCTCAGGACCAAGAAATAAAGGAGACCAAAGGCTTACCTTTTTCTAAGAAGCCTCAGACTTTTAAATCATGAAGAAGATATAAATTATGAGGAATATTTTATTCCCCAAAGTACAAAATCCTACAAAGCTGTTTTGGCCTTCTTTGCAGGGCTGTCAACTTTTCTGTTTTATTGATTTCGTTCATTCTTATAGCTTCAATTATCATTTTTATGCAGATGACTCCCAAATTTACAAATCCTTTTCAAGCTGTTTCATGCTTCTCCAACTACCTAATGAATATATCAAGCTGAATAACCTAACAGTGCCTCCAACAAAAAATAAAAACAAATTAATTTGCCACCCCAAATCTGCATCTCCTTCTAACATCCCTATTTTGTTGTTGAAAGCATATATATCCCAATCCTATTCTCATCAGTCTACTCATCTTTTCTTCTGGCACTTCACCAATGTAGCTGTTTCCTCCAAGAATCTACCCATGCCTGTCTATCCTGTGCAATTTTTGTCCACATCCTGCTGTTAATACGCCATCAGGGACCACTCATCATGCAGAGGGTTTTTCTTGATTTCTCTCAACATTATAAATATACCAGGGGAATACCCAGCTGTCTATCTACTCCACCGTGCAACTCTTTCATCTTTCTTTCTTTTCTTGATGCGACATTTCTTTGAAGACCTCCTTTACTTGGGTTCTTCTTCATAATTCCTTGTTTGTAACATGTTACTGCCTATTCACGTCCACTCTCCCCTCTCTGCTGAACTTTGGGTGACTTCCCTTTTCAATTCTTTGGAAAGCACAGTATTCCATGACTTACAATCATAGAATACTAAAATGATATTGATTTTCAAAACTGAATCTTTGTTTATCTACCTGCCAAAATCATCTTACTAATACAAAAAACCTATTTCACTCTCCTACTTAAAAATTTCATGTTCATACCATTGTTCTTCTGGTGATGTTACAGAGCTTCAAGTCATGTATTATACTGCAGCCTCAAAAGAAATAAAGTTGAAGATCACCCAAAAAGCAATAGAGAGCTGCATGGTAAGCAAGTCCTAAAACATAAGAAATACCTCAACAGAAGTGGTATAAAGAATATTATTAAAGAAATTTTGGGGCAGCTAGGCAGCTCAGTGGAGAGAGTGCCTGGTCTGGAGTCAGGAAAACCCAAATTCAAATGTGGTCTCAGACACATACTAGCTGTGTGACCCTAGGCAAGTCACTTTCCCTTCGTTTCCTTAGTGTTGATGTTTGCCTTAGCTTCCTCGTGTATAAAATGAGCTGGAAAAGGAAATGGCAAACCACTCCAGTATCTTTGCAAAGAAGACACCAAAGAGGGTCACGAAGATTCAGCCACAACTTAAACGACTCAACAACAACAACAATTTTTAGAGAAACTTAGGAAGGATGGCCCAGTCATGTCTTGAAAACAATGAACACCCTGAAAGCTCCACTGGCATCTCTGCAATGTCAAAAGAACAAGATATATGGAAACACTTGGGACAGATTTTTGAGAAAACATGGAAAAAAGTTACACAGAATAGGAAGACATGAATGGACTGTGGTCTACAGAATTAATAGGTGTCAAACTCAAATGGAAAAAGAGGCCCCTAGACTGTACATAAAGATCCCTACAGGCATATATTGTTAGAAAATCACACATGTTTATTTTTTTTCCTTATTAGTACATCAACACATTAAAACCTGATAGGAACTATATTTTAATCTGGCTGCACTCAAGAGTATCATGAGCCACGTGTTTGACACCTCTGGTCTATAGCCCTGAAAGAAAAGTTGCCCATTACGTTTGGGGTCATAAGAACATAGAGCTGGAAAGGACCTTAGAGACCACCTAATCAACCCCCTGCCCAATTTTACTGACACCCAGAGGCTGTGATTTGCCTAATATTACACACGTAAGCATCAAAAGTAGACTTTGAACCTTGGCCCTCTGAAGCCAGAGACAAAGTTCTTTAAATTGTTTCTCTCAGGTCATTACTTTATTAGGTTGTCAGTCGGCAAACAAAAATTAGAATGACAGAATAAAGCCATAACCATCACCATTAAGTTGGAAAGTTTCCCAGTGCAAAACAATCAATAGACATGATACAGTCTTGGCTCTTCGTGGTGGAAAAAGGTAGCAGCCAAGGGCAATGTTAGTTTAAAGAACAAATTCATTTGCAAAACACTACAGAAGAGGATCGCTGAACATGGTATAAGAATCACAACGACAACATTTATAAAATGCTTTATGGTTTGCAAAGCACTCTACACATATTACCTTATCTGATCTTCACAACAATCCTGGTAGGTACTATTATTAGGAGGAAACTGAGACAGAGGTTAATAATAGTTCCTCTTTTTATATCATGTCAGGCTCTGTGCTAATCCCTTTACAATTATTATCTCATGTGGTCCTTGAAACAAGTCTGAAAGGTAGATGCTATTACCCCCAGTTTACAGATAAAAAAATTGAGGCAAGTAGAAGTGAAGTGATTTACTCACTCACACAACTAGTTAAGTGTCTGAGGCCAGATTTATTTCATTTCAATATTTTATTTTCCCCAATTATATGTAACACAATTTTAACATTCTTTTCACAAATTTTGAGTTCCAAATTCTCTCCCTCTCCCCCTTTACCGGTCACTGAGAAGGCAAGCGATTTGACATCGGTTATACATGTATAGTCATGCAACATACATTTCCATGTAAGTCATGCTGTGAAAGAAAACACAGATGCAAAAAAACCCAAGAAAAATAAAGGAAGAAAAGAAAAAGTGTGTTCAATCTGCATCCATGTTCCTTTGGTTCTTTCTCTGGAGATCTGAGACCAGATTTTAACTCAGGCCTTCTTGACTTTAGTACCTGGTGCTCTATTCACTGGGCCATCCAGCTACCCTTTACTTTCCCCTAATTCTCCTCCCCAAAAAGGTGGGAGGGAGCCAGAGAAGCCATGGGGATGATCTGACAACAGCAACTTCTGCCTACTTGCTCATCTCTTTAAAATTTTGATAGAAACAATCTATTCACTGAAATGATCAATGATAGAAATATTAATGGGAGACAGTACTTCAAAATTATTTTCCTAAGCAGAGCACATCTGCAAATCATTCAACTAACATAAAGAATATTTCACTCCATTTTGACATTTTAAAAGGCTTCTGATTATATGAAAAAAATGCTCTAAATCACTACTCGTTACAGAAATATGAATTAGAACAACTCCGAGTCCCACATCACACTCGTCAGATTGGCTAACATGATAAAACAGGAAAATGATAAATGTTGGAGAATATGCAAGAAAACTGGAACACTAATGCATTGTTGGTGGCATTGTGAATTGACTGAACCATTCTGGAGAGTAATTTGGAACTATGTCCAAAGGGCTATAAAACTGTGCATAACCTTTGATCCAGCAATACCAAGACTAGGTCTGTATCCCAAACAGATAATAAAAAAGTTGAGATCCACATGTACAAAAATATTTATAGCAGCTCTTTTTGTGGTGGCCAAGAACTGGAAACTAAGGGGATGCCCATCAATTGAGGAATGGCTGAACAAGTTGTGCTATATGAATGTAATGGAATACTACTGTTCCATAAGAAATAATGAGCGAGCAGGCTGATTTCAGAATGACCTGGAAAGATTTAAATGAACCGATGCTGAGTGAAGTGAGCAGAACTAAGAGAACACTGTACACAGCAACAGCAACACTGTGCAATGACTAACCATGACAAACTTATCTCTTCTCAGCAATACAAGGATATAAGACAACTCCAAAAGATTCATGATGGAAAATGCTATCCACATCCAGAGAAAGAACTATGGAGTCTGACTGCAGATCAAAGCATACCATTTTCTTTCTTTCTTTTTTTTTGTTTCTTCTTTCTAGTGGTTTTTCCCTTTGGTTCCAATTCTTTACAAAATGACTAATGTGGAAATGTGTTTTAAAAAAAAAGAAAGCTTCTGACTATAAAAAACAGAGCTTTGAAGGTTCTCCTTTAAGACTTCTCTGATATATGCATTAAAATCAGTCAAGCCTCTCTGATATGTGACTACAGCAATAAGTACGTAAGGGGAAAGTTCCCAAAGCTTGCAGGGTACAAGTGGTAGACAGAGGCAGCAGGCTGTCAATAAATCAGTAAATAATTGGGTCCCTCAAATTAACAATCAGCACCAGACTTGCAGAATCATCCAAAGACAGCAGAAAATAACAGACACCCAAAAGAAACCAAGCACACAAAATAAGTACTGTTTCCTCAGTTCAGAGGGACCAAAAGCACTAGTACTTTTCCCACCCAAAACAATTTGCTCAATATGGAAGATACACACGAGAGCACCTCCACCCCCAACCACACACACATTTGTACTCTATATTTGGCTAAATGATGCTTAAGACAGCTTACAATTTTGAGACCACGGCAATATCAGATAATAAAGCCATTTGGGAACCTTCAGACTGGTCTAAATTCAAGCACGGAGGCAGCTATTTCTATGTAGCCTCATTCCAAAATGGCAGAGGACAAGGTATACTTAGAAATTACTCTGGATATGGATCAAATACTGACCTGCTTGGGCTGTCCCCTAGATGTCTGGTTCCCAGAAAATTAGGATCTCCTGATGAATCTATTTAGGAACTTAGATCAAGCGGGCTCCCTTCAGGGCAGGCACCCTCGTGTTTAACCCTCCCTGGGACATAAACTACAACTGCCCAGGATGAAAAGCAACAGAGACATTGACTACTACACTGGTGAAGAGAATCTCTGACCCAGTCGATATTTTACTAATTCTCCAGCAACGTGATTTTATCAAAGAGATGTGTGGAGGATGGCAAATAAGATGAGAGGATCACTCAAAGCCACCTGTCAAAAGGAAGGCTTATAGTTGGCATCGTTGTCCCAAATGCCTGAAAGGCAATTATTCCCAGCCATTCTTAAGGGCAATTCTTGCCCTTGTAAAATCTCTAGATTCCTTCATGGCTCAGCTCAAATACTGCCTCCTACACAAGACCTATTCTGGGAAGTGAGGGAGCAGAGTGGAGAGAGCGCTGGGCCTGGAGTCAGGAAGATCCAAGTTCAAATCTGGCCTCAGACTCTTCCTAGCTGTGTGACCATGGGCAAGTCAACTGATGTGTGACTGCCTCAGTTTCCTCCTCTGTAAAATAAGGATAATAATATCTTCCAGGTTGTTGTGAGGCCTGGCACATAAAAAGCACTATACAAACGGCAGCTACTATCGTTCTTGTTCTCCTGATCCCCTCGGTTACTGTTGTCCTCAACCCCCCAGAAATTGGTATTTACTTAATTTTACTTAACTAATTTTTTTATTAAATTTAATTCATTCAATTTTTTAAATTAATTGACTTTTACTTGAATTTACTTAATTGGCATTTTACTTAACTGTGTAGATGATTTTCCTCCCTCCAAATAGGGTGTAAATTCCTTGAAGACAGGGTGCTATTTCTTCCTATTTAAGTCTAAATGGCCTATTATAGTAACTAATAGGTCACACATAACATTTCTTCTTTCATGGAATTCCTATGCTGGACATGCTAGTGAAAGGAGGTTTCCTCATCTCTGACAAGTTAAACACAAAATAAAGGCAAGATCACAGTGGCATTTATATAGCTATGAAGCTAATATTTATATAGTGTTTACCACGTGCCAGGCATGGTGCTAAGCACTTTATAATCATTATCTCATTCATTTGTGAATATTCACATTTTAAACATGACACATTCTAACTGCTTCCTTTTCAGTACTTACCAATTTGAAAGAAAATTAAAAGGAAATATGACCACAGGCATTCTACTCATTAGTGTAAGAATTAATAAAGTCTTAAATTCACTATACCCTCTTTTTTTAATTTTACATTTTGGTTCCTCACAATTAATTGGGTTAATATTACTAGTCTTTGTTTCACCCTGGCCTCAAGGGTGAGAAAAGGTCAGTTGAGCTAAGCTAAAAGAAACAAAAAGAACAGAAGATTAACAGAAAAAGAAAAAACGGAAAGCTAGAAAACTTCATTTAGCTCTTTAAAATATCCAACTAAGTGATTTTGTAGTGAAAATTATTGCAAAAACATTTATTGGTAATTTGAAATAGCACATATTATGGTATTAATAATAATCATAGCATATGTATTTAGCACTTTAAAGTTTACAAAGCACTTTACATTCCTTATCTCGTTTGAGCATCCTAACTACCCTGTGGGCTAGACAATATAGACATTATTACCTAATTTTCAATATATATGTATATCTATATATGTATATGTAACATATATATGTTTTCCCCAATTACATGTTAAAACAATTTTTAAACTTATTTTTAAAAGTTTTGAGTTCTAAATCCTATCCCTCCCTCCCTCCCAAGACTGTAAGCAATCAGATAAAGGTGATACATGCACAATCATGTAAAACATTTCCATAATAGAAATTTTGTACAAGAAGACTCAAATAAAAGAGAAAGAATGAAAGAAACAAAGTGAAAAACAGCATGCTTTAGTCTATATTCAAAAAAATATCAGTTCTTTCTCTGGAGATAGACAGTATGCTTCATCCTTAGTCCTTTGAGATTTTCTTGGATCACTGTATTGCCAAGAATAGCAAAAATCATTCGCAATTCTTCATCTTAAAATATGGCTGTTACTGTGTACAATGTTCTCCTGGTTCTGCTTACTTCACTCTGCATCAGTTCATATAAGTCTTAACAGGAAGAAACTTAGCTCTGGAAAGTTAGGTGACTTGCCTCAAGCATACAGCTGGTAAGTGTCAGAAGCAGGATTTAAACAAAGGTTCTGCTGACTCCAAATTTTGTACTATTCAAAACTGCATGGAATAAACAGTTTGAGGATTCACTAATATACCAAAAAGTATTTATCAGAATCCACATGACAACTAGAAACTACATATAAAACACTTTTACTCTCGTCTTGGGGAGGAGGAGAAGTAAAGATAGTTATCATGGGAATCAGGTGAAAGTTAGTCCTTGTTAATATCCAATTAAATTTGTCATTTTACAGATATAACTTAACCGAAAATGCAGATGATTATAGTTAAGAGATAGAAACTGAGGAAGGTGTAGTTAGTGTGCATCCTCATAACTAGCCTTTGTCTTCAAGAGAAAGCTCCAAGAATAAAGGATATCTTGGGAACATAAGAAAAGCTAGAATATGGCTTTAGACTGTGGAGTCCAATTTCAGCACAGAGGCCCAATTTTAGCTACTTAAATAGTTCAGTGAATTACTAATGATGGTTGTTTAATTAATTCCTCATGGATGAAATTCCAGTATAAATATAAAAAGAAGGCTGATAATAATAAGTACCTGCACTTAACTGTGGGACTTAAAGGAACTTGGAAAAATTTTCACAGGCACAGATTTCTCATCTGTAAAATGGGGATGATGCAACCCTTCCCTTAGTCAGTTCATGTTACTCCTAGGACAAAAGCGAGTCTAAGCACTGAAAAGTTCAAAGTATTCTTGTTCTTAAATTTAGTTTAATTCACAAAACAAATATTAGTACCTAAGATGAACAAAATATGTGCTAGACAAAAGGAAAATAATTCCTTCCTTTATTCTACTGGAAACAACTTGGAGGATGAAAGTCTCAGAAAAAAGATGTAGAGCTGAAACAGACCTTATTGGTCATGCAGTAAAAGCCCCATCACATTTTTACATGAGGAAAGCAAGCCACAGAGGGGTTAAGTGATTGACCCAAGATCATGCAGCTGCTAGAGTCAGGATGCGAATCCAGGGCATTAGGTTCTAACTCTAGCATTCCTCTGACAGTACTATATTCTTTATCAGTGGTGTCCAACTCAAACAGCGGTGGATCCCTGTGGGCCACATTTTGACTTACAAAACCACAAATTCACATGACCTATGTTGTATTCAATTTTTATTTATTTTGTTCAACATTTCCCCATTATATTTTCATTGGGTTCAGGATTATACCTGGGAGTTGTGGCCCCTCCAGGCCACCAGTTTGACAATTCCGTTCTATATGATTTCAGAGGGTGAGAAAAATACCTTTTAGAAAATCAAACAACTGAAACTCTAACTGATTTGTTCTGGTAAAACAAACAAACATATTGAAGTGGGGAAGACTTTAAGGGCCTTTAAGACCCAACTACAATACCACACTTTCTCCAATACCTCTTAATTCCAGTGCCTATCCTCTGTTAGTTATTTCCTATTTATCCTATACATAGCTTGCTTCATACATATTTATTTGCATGTTGTCTCCCCTATTGGACTGCAAACTCCTTGAGAGTCCTTTGTCATTTTTTGCATCCCTGGTACTTAGCACACCGCTTGGCACATGGAAGGTACTTAATGTTCGCTGACTGAAGTACAATATAAAGAGCGGTCGTGAATCATTTGTTGGGATTTTTTCTTTAGTAAAGGAAGATTGCCTCTATCATAACATCATTGGGTTACATGCAATGATGATCTTCAAGGTAGAAAGAGCAGGTATATACTTTAACGGGCTATCAAGGGAGATTATTATATATAATCTCTTCTTTGGGCAAGAGAGACTTTCACCTATCTCACATGATTTGGTAACTAATCTGGAAAGACTTGATATGAATTGAAGTCAACTTTATACCAAGAAACTGTTTCACAGTACATTTTTAGAGTTTTGGTTTGGTTTGGTTTTTAAAGTAAATTGACTCCACCACCACCACCTTCCACCAAAACATCCTTCCCTACCCCTGCTTCCCCCGCCTCAGAATATAGGTATGGAATTTTGCGTACATTCTTTTGATATGTTGGTGGATTTTGTGGAATTCTTTTCTTTCTTCTTTTTTTCATTCTTTAACAGGTGGCTCCCTAGAAAAGTTTGAGGAAGTCACAAAATGGAAAATATAAGTGATGGGAAAAAAGATACATCAGTAACATTGTTTTAAAAAACAAACTGATTTGACAAATAAGTGTTCAGATTTTTTTAAAGGTCCTCCTAGCATTCTAAAGCAGGAACTTTGCCTTCTGCTTGAGCAACCCCAAGTTATTATCATCAGCCTACTCCCAAGAACATAAAGATAAGGCCCAAAGTAGGCCTAAATAATAATCCTCTTTTTATTCAAAATGCTCTCCCACAAAATTATTTTGTACATATCCCAGGGTGACTATTTGGGAAAGATTTGAGGAAAAATATATTGTGCTCCTTTCAGTTATGCAAGAAAAGAAAATTATTATAAACCAAATGAGTTTTAAAGATTAAAAATTCCTATCTGGTGACTCCTAAAGGAAAATAACTTCTTCCTTAAGCATTAGGAAAGCTAAATACTAACACAATTTCAGACCTTCTCTTAAAGGAAACTCATTAGAGGAAATAATGAATGTTGTTAATGAACTTTGAGCTATTTCTCTATGTAAAAAGAGAAGTTAAGCCTCCAAGTGCATCATAAAGAGCATAGAGACAAAAAACTGAAAGAGACAAATCATCATCCTACCTCTAGAGACTCTTAATTGAGCTAACCAGTCAAAGACTTGATGCAAGGTAAAATCCTTTAAAACCCCAAACTTTTAGCTCTTTCTGGCAATAATGTAACCTAGGACAGAAATAAGGGCATAGGTTGAATTCTAAAAGCCAATAGCATTTAGAAGACTTGTCTTTCTATGCCACGAATCCAGCCTGAAACAAATAGAGTTTGGAGTCATCTGCAAATACTTAAATGAATCTATGCCTTCATCACTTCAGACGTTTCTGCCATCTATTTAGGTCATAACTGATGCAAGCCTGTCCTATGTGACTCTCTTCCATGTCCTCCCAAAAGTTCATCACCAGGGCTCTACCCAATATGCTGGAAGCCTTCTTCACTTTCTCCTGACATTTCACAAGAAATCTAGCCAGTCCATCTCCTCTTTCTGTCACATAATTCCTCGATGACATCATCCATTCCTGTTGTTCAGATTAATTCATCAGCTATGTATTGCAACCTCTTCACACCCAACATGTACCTTTCCAATGCCCTCTGTGTGATGAGAACAGAGTAAAATGTTTGTACTGAAAATGAGGGCCTTTGCTGTTACTGAAAACACTGGGTAAATAAAGGAGCTTTCCAATTTCCCTAAAGTAATTGAGCTTTTTTTCTTTGGAATTCTGGACCAGCTCATTGTCCTTCGGCATTGTTTTTTCCTGGAGATATATGCTATGTCACAAGCTCCCTAGGGTATCCATTCAAATGCATCTTGATAGAAGAGCAATAAACATTTTTCATCCATTTGTTTTTTCTTGTGTGGATGGACAGATTAAACTCACTTAAGTTATTACAGATTTCTCCTAGGAGACTCTTCTCAGGATCTGATATAGTCAAAACAATTTCATCCCCAAACAGCAGTACCTGGAGGACCTCACTATCCACAGGGAATCTTCTTCCACCTGGATCTGTTCCATCACAGTAGCAAATACTTTTAATAAGCATACACGTCCCTCTTTTATACCCTGCCTGATGTAGTACATCATCAAAGGACTAAATAATCAAAGAATTATTTCTGTTGTTACATCTTCTAAGGAGTTTTTAATGATGTCAACATATAGATTGGGCAGGGAAGCAGCTAGAACCAGCTTATGCTGGCTCAAACGAGATGACTTAAATTTTCAGTGTAAGCTTCTATACCTTAGAAATAGGCAAATGCTACAAACCAGGACTTGATTTACTGCTTTGTTGTTTGTCTAAGTTTAAAGAAAATGATGGAGAAAATACGAATAATGAATATTAAACTTAAAAGTGTGCTATCATTATCCCCTTTTTACAGATTTGCCCAAGGTCACACAGCCAATAAACGTCTGAGAATGCATTTGAACTCAGATCTCCCTGACTCCCAAGTCCAGGGTCCTATCCACTGCAGATGACTCCCACAACTAATACTATAAGGGGACTGGCCTGGAAGATCTCTAAAACTCTAAAATCACTTCTATTCACCCTATTTAAGAATGACTATCAGGAAAGTATTAGCATCATTAAATCCCAAAGATGGAAAGTATCTCAAGGGTCATAATTTAATTTTACATAAACTACATACCCCTCTTAGTAAGCAGTTAAAATATGTGACAAGGAAACTCAAGACCTCCCAAGGCAGTCAATTTAATTTTTTAGGTATAGGTCTTATTTAGGAAGTTTTCTCCCTATTTAGCAGAATTCTAGATTCCTAGAACTACCATGAAACATGTTTCCTGTTAAATTTGCCTACACTATGATACCATTTCTGCTAGTTCCTCCACTTATCACTCCAAGGAGAGCGCCATAACAATCCTTCCAACCAAGACATTGCATTGTGTCTTTTGGTTTCATTTATAATGACAATATCAATATGAATATTGCTCAGTTCTACCAGTAGTATTTCAATTTTCTCATCATTGGACCAAGATACCAAAGGCTAAATTCACATTACAATATAAGAACCGTGTGACTCTTTAGCACCCTTTATCATCCTTTTTTATCCCTGTTACCAAAGAATTGTAAAGCGAGCCATTTTATATTTTTGTCCATTACATGGGCTGCCATAGCCAAAAATAATCAATAATAATCCATGTCAACTTCCCAAAGGTAATTTTTTGGCTTTAGACAAGAGATACATAATTTACAGCTGACCCCATATTCAGATCCTATCCGGTTGTGCAGAACCTACAGAAAAGATGTTCTTAACCACAGGTCTGGGAATTTGTTTTTTTAATATTTTGATAACTGTGTTTCAATATAATTGGTTTTCCTTGTACTCTTATTAACTGCATTTTATGCATATGAAAACAGCATTCTGAGATGAAGTCTTCTGGTTTCACCAGACTGACAAAAGGATCAATGCAAAAAAAAAAAAAAAAAAGGTTAAGAATCCCTCCTATAACTTCCATTCTACAAAAATAGTCTTTGGATAAACTCAGGAAAAACCTCTACACCATGATGGGGCATCAGAGTAGGACCTTAGAGGAAAATGAATGACAAGATAGCACTTACAACCTATAGCTCTACTTCACATATTTTTATTCACGTTATACTCCATTAAAACACAATAGGGTTTTTTTTTGTTTGGGGTTTTTATTTTGTTTTGTTTTTCATTTCTTTCATCCTATTTGATGAAATATATTCCTAGGATAGTTGGAAAAATGAAGTAAAAAGTTTAGTAACACCAGCTGATTTCAAAATGAGATTGTATTAAAGTTTGAAAACTCACATGTATACTAAAACAAACAATATGAGAATACACTAGACCTTCACTCCAATTTTACTGTTATTCAGACATTTTTCCTGTCATGTCTGAATCTTCATGACCCCATTTGGAGTTTTCTTGGCAAAGACACTAGAGTATTTTGCTATTTCCTTCTCCAGCTCATATTATAGATGAGGAAACTGAGGTAAACAGGGTCACACAGCTAATAAGGATCTGAGGCCGGGTTTGAACTAAGAAAGAGGAGTCTTCCTGACTCAGGCCCAGCATTCAATCCACTGTACCACCTGGCTGCCTCTAATACTTTTCACTAAAGAATAATAAATTCGATATGATTTAGTTAATGAGGTACAAAAGCCACTAGTTATCGGGGTGGGGAGGGAGCAGAGAGTCTTCCTTATAAAGGTGATCTCACAAAATGGACTCTAAGGCTAAGACTATGAATTCTAAGACTAAGTCTTAACTCGAAGACTAAGATTTCTAATTCTGATGGACTGAGACTGAAGCTATGAAAAATATACACTATCATTATTTAAATATGTAATGGTGCATGGAAACACTTTGTGAATATAAAAAGGAAATCAATGAAAAAAGAATCATATTTGGTTTTGCCCTGGTGGGCTTCAATATCCTTCTCTAGCTGAGGTATTAACCAGGATAAAAAGATACCTCAAAAAGGAGAACAATGCAGACACTCAGTCCACCATCAGCTGGGACCAGAGTGGCCAAGAAAAGTACCAACTAGCCTACCTCAAATAGTAAGGAAACCAACTAGGGCAACACATGTCCATGGACATAAGGGAGGCTTTTTAATATTCTTGTTTGGAGATGCATATAAAAGCTGGAAAATTCAATTCTTGATGGCACATAGCTATATATTTTGTAACCCATTAAGTCACATGTTTTACAGTGAAGGAATCAGTAGCTGGTAGGCAGTAACACACAGGGGGAACGATTCTGAAACTGCCTAGGGCACACGAACGCTTTGTCCCAACTCTGATACACATTTATTTTCCAAAAATTTGCCATTGTCATTACCCAGAAAGTCAGCTAAGGACTCTGACAAAAGACCCTAAGGATCATATTCAAAGGCTCTGCTTGGAAGGCTTTAAAAAGGCATTTAATGGGCCCCGTTCTCAAAGTCAGTTTTTAAAACCAATCCTTAGAATTAGGTTAGGCAAGTGGGGAAAATGCATTATTTTCTCTTCAAAATTTAGCAAACTAATGCTTCAAAATGCTATGCTTTCTAATGGCTTAAAAAGGTTAATGTGACTTCCAAAGTTACTTAAGTCAATGAGAGAACCTGACTCATAAAGACCTCCGTGCGTATGTGTGTAAGTATGTGTATATGTATACTCAAAGTGGTAGAAGGAGGAAGAGAAAGGAAGGAAATTAGTATTTATTCAGCACCTAGAACACGGTAGGAATTATGCCAAATGCTTTACAAATATTATCTCATTTGATTTAAACAGGATATAGACAGCTTTCAAAAGCACTGCAATAAACAACCTTATAAAAATCATTCTAAATCATCAAAGAAATTAAAATTAATACAATACATAACTGCATATTATTCCCCCCCCCCCATTTGACTGTAAATCCCTTGAGAATAGGGTCTGCCTTTTGCCTCTCTTTTAACCTCAGCTATTAAAATGGTGCCTGGCACACAGTAGGCACTTATTGTTTACCTAATGACTGACTGAATACAATTGAGATTTCATGTCATTCCCAGAAAACTAGGAAAGATAACAAAAGAGAAATAGTCAATGCTGGAAGAGTTACTAGAAGACAGGCACACCGATAAAATGAAAGAGGAGCTCCTATGAATAGTTTTAAGTATCTTGGAATATAATTTGGAATTAAGTAAGAAAAAAGTGTTCTTAACATTATCTTGTTTTATTCCATAAATTAAAAAATAAAAGAAAATTTTTAAAAAATAATAAAAATGTCACTAAACAATTCATACCCTTCGACCCAACTATCCTGTCACTAGACATATACCCCAGAGAGGGTAAAGAGGTAGAGACAGACCCCATATATTCCAAAATGTGCATAGGAGCATTTATTACAGTAACCAAACACCTAGAAATAAATTTGCTGTCCAACAATTGAGTAACAGAAGAATGAACTGTGCATTTGAAAACAATGGTATATTATAGACTACATTGCAATAAATGATTACATGAGAAATTCCAAGAAACAGGGTAAAGGTTACATGAATTGATGCAAAGTGAAGTAAGCAGACCTGAACAAATGGCATATTGGGGTGAGGGCCTGCATTAAGCCATTGTAATTGCTCACTGTCCCATCTCATACATGCGAGATACCTCAAAATGAGAAGGTGGCAGAGCAATAGAGTTCTGGGCCTGGAATCACAAAGATCCACGTCCAAATCTGGCCTCAAACACTTACTAGCTCTGTGACTGGGGCCACGTCACTTAACTTCTGTCTATCTTAGCTTCCTCAACTGGAAAGTGGTGACAATAATAGCATCTACCTCCCAGGTTTGCTGTGAGATAAATGAGATAATATTTGTGAAGTGTGCCCGACACAGAGCAGGTGCTTAACAAAGTCTTGTCAAAACTCCCTCTTCGCCACCACCCTACCAATGAGTTGATCTGATCCCACAGATGGTTGCTCAGATATCTGATGGGGCTCTAATTTGAGATTTAGATCTAAGAACCATTGTATTTTTTCCCCTCCCTCTCCTTCTAGCATTCCCAAGGCCTTAGTTGGCTATAAAAAATATCCTTCCGAAAAACTTCATTATCACGTGTTAGTTTTGTTTGTGAGCTGCATTTTCTTCTCTAGCGTGGCCACTGACTTGCCATAAAACTCCTTATTTGCAGAGCATTCACTATTAAATGATAGAAAAAAATGGATAGGAGAGACTTATCACCTACCCCTTTCCAATTATGCCTGTGAAACCGAGTAAGGCAGTTTGCTTGTTAATTCAGAAAGAAAAACGGTCATTAGTGGAGGAAGTGAACAAATTCAATATTTTTATCACAGGGATGCCAACTTCAAACACTCTGAAGAGGGAGAATCAGGTGATAACTTACAACAGAAGTGCATTAAGTCATAGACTTTCCTCATTTAACATGCAGAAAAACTAGAGTCCGCAGTGGTTTTTTTAAGTAACTTTGTGAGATACCTTGACAGAGTTCTATAGCCATGAAATCAAGTTTAAAGTTAGCTGGACCATGCAAGACATGAACCCAGAAGTATGGCATCAACGCAAAAATTAGGTAACCATCCTAAGTTCCTGCTGCTGTCTTAATCAATTTTGCCATCACCCCCCACCATTTCACAGTGATTCTCGGGGGCGGAATTCAAATACCTCCCCCCAAATTTCCAAATCATTCTGCCTCGTGCAGAATGAGAGGAAGGGTGTGACAGAGAACTCTTACCTTACTCACTTATCTTAAAAATGAGAAATATCGTGGTGCGTGAGTGTAATAGAATAGGGTGTTGTATTTCATATGAATGATGAAAGCAGAAATGATGGATATGATATGCACAGAGAAGCACGGATAGATTTGTACAATCGGGTGTAGACTGAAGTGAGAGAAGCAAGATAACAATACGGACAGACAGACAGACAGACACACGGGCACGCGCGCACACACACACACACACACACAGACTACAGTAGCTGGGGACAAAGTTGATAGAGCATTGAACTAGGAGCCAGGAAGACCTGAGTTCAAACTCTGCCTCAGATATTTAATTGATATGTGACTCTTAGCACGTTTAACTGGTCTGCCTCTGTCTCCTAATCTGTAAAATGGGGATAATAATAGTATTCACCTCCCAGGATTGGTATAAGGATAAATTGAAATAACACTGGTAAAGCGCTTCACAAACCAGAATGATATATAGATAGACAGACAGACAGATAGATAGATAGATACTAGCTAGTAGTAGCAGTATTAGTATTATTATAATCACAAGGAAATTGGAAAGACCTGCATAACAATAAAAAATGAATATGGAAAAATTACAATGAACAAGCAAGCAAAGCTACAAAAAAAAAAAAAGTGGGGGCAACTAGGTGGTGCAATGTCCAGTCCTGGAGCCAGGAGGACGTGAAGTCAAATCCACCCTCAGACACTTGACACACTAGCTGTGTGACTTTGGGCAAGTCACTTAACGCCAATTACCCTGCCTTCTCCCCTCTAAAAAATAAATAAATCATATCTAAAAAGGCACCAGCACCCTGCTGCTTTTTTAGAAGTGGAAGATTCATAAGGGTGGTAGATCGCATATATTTTCCAATTTTTTCAATACATCAATTAGTTTTGCTGATTTTTTTGTCTCTTCTCCCTCATTTCTTTTTCATTTAAAAATATTATTTGTTACAGGAGACAGCTCTCTGGGAGGGGGAAAAACAATGGGAAAAACTGTGGTGATGTAAATAGAAAAGATATCAATAAAAATTCTTTGGGGGAAAAAAAGTGAAGCAGAAGATGTCAAGGGCTTAATCCACATCAAGAACTATGGAAACAGATGGCACATCACCTGCCTCCCTGACAAAGGTCCTCAGTCAGAAAAGAGTTTCATAAGTTTAAGCCAGCTCTCGATCCCAAAGAAACCTCAAATTATTCCACCTTCTCAGACCACTTAAGAACAAGTTAGATTTAAGCAAAGATAGAAATTTCGGGCTGAAAGAAGATTTAGAAGGAATTCCATCCAAACTCCTCATTTTAAAACTAGAAACTTTAATTCAAAGAGGTTGTGACTTGCTCTGAATCATACACCTGGCAAATGGAAGAAATTAGATGAGAGACTGGGTAGCATGGATCTAATCCTGTCCTCTTCTTAGGGATGGAGGCTCTTGAAAGGGGAAGTCGAAGCTTCAAAAACCTTGAGTTTCCCGCAAAATCAGGAAAGGTTTAGCAAGAAAATCCGTTCATCTAAAAAATATTTATTACAAACCTGCTATATCTGTACCTGTTCTCATCCCATTTAGAATGCAAACTCTTGGGGACAGGGATTGATTTGTTTTTGTCCCTGTATTCCTCCTAGTCCCTAACACAATGTCTGCCACACAGTAATCTAATGAATGTTTATTGATCGATTCACTGACTGATACCGAAATCAGGAGGCTACTCAAAGCAAGCATCCTTTGGAGATGAATGGGAAGGAAAGAAGCAGACTCAAATTTATCTAATTTGCTTTAACAATAATTCCTTGCGCCTTTATGATACTTTTGACTTTCAAAATACGATTTTATTATTTGGGGAATATTGTTTTATCTTCGTAGAAAAGCATGCAAAACAACAACAAACCCCGAAATAGTCAAGGAAAGTGTTATCTCCATTTTACAAATGAAGAAACTGAGTTCTCCAGCGCTAAATATATATGATCAACAATGAACAAAACTGAAAAATGACTGGAAAATATCCTCCCCTGGGATGAATTGGTTACTTTTGCTAGCTACTTTAAACCCTTTAGATCAATAGTGCCAAATTCAGATAGAAACAGGAGCCACTAATCGGTACATAAGGATCCCTATGGGCTACATGCTGACTCAGTTTTAAAATATAAAATTATCTCTATTTTATTACATTAACTTTTTCCCAGTTACATTTTAATTTGGTTCGGCTGCACTTGAAAGGGTTGTGGGCCACATGCAGCCCACAGGCTGCGTGTTTGACACCTCTGCTTTTGATTAATAGTCTTATTTAATCTTAAATGCCTATCTGCTGACTTTTTTTCATAATATATTCCTCATTCTAAGGCTCCCCACAACATTTACTACTGTTAACAAGCCTCTAAGGCAGCTAAGGTGGCACAGTGGATAGAGCACTGGGTCTGGGGTTGGGAAGACTTGTCTTCCTGGGTTCAAATCCAGCCTCAGACCCTTACTAGCTGTGGGACTCTAGGCAAGTCACTGAGTCCTGTCTGCCTCAGTTTCCTCGTCCATAAAATGAGTTGGAGACGGAAATGGCAAATCACTCCAGTATCTTTGCCAAGAAAACCCCAAATGGGATCACAAAGAGTCAGACACAACTGAAAACAACTCAATAGCAACAACACAAGCCTCTCCTCCTAGCTATCCTCTGGGTTTTCATGACACTGCTCTCCATTTCCCATCCTATTTGTCTTTTCTTGGCTAGATCATCATGCGCACGCTACCTCTTAAATGTGGGTTTACCAACAAGGCTCTTTCTTAGGGTCCTCTTCTCTCTCCCTACATTCTTTCTCCAGGACCATCTCTATGACCATGAAGACTCCCCAATCAATACTATAGTAGAAGGAACAGCGATTGACATGGAGAAACATGGAAGATGATCTTATCTGTAATACTACTATCAATGAATGACCTCAAACTCTCTGACTTCATGGCCAGTGAGACTAATACTAGCCAGGTACCCATCTCATGGGGGTTTTGTGAACATCAACAGAAGTAGTATATGTAAGGCGCTCGGTAGATGTCACCTATGATTTTTATTTTTCTAAAGCTGCTGAGGTAAAACAATCTGGGAGGATTATTTACACTGGAAGCATACAGTTCAGACTACAGAATTGTTGTTCAGTCCTTTCAGTTCTACCAAACTCTTTGTAAACCACCACCCCCCTCCCAATTTGGGATTTCCTTGGCAAAAATACCAGAGTGGTTTGCTATTTCCTTCTTCAGCTCATTTTACAAATGAGGAAACTCAGAGAAACGGGTTAAATGACCTGCCCAGGGTCACACAGCTAGTAAGTATCTGAGGCCAGATTTCAACTCAGAAGACGAGTCTTCCTAACTTCAGGACCAGCACTCTATCCACTGGCCCACAGAGCTGCTTTTAATTTCAGAAGGTTCTTTATAAAATACTGTGCAGAGACCAAGTATAAGAAGATATTTTTCCATTTCTATAAATTAAGTTTTATGTAAACATATGTATTTACATATGAAAATTTTACAGACATAAATTTTATGTCTGTGAAAATTTCCTTTCCTCTAATGATACCTCGTTGACTACCAATAAAGTAAAAAGTAACATTGGGACCAAGAACAGCCAGCCCTATCATGCACCATGCAGGTAGGGAGAAGGGAAGCAATGCAGGAAACTTTTAGGAAGTAAGGTTTTTATATGTATACATATGTCTGATGCCAGAAAATTCTACTCTCTGTGGCTTATGGTTATTTGCTTCATGATAAGTCAAGTCAAATGTATTAAGCAAGGCTCAAAAGGCCTTTTGACCATAACACATGGAAGGCAGGAAGACTTCCACTGAAGTTGGGCCATAATTTTTAAACATTGCCAGAGAAACACAAATGCAATGTCCTGGCTAAAGAAATCCCAAAGGTTTTCTGAGATAGTCTAAATAACAATTTTTAAAAGTGTGTGACATATGAAGATACAGATATAGATAAGATGTATCTATATACACATATATCTATGTAGATACAGATATTTTGTCTTAAACTTCTTCTTTTCCTAAATGTGTGGGCATGCATGAATGCTAAAGGACAGACAGATAACAGGGTAATTACATCTTGCTTTGCAGTTCAGGAAATGAGTATGCTGTAAATACAGTGGGTAAAGCATCGGATTTGGGGTCAAGTAACCTGGACTAAAACTCCAGCTCTGCTACTGATTAGCTGTGTGACCTTGGCCATATCACCTCCCACCTCTGGAGTTGTTTTCTCATCTATAAAATGAAGGAGCTGCATAAGGTGACTCAGCACCAACCCCTGTGTAACTTGTAAAAAATGGACTATGGCATTAGTCCGATGAGGGGATGTGTCTCAAAGGCGAAACTCAAGAAGGTTACTTTAACCTTCAAACTGAGAAAATATTTTATGACATACTACATATCCATGAATAACAAAACCACATGCTAAATTATTAAAGATACTTAATTTTAGTGACTAGACCTGCTAAAAATCTTTGGCTGGAATCTGTTTTGACAAATGGAACAAATGCCTTAAGCATGATACAAGAGATGCCAAAAGCAAATTTGCAGGAGTGTGTGAAAAAAACAGAACAGGAAAAACAACAACTTAATAAGTAACAACTTATCTGTGAGGATGAACAAAAAGTCATTTCCCCTCTCTCTCTCTCTCTGTCTCTCTGTCTCTCTCTCTCTCTTTCTCTCTCTCTCCCTCCCCCTCTCCCTCTCCTTTTCTCTCTCCAACCATATACCCCTGCTGTTAGGCCTAGGGACACTTCACATTTATTTCTGAGATGCCACTGTTGCGTAACTAAAATGCATTTCAATGGGACTGAATGTCAAGTTACATAATTGCCAAGATTAGTGAATTCTATTTTGCTTTTTCAGCAAACATTAAGACAGGTCTCTGGGGAAGGAAAACTACAAAGCAGCAACTTTCTATTTACAATAGGAAGCAAGTTCTCTATTATTTGAAACATACATCATTTGCGTGAAGGATCTCATACTTAAAGGAAGCCATGATGTCATCAGTCTGAGTGTGCCCTCCACTGGGAGGGACTGAAAACCCTTCTATGCTATTTCTTCTTAGAAGATTCTTGTTCATGTTTCCAAACTATTTCTTCCTGCCCCCTCACCCCATAGATTTATCCAAAATGATGGAGTCTTATTATTCTTTTAATATTGCAAAGGTACCAATGTAGTACTTGGGATGGCCATTATACACGGGTGAAAAGATCATACGTCATTGACAAACATGATGTTCAAAGATTATGTAACAAGGAAGAACAGCTACGAGGCTCAGTGGATAGAACAACAGCCCTGAAGTCAGGAGGCCCTGAGTTCAAATCTTCACTCAGACATTTAGTAGCTGTGTGACCCTAGGCAAGTCACTTAATCCCAATGGCCTCCAAAAAAAAAAAAAAAGGAAAAATTTACTTAACAAGAAGCTATCTGTGAATCCCAATTCTGATTTACTGCAAAAGTGAAGACTATCACTTCTTCGTTTGTAAGGACTTCTAACATTATAGAACTGTGCTCACTTAAATACTTTTATGAATTCATTATTTAACTAGATATACCCACCAAGACAGATGACAAACTCAGGCTAGATTTATTGGTTATAGGACTCTCCTCATGCCCTACCAGAACGAGTCACTTAATCTTCCCTAGCTTCTGGTTCCTCAACTAATAAATAGGGATAAAAATAGCACCCAGCCCTCAGGGTTAAGGAACGAGAAAATGTGTGTATACATATGTGTGTGTACACATGTGTGTATATATATACATATATATACATATACACACACATGTATACATAACACATATACACGCATACACACATATACATACATATACACATATATACACACACGCACACACATATATAAATAAAGCACTTTGCTAACCTTAAAAACTTTGTTGCTTAGTTGTATCTGACTCTTCGTGACTCCATTTTAGAGTATTCATGGCATAGATACTGGAGTGGTTTGCCATTTCCTTCTCCAGCTCATTTTAGAGATGAGGAAACTGAGGCAAACAGAGTTCAGTGACTTGTCCAGGGTCCCACAGCTATTAAGAGTCTGAGGCTGGATTTGAACTCAGGAAGATAAGCCTTCCTAACTACAGGCCCAGTGCTCTTGCCACCTAGCTGCCTTTAAAAAGCACTATATAAATGTTAGTGATTTTTTAAAAAAATGCGTAAGTAGGGCTTTTTTAGGAAAGAAAGTTTGTTATTAAATAAAACTATGCTTGGGCAGCATTCTTAAATATAGATGTGGCCCCTCTATCAAGAACTATCAAAATTGCTACCTATCTAATTGTAATGCATAAAAAATTTTGCAACAGCAGTTTTATTAAGTAGCAATAATCATATATCTAGTTAAATAGAAGTTAAAAGGATTTATAACTTGTAAATAAGATATTTTAAATGACAGTAATTAAAAAAGAAGACAGATTAAAAATCTAGTAGGGTCTACAGCACTATGCAAGATTATTAATGACTATAATAAGTGAAATTAATTCCACGAGTAATATATTTGCTTCTGAAACACAGAGTATATATAATCAGATCTTGAATAAACTGGGTTTGAGGAAAACAAAGTAAAAGATTAGAAATATGTGAAATACTATGGAGTTTAAGTTTTTAACATATCAGGAAATACTGGGGTTTCACTCAGCTTTAAAAGTGGCAAAGATCATGATGAAGACTTTATGTAAAAATGCAACTCGCAAAATTCAGCTGCAGCTTATTTCCAATGGTGACCAACATTTACTAAGCAATATATCACTGAGGAAATGCATGATGAAAAGAAGATGAGTTTGGCCATGTGACAGTTCAATTCAAACATTTATTATGCCTGCCATACACAAGGTAGTGGGCTAATAGATACATCCATAAAACCGATTATGAAGCAGCCTCTGCCCTGAAGTAGCTTATATTTAACTGGAAAGCTTATATTTAACTTTCCAGTTAAATATAAGGGAGAAGGGAAAGGAATACGCATTTATTAAGTACCTTACAAGATCAGATACATGCATGGAGTTATTACTTCTGATCTATATAATACAAGGAATATGGGGGATGGACAGAACATCAACCCCTGGGAGTCAGAAGCAAAACTCATGAAAGAGTAGAAAGAAGGGGTAGCACCTGAGTTAAGCATTGAAGGATTCTAAGAGGCAAGGTTGGAAGCAGTGCATTCCAGGCATGAGGAACAACTCCTGTGAGTGCAGAGGAGGGATATGATGTGTCAAGACCAGGAAAAGGCTGGCAGTCCATTCTGGCTGGATCGCAAAGTACATACAGAGGACTACCATGAGATAAGGGGGGAAAGGTAGGAGCTAGATGGTGAAGGGACAAGACTGCACCAGACAAAGGAGCCTACATTTTATCCCACAGGCCACTGAGCTTCGTATGGTTTTTTTTTAAGGAGGTGACATAGATTTTCATTTTAAAAACATCATTTTGGCAGCTGTGTGGAAGATGTACTGAAGAGGGGAGATCAGAAGAAATGAGGGAACCCAATGATGAAGCCAGGGCCACATGCCTAAGGAAGGAGGGCATGAATTTCAGGAGGAGCAGGTTTACTGAGTAAGACAATGAGTCCATGACATGAGAACAGGAGGTGAAGGGAGAAGGGAAAGGAAGAAGCATTTGTTAAGCACCTTACAAGCATTACTTCATTTGATTCTCACAACAACCATAGGAGGTAGACACTATTATTATAATACTCATTTTATAGTCGAGGAAACTAAGACAAATAGAAGTTAAGTGACTCACCCAGGATCACACAGCTAGTCTGTATCTGCGGCTAAATTTGAATTCCGATCTTCATGACTCTAGGCTTAGAGCTCTAACCACAGTGTTGCCTAGCTGCCTCTGAGGAATAACATGGACAACCTGAGTGCTCCAGTGGGTTCCCCAAAGCTTTGTAAAAGACTTGGAGGAACAGTGCACTGATATGTTAGGTCCTATATGCAGCCCGCCACTCCATCTCATAAGTTAAAGACACATAAATTAAAGATATCAAACAAAAAAGCCCTAAAATAATGTTAAGCTGCTTATTATAACTATGATATGCTTTAGAGATTAGAGCCTGACTCAAGAGAATTAAAAATAAAATCAGAAATTCAGTCCACAAACACAAATGCCTTTTGGGGGGAGTGGGGGAGTTGTTTGGTGTGTTTTTGCCATAAAGCCCCTCATGAAGGAATGGACACCAAGGATCGTAGACTAAAGCTGATAGGTGGCACAACAGCAGATACAGCGCAGGGCCTAGAGTCAGGAAGACATGAGTTCAAATCCAGCCTCAGACACTTCCTAGCTATATAACCCTGAGCAAGTCACAACCTCTGTCTGTCTCAGTTTCCTCAACTATAAAATGAAGATAATAGTAACACCTACCTCACAAGATAGTTGTGAGGATCAAATAATAATTGTTAACAAAGATTAGCATAAGACATGGCAAACAGAAGGCATTTAATAAATGCTTATTTCTTTCCTCGTTCCATTTTTAGAGTTAGAAGGGGTCTTACAGGCTATTGAATTCAACCAACTAATTTTACAGTTCAGGAAAAAAGGAAGAGAAAGTTTACCTGACTTGCTGGGGTCACACAGCTAGCAAGTATCTCAAGTGGAGTTTAGCTGCTGAGGCACAAGCCTCCGGATTCATGGAAATTTACAGATCGATGTTTCAAAGAGTCCAGGCAAGCTCATGAGAACCAGGCCTGATCTTTCTGAGAATGAACCTGATGAATTTTCAAAGTCGGTCATGGAATAAGTCAAAATCTCTTCCCTCGCCTCTTTCTTCTTACTTTCCTTTACCCCCTCAATGAATTTAAAATGCTCAAAGATCCCAAAGGATAGATCTAGGAACGGAAAGAAAAGACCACACTTTTATATCCCCACCAATCAATGTTGAAGACCCCCTGGGAAGTGAGAGATAAGAGTGAAATACTTTAGATAATATCAGAGATGAAACCTTGCTTGTACAAAAAGGGAAATCTGGGAAACCACTGCCCCCACCCCCATGAACTGACATGACACCGTAACTGACCAATCTAGTAGAAACCCACAAGATATAGAACGGAAAACTTGCAGGATCTCCCAATACTTCCTAAACTCAGTCTGATATAAAGAATACCCTTCAGTAAATCTCATTTGGTTGTCTAAGTTCCGTATGGGATCTCTTTTAACTTTCTGAGTGCAAATGCTAACTTACCACAAAAATGACTTAGTAGAGAGGCATTTGCTACTAAACATAGGAAGTAACATACATAGAATTAGCTGACCACCTTCTGTTTCTACATTATATCTATAGAGATAGGGCTAATTCAACTGGGTGACTGCTGCATGGGGAAAATCTGGAAGATCATGGAAAAGAATTACACTCTACAAAAAGGCACGGATGAGTTAGGCATCCACTGATTTCTTCCAAACCTTGAAGAGATCGGGGATTTACTGAAGTACTGACATGTACACAGTCCTATTTTAACTAAAAGCAGTCATTGATATCCTGAATTTTTAAAGCTAAACACCCATACTGTGCTATTACTAAAATATTCCCCTTCGATCTTGTGGTTCACTATAGAGTTAAACTTTGAAGAAGATGATTATAGTTACCTTGACAGGAAGTGGTCATGCCATTCTTCTGTTTCTTGTCATCTTTAGCTCGTTCCTACAAGACAGAAAACTACCAGTTTAGAGGGCACCTTGGTTCATTATTAGAAAAATTAAACACCACACACATTTTCTATATGGTCCAGGAAACAAGAAGCACCAGTCCTCACACGGGCACACTATACTACATGATCTGCCGAGTAATGTCTTGGTTCAATATATTTGGCTAAAGTGGGGGCTCTAAATCACTCAAGCCTTGGTTCTTGAAATTTTCAATGATCCACAACAAGTTATAAATGTATGGTTTCTGAGAGCTAACAAGATACAGTTGACAAGACAGGATGAGACAAAAATGTCTTGAAAAGTCAATAAAATGTCCTAGGTAGCTTCTCTATTAATTTTCTTTTATTTCATGAGGTATTCTCAGCTATATAGCAGCTCCAAGCTAAGATCCTGGGTTTAAGACCTCCTGTGATACACACTGATCGTAGAACTCTGAGTAATTAATTTAAGTTTTCAGTACTCCCAGGCAATCCTCTAAGACTATCAGTTACAGAATCATTACAGCTGCTTTGGTAGAAGGAATTGATTCTCTAGGAATCCCTTACACTAATATAATTAGAGGTCCGGGCCCCTTTCTCTTCCCATTTACCTCCCCAACCCCAATATAAAAAAATCAAAAGATTTGAAAAATAAAAAAAATGTTTTTTAAAAATCAAAAGTTTAAGACAGCTCTGATCTACTATAAGGATTTTATATAATATGTTTATATAGACAAATTTATGCAGCAGACATCTAGAAGGAAAATAAATAAGTAGGAGAAAAGATAAGTGGCATAATAATATGACCTGCTAGCTTTTCCCCCATGGCTAATTCAACAACGTCCAGTACTCCCCAATGGTATGTGAAAGGATGGTCTCACTGAAAGTCCTTTATCCCAATCCCACTCCTCTTCACCCAATATGCCGTGTAGCTGTACAGCCAATCCCTAATGAACGTTTTAGTCTCGGGATAGAAAAGGTGACGAAAATCAGAGTTCAAAGTCATAAGAGGAGTTCCCATTTACGTAATTTCTTTAACATTTTCAAGGCACTACATATACATTATTCCATTCGAATTACACAAGAATCCTTTAAGTAGATGCTATCATTATCGCCCCTACTCTACAGGAAACTAGGCCTCAGAGATGCTAAGAGGTTTTCCTATTATCACACAGCTAGGAAGTGTCAGAGGTGGTAGTCAAACCAGAAAGTCCTGACTCCAAGCCCAATACTGTTTCTACTACCTCATTCTGTCTCTTGAACCAGTGAAGATAGCAGAATGTTTACCTGGGTCACACCCAATTCTATACAACACCAATGTGTTACCTAATTTTTTTTCATAAGTACTAGAACACTTAAGACAAGGGAAACACTTAACTCCACATCTCCCTGTGAATTTATTTACCTTGCACTTATATGGACAGCTAGGTAGCACGATGGATAGAATGCTGGACCTACAATCAGGAAGACTGACTTTCCTAAGTTCAAATCCAGCCTCAGACACTTACTAGCTGTGTGATCCTGGGCAAGTCACTTAGCTCTGTTTACCAGTTTCTAATCTGTAAAATGCACTGGAGAAGGAAATGGTAAATCACTCCAGCAGTATCTTTGTCAAGAAAACCCCAAATGGGGTCATGAAGAGTCAACACGATAGAATTGACTCAACACCTTCTCTTGCCTTTCTATCAGCTTCTTTCTGTGACTAATAGCACCACCCTAGTTCAATCCCTCATTACTTCTTATTACAGAGTATTATAATATATGGCACACTGAACACCCTGTCATCTCTTCATCTCTCACTACTGAAATCATTCTTGCTGCTGCCTAATGAACAGCTATGATCATATCACTGACCTATCCTAGAACATTCAATTCCCAATTATCTAATAAAACAGTACATCTCCTTAGTCTGATGGTCAAAGCCCTTTGCAGTCTAGCTCCAAGCTACTCTCCGGCCCTATTCTACACAGACACAGACACAGACACACACACACACACACACACACATATCCTGCCTTCTACCTTTGCTCATTTCATCTTTAATTCCTGCAATGAATACCTACCTCTTCTACCTTTCTATCTGTTGCAATCTACCCCTCCCTATGAAGTTCAGGAGCTGGAAGCCTTCCCTGATGCTTCCAGACAGAAATGATCTCTACCACTTCAAAATTTTCAGAATAGTTTATTTGGAACTCTCTTGTCTATTTTTCATTTTCTAATTTGTATTATATTTACATAAATAGCTACTTTACATAGCACTTGCAGGTTTACAAAGCACCTTACAAAGAGAAACAAAAAACTATCCAGTAAAGAAGACTAGAGATTGTACAAAAACAAAACTAGATGATAAAGTCTGAAGATTATGCTTTAACCCATACCTGCATATATCCCCAGCTCCTACAAAATCCTTTGCACAAAACAGACTCTTCGTAAGAGTTTGTGGAACAAACGAATTTCATTTGCAGGGATATAATGGGCTTCACACAAGCCAGAAAACTGAGCATAATTTTGAATTTTAGAATAATTTGTACTACTGTTATGATCAATTAATCCCACTTGTTGGATAATTTTCTAAAATTTGAAAAGATAATTGCTTATTTCATACCTCTACATGTCATAAATCTTAGGTGTAATTAATTTTTAAAAGAATCATTTCAAAAAGAGAAAAAAATGAGGATTCGGTCTTTTGCAAATCCTACCAAATAAGTATAACACCTAGAGGGTTAATAAGGAACAAACACAATCAAATCACAAAGAATGAAAAAATTAGATTTGAAAATTGAGAACAAATGTCAGTGTCTCCCTCCCTAAGAAAAATATGTAAAGAGTGAATGTTATTTGCATAATAAAGTACCAGAAAATAAATTCAAAACAAATAAAAATTCTCTGCATGAAAATTTCCATTCACTGATTTACAATTCAACTATTGGAGAGAGAGGATTAGCAAACAGGGAAAACAATCCAAAAGGTTTAATGTTCTCTTCCTTCAATTGCCTACACTTCATCATGTTCTTTTACTGTAACAGAATAATTTTTTTCCTAATTAATCAGCTTCTACATTTCACTGGTCATAAATTCAAATTGGATGAAAGAAAATAAAAAGATTTAAAGCTTTTTATTCCTACTACTTGCCAATTTCAAGTCACCATCTTGGAAATGGAAATTCCTTTGTGCCTTTACCTTCTTGAGAATGAGAATCTTCCCAAAGATTATGAGATTTCCCAGTATCATGCTGGATTTTTGTCTTTCTTTATATGCCCTAAATTTAATACAATGCCTGGCACGTAGTAAGTGCTTAATAAATGCTTGTTGATCTGTTGCCACGGTATCAGTGCCAGAGACAGCAATATACACAGGCTAAATGAACGTAAAAAAACACTGAAAACTGATTCAATGATCCCCATAATAAACTGCAACTTGAAAATAAGCTCTTAGACATACTCATCTTCTTTTTTGAATTTTAATTCTTCATGATATATTTTTGGTTTTTATATTGTTTACATTTCCCAATATGTCCTTCTTCCCTTCTCCTCCCAAAGAGGCATCTCTTATAACAAAGGATAAAAATAGAGAGGGGAAACATCAGTTCAGACAGAGTAAATGACCTATTAACTAAATCTTATATCAAATGCTATTTTCCACTCAATCTCCTCACCTGTAAAAGCAGGGATGGAGATACATTTTCATATGTCTTTTTGGGGACCAAACGTGATCATTACAATTTCTCAGCATTCGGGTTTAGTTATTTCACTGCTCTTTCCTCTTATAATACTGGAGTGATTATTTATATTGTTTTCATGGTTCTTCTTACTTTATCCTATACTAGTTCTTAAAAGTGTTTATGTGATTCTATGTACTCCTCATAGTCGTCATTTCTTATAGGACATGAATAGTTCATGACAATAAGGAGTGGGCTGGAGCCAGCTCATACTGCACAGATGAATAATTAAATTTTCAATGAGAACATTTACAACTTGGAAATCAGCAAATGCTACAAATCATGGCTTAATTTATTGTTTTGTTGATTGTCTAGACTTAAGAAAGTGATAGAGAAAACATTAATAAAGCAGATGAAACTTAACCGTGTGTGATGTGGGGGGAGGAGCAAAGCTAAGAAGACAGTTTAGTCCATCAATAACCACTTAAAGTGTATACCATTTAGCAGGCACTGAGCTAAATGCTAAGGATACAAAGAAAGGTAAAAGACCATCCTTGCCCTCAAGGAGTTCACGATCGGGGAAGACAACAAGCGAATATGTACAAACAAGCTATATATATGAGCTTAAACAGGGAATAATTAACAGATTGAAGGCACTAAAATTAAGAGGGATTGAGAAGAAAAGCAGGAAGAAGTACAGTAGAGTTTCCCACCAAACCCAGACATTCCACCCATCAGTATGCAGAGCGTAGAGCTAACATAAAGTTCATAGATAAGAAGCAGATGGGAAGAAAAAGCAAATAAAAAAATCACACCATAAAGAGTTATTACAGAGGGCAAGAAGCTCAAAATAAAAACAAAGAGCAGTCAAACACATCTATAAGCAGTCTCGAAGAACACTGGACAATATTAGTCAAACATTAGACAAACCAGAATTCTAGACAAACCAGAAATTCCAGGAAGAATTAAAGCAAGAGGGTTTGGGGTTTTTTTAAGATTTTAAAAGATAATTTTAGAAACAAGGACAACAGAGAGGGGAAATGGGAAAAATGAAGAAAGATATGATTAAAGAATTAACAGCTTAGATAAGAGATATAAAAAACCTTACTCTTTATGAAAATTAGAATGGATCAAACAGAAGCTGATAACTCATAAGACATTAAGAAATATTAAAACAAGTCAAAACACAGAAGAGAAAAAAAAAAGAAGAAAATTAGATATATCATTTTTTTAAAAATGACCTGGAAAAAAAAGAGGAGAAAAAATTTAAGAATCACTGAAATACATGAAAGCTATGAGCAAAAAAAAGAAAAATAGGCTGGATATGGTACTTTAAGAAATCACCAAAGAAAGCTATTCAGATATGTTGGAACCAGAGAGCAAAGTACAAGGTGAAAGAATTCATTGGTCGCCTCCTGAAAGTCCCAAAACAAAAACCCCCAGAAACATATAGCCAAAATGCAGAATTCCCAGGTAAAGAAAATTAAATATCACAAATAGCCAGAAGTAAAGAATTCAAACACCAATGCACCATGTTCAGGATCATATAAGACTGGAGCTACTACTATAGAGGCAGCTAGATGGCTCAGGGGATAGAGAGCTAGGGCTAGAGTCAGGAAGATCTGAGTTCAAATCCAGCCTCTGACACATTTAACCACTCAATGCTCTAGGAAACTCTCTGATACTGTAAGTTGCAGAGATAATGCAGAAGAAAGAGTTTCCTCCCCTGGGAGAAACTGTCTGTACCAGACATCACAGGTCCAATTCCCATCCTTATTTTGACATTTTACTTTTAAAAATTCACGATTCTCTGCATTCTGAACAGAATATACATGGTTCTGCATATTCTATTAGTATGTGAATTGACCATAATTATAATTCTGTATACATAAAGTAAATACAGATATACATAACGTATATATAAACATAGATAGCGAAATAGAGTCAATTTCAATCAAGTCCTAAAAATATAGTGTGGATGAGAAACCCGCTAGTGATTATTAGAAAAGGAATATATAACTATACTATTCAGTTTACAAAGAAAGTCAACATATATCCTAAGGGATCAGATGTTCAGGCCTTACTTTGCCTCTCTCCTGAGTCAGATGGTCCTTGGAATCTACATTACGCTTCCTCTTTTTGTGAAGCTGTTTCATTGTCACGTTCTTACTCCTCACCAGCGGGTCTCTACAAGAGAATATAAAATGAGAAAAGAAGTATTTTCTACACTTCATTAAACATGCTTTAAATTATAAATCTTACAAATGGTGATTAGGGGCTGCCTCCATAAATATATTAACAAAAATTACACAATGGATCTACAATCCTCAATAAATGAATGAAGCTATAAAATTTTAAACAGAACCATACAATTATGAGCAGAAGAAATATTCTCCAATGCATCTGGAATTTACTTCCAATACAAATATTACTGCAATTGTTATGTCAGGTAATTTTTGTTTTGTTTCTTAGCTGATTAAGTATCACACCTAATTCTCCAGGGTAGAATAGGAAAATTAAATTATAAAAAAAATGCAGTATACTATTTGTAGAACAAATTCACATTAAGATGTCTACAATGCTTTTATTACTTTTAACATGCTTCCTTGCCCCTTAAATGATAATTATATATAGTCTTTTCTCTTCACATTGCCTACAAATGAGGGTACTCACATTTTCTAAATGGTGAGAAGTGTCCAGCCAAAGGCAGTCTTCATCAAAGGCATGAGTCATCAAAAGCATACCACAACACTCTGAAACACAACAAATGAAAACAAAGATTTCAACAATGAGATAAAGATATATACACATATATTTACACATATACTTATATGCATAAATGTGTATTACAAACATATATGTCTGTATAAATAAACATATACACACAGGTACATACATACTCAGAGCCTAAGAAAGTGACTCTCTCATAACAAACATTTTCTCCCATAAATTTTTTTAATGTCTACCACCAGGTGTGTATATGAATAGATATGTAATGTGTGTATGTGTAGTATATATGTATGTGTGTATACATACACATACTAATATGTATTCGTGTTAGCATGCATGCATGTATGTATTCACATGTATATTTATACACCTATATAATTTGATGGCAGACATCCAAAAAATTTACAGGAGAGAATGTCTATTAAAAGAGTCACTATCCTAGGCTGCCTCTATGCCCAAAACACTCTTTCTCTCTTCACCTCTGCCTCCTAGTTTCCCTTGAATTCCTTCAAGTCTCAGCTAAAATCATATTTTCTGCAAGAAGCCTTTCCCCTAGTTTGTCTTAATCTTAGCACTTTTTGTTTCGAGGTTTTATCCTGCATACAACTTGTTTATACAAAGTCATTTGTGCCTAGATGTCTGCATGCTGTGTCCCCTCATTAGACTGTGATCTCCCTGAGAACAGGGGCTATTTTTTGCCTTTCTTTGTTATCCCCAGGGCTAGGCACAAAAAAAGGTACTTAAATAAATGCTGATTGTCACTACTAGGTCTGTCTGTAATCCCAGAGAGATCAAAGAAAGGGGCCTATTGGTACAAAAATATTTATAGCAGTTCTTTTTGCATTGACAAAGAATTAGAAATTGAGAGGACACCCAAGAATTGGGAAATAGCTGAACAAGCTGGGGTAGAACATGACTATGATGAAATACTATTGTACTATAAGAAATGAGGCAAAAGATAGTTTCACACAAACATGGTGAGACTTACATAACTGATGCAAAGTGAAGTGAGCAGAACCAGAAGAACACTGCACACAGTAATAGCAATATTTTAATGATGATCAACTGTGAAAGACTTAGCTACCTCAAGACAATGATCCAAGACAACTCTAAAGGACCCAAGAGAAAAAATCTTATCTACATTCAGTGAAAAAACTGATGAACTCTGAGTTCAGATTGAAGCATATTTTTCCCTTTATTTTTCTTGGGGGTCTTTTCTGTTTTCTTTTGCAACATGGCTAACATAGAAATATGTTTTGCAAGGAAAAAAATTTAAAAATGCTGGTTGACTTACTACGTTTGGGCAAGTCACTTTAAACCCTCTGAGCATCATCTCCTTTGCAAAATTAGGGAAGCTGGTTTTTAAAAAAGTTATGGAATTTTAGAACTGGAGGGAAATTCGGGGAACATTAAAAAAATTCCCACTTTATTAGTGAGAAAAATAAGGCCTAAAGAGGGGTAGTGGCAGCCTTTGGTAGGTATAGGTGGACAACCTGGGTCTTTTACCTTCCAGTTCAATGAATTTCCAGTTCATCCTGCTGACTCCTGATGTTTTACATCCTCTCCAGCTCTAAAATCTACATAGCCATGAGTTAAAGTGATTTATAAAACAAAATGTTAAAATAACATTATGCCTCATATTATAGACAAAAAGTGAAAGGCGCCCCTCTGAATCAAAACTACAGTTCATTGCTACTAATTGGGCCTACACGTGTGACCAATCTGTTAATTGGGTGATAAGGGCTTTTAATTGATCAGCTGTTGACTTGTAAGTCAAGAGTCTCATTAGAACGCTGCTTGGCTTCATGGTACATAGTTACTAGGCTTGCCAATCTCCTCGTTTTTCTCTAATTTACAAAAGTCTGTTTTCCATGGCCAGTAACCATTTGCTTCAATTGAGAAGCTATTCATATCCCTGAGAAATGTACTTGTCTGACTGAACTCAATAAAATAACATTCATTTCATGGACTATAAATAAAATTTATCATGACTAGCTCCTGGTGATATCTATTATGCACTTCTATGCAAATGAACTATTTAGATTTGATGCCTCTGGCAAAGTATTATTGCACAAGACATAAGCACCACCCAGCCTGGCTCACCTTTCATTATTAATAATGTCCCAGAACTTAGAAAATTAAGAGCAATCTATTTACAGTCCCCCCTCCCCATCACCAAACCTCATCTCTTTTTTCTGCTTCTCATCCATGTGACCACTCAGCTTTTCTTTTCAATGAGTTTTTTAAATACCATAAACATAAGAAGTGTGATGTAATGGTTAAAGAAGAGGTTAGACTTGCGGTCAGAAAGTCAGAGACTCAAATCCCACCTCAGATATTAAGATGTGTGACCTTGGGAAAGTCACTTAACCGCTATTTGCCTCAGTTTCCTCCTCTAGAAAAGGGCATAACAATAGTACTCACCTCACAAGGTTGTTGTGGGGATCAAATGATACAACATATGTAAAGTGCTTTGCAAATCTTAGGTCCCATATGAATGCTAGTTATTTTATGAGATAAACATGGATTTTCCATGTTTCATAAGAGAAAGAATACATGCTACTTAGAACAGCTTTTTAAAAAAGTTTAATCACAAATGGTCAAAGGATATGATCAGGCAATTTTCAGATCAAATTAAAGCTATCAATAGTCATATGAAAAAATGCTCCAAATCACTGTTGATTAGAGAAATGCAAATTAAAACAACTCTAAGGTACCACCTCACACCTATCAGATTGGCTAACATGACAAAACAGGGAAATGATAAATGTTGGAGAAGATGTGGGAAAATTGGAACACTAATACATTGTTGGTGGAGTTGTGAACTGATCCAACCATTCTGGAGAGCAATTTGGAACTATGTCCAAAGGGCTATAAAAATGTGCACTCCCTTTGACCCAGCAATACCACTACTAGGTCTGTATCCTGAAGAGACTGTAAAAATGGGAAAAGGACTCATATGTACAAAAATATTTATAGCAGCTCTTTTTTGTGGTGGGCAAGAATTAGAAAATGAAGGGATGGCCATCAATTGGGGAATGACTAAAAAAGTTGTGGTATATAAATGTAATGGAATATTATTGTTCTATAAGAAATTATTAGTAGGCAGGTTTCAGGAAAAACTGGGAAGACTTTTATGAATTGATGCTGAGTGAAGTGAGCAGAACCAGGAGAACATTTTACACAGTAACTGCAACATTGTACAATGACCAACTCTGATAGACTTAGCTCTTCTCAGCAATACAATGTTCTAAGACAATTCCAAAAGATTCAAGATGGAATATGCTATCCATATCCAGAGAAAGAACTATGGAGCCTGAATGAAGATTGAAGCACACTATTCTTTTTTTTTTTTTTGCCTTATTTCATGGTTTTTCCCTTTGGTTCCAATTCTTCTTTCACAAAATGACTAATGTGGAAATATGTTTAGTATGATTGTACATGTATAACCTATATTAGACTACATGCCATCTTGAGGACGGGGGAGGGGAGAGGGGAGAAAAAAATTTGGAACTCAAAATCTTATAAAAGTGAATGTTAAAAACCATTTTATATGTAATTGGGAAAAATAAAATACTATTAAGGGAAAAAAATCCAATGATGTTATTTATCTATGCATGATATTTGACAGTATCTCTTTTCAGCCCAGAAACAATAAAGCTAGACAAGAGAAGTTCCTAACCAGAGACAATTAAACATTCAATGCCATAGAAAGAAACCTAACAATCAACCAGAGCAGAAAATTAAATGAAATCTTTTAATCACTTCAAATGCCAGTTAAGAATATATACAGCCAAACAACCACATCCCAGCTGAAATAAATTTGACTTGATTTTCTTGGCAAAATCTCAAAATATCAAAGTTAGCACCTGGATTGCACCTGTTATGCAGCATAATAAAAACAGTCAAAAAATGATACCTGCAAGAGCTGGCTTCCCAGGAAAGGTGGGGTTCACAATGAATAAATAGGAATGGGCAATCCTGAACATATAACTATAACACTTTGGGACACACGCTAAAAGTGGTGGTGATTCAGAGGAAAAACATCCCCAGGGGACTGTGGCTTTTCGAAAATGATCCAGACAAGGATCTTCGAATCATGATAATAACAGTTAACATTTCTATAGCCCTTTAAAATCAGCAAAAACACTTTACATACATTATCTCATTTGAGCCTGACAAATACATGAAATAAAGAGGAAAATGGAGCCCAAGGCAGAGGAAGAATTAAAATCCTAGTCCTCTACCTCCAAAGTCCCCCACTCTTTCCAGGGCTGCCAAGCTGACTTCCCTAGGGCAACCCCAAAGTTTCATAAGTTGTTTACTCCTATTCACACACAATCCTAACAACCTGAGTTAGCTGTTTTTGAAAACCAAAGCAGCAGATCTTATAATCAAATTCCAAAGCTGGAAAGGAGCTCAGAGAAAAGGAAAGCGCAGGAAAACATGACAGCTGGCCCAGGAGGATAGACCAAAAGGACTATTAAAAAGTGGGAACAAGACCTAAAAAGCACAGCGATTTAAAGGCCACTTAGGGTATAAGCATATGACATACACACCCTAACAAACCCAAAAGGCATAAGAGTATTGTAATACAGTATAAAAATTCACGACCAAACTGATGACAATCATTTTTAAAACAGGTTAAGTTCTGTGCAGCCTTTTGTCTTTTCATTCATTTTTTAATGTCATAATCATATGTAGATATAGGTCCTCACCCCACCTCACCCCCAAAGGAACAAATAAAAGCCAGTAATCAAAAACAGTAGAAGAAATAACCGTGTCTGACAATGTACACGACATTCTGCTCCTGTTGTCTCTTTGTAGAGAGAATCATTGATTGTGTCCGTTCTTCGGCACAAGATCAGTTACTTATTACAACTATTTGTTGCAATCACTGAGTTCTCTCTTTAGATGTTCTTGTTATCACTAATAAAAACAACCACAATAAAAGCTAACTTTTACAGAGCACCTACTATTACGTACCAGGCACTGTGAGGCACTTCACAATGATCTCATTTGAGACTCAAAACAACCCTGTGAGGTAGGAAACTGAGGCAGAGAGAGGTAAAGGGACTTTTGCCTTACTAAGCACTTCACAATTATTATTTCATTTGAGGAAACTGGGGCAAACAGAAGTTAAGTGACCTGCCCAGGGGTCAGCTGGTAAATGTCTGAGGCAGAATCTGAACTGACATCTTCCTGACTCCAGGCCCAGAGCTCTTGTACTATGATGCCACCTACCTGCCTATATTATTGGAGTCATTGTGTCGATTTTCTTTTGATTCGATTTAGTTCATTTTGCATCAGTTCACACAGATCTTCCCATGTTTCTCTGAGTTCCTCATACTCATCACTGAAATTCTATTCCATTACATTAATTTACATAGTTCAGAAACATTTCCCAATCATCGAGCACCTACATTTTTGTAGTTCTACTGCCACAAAAAGTTAATCATACATTTTAAAACACCGCTTCCTAACTTTCTAGGGTGTCATAAACCCCTCTGGCCATTTGAGGAAGTCTATGGTCCCCTTCTTAGATTATTAATGTTTTTAAATGCACAAAGCTAGAAACAAAGAATTACAAAGGAAGTCAATTTTATATATCTATATGAATATATCTATCTGATCTATCTATATATGTGTATATATGTATATATGTGTCACACACAAATATATATATATGTATCTATGTGTGTATATATGTGCATACACATACACACACACACGTACACGTACACACATATATACACACTTATAAAAAGATCATGGACCTCGAGTTAAGAACCTCTATTTTAGAAATTCCTCTCCTAAGTTATTAAAGTGTGCTTGTACATGTGTAAACTTACACATTTTATACTTACTTAAGCTTTAACCTATCCAGAATAACTCATTCCTCAAGAGTCATAAAATGCTAAAGATCTGCATCACATACTGCACTATTATTCCAAAATACAATCTTGGTTATCAGTGGCTATAGACAACTATAGCAGGTTTTGCTACCTTTAGTTCCTTGATAATATTACTTAAATAATTCAGCTCAGTTCAAACATTTATTAAGCATTGAATATGGACAAAGCACCGTGCTTTTTATTAAGGATACAAATTGAAAACAGTTTCAGCCCCTAGCTTCAAAAAGCTTACAAACTAGAAACAGAATGCCATTCTTTTGAATTTCAATTTTGCCTTCAATCTTCTGCCTTTCCACCTTCACGATGGTAATCTTAGATTAATTCTGTATTCACATAGTATATGACCTATATAGGAATCTAAGTACAAATATGCCTGAAGACTGTCTGTAATACAGCTTAAAATGCCAGATGCATTTTCCCACAAAACAATGCTTTGAATAGTAACTTAGGTTGTTAGGCTAGCCCACAAAACTCTATTGAACTCCTAACACAATTTTATTATGTAAGGACACTCTCCTATCACTACAAGATCCCCAGAGGTGGTTATATGGGCTCCCTTCTATCCACTCGATAACCTTTTATCAAGTGCTTACTAAACACCAGGCACTGCACTAGGCTCTAGATATACAAAGAAAGGCCAAAATATAGTCTGTGCTTTCAAAAAGTTTTATTCTAATAGGAGAGATAGCAAATAAACAATGACAGCAAGACCAATGTCAGTGAAGAGCTGGTAGCAAGGAGTCAAATAAAAAAATGAAAAGGCAAAAATGGACCAGGTTATTAAAAAAAACAAAACCCTTCAAACGCCAAACAGAGAACTTTCTATTTGATCTTGCAAGTAACAGGGAACCACTGAAGTTTACTGAACTGGGCTGAAGCAGGGAAAAATGCTATGGTCAGACCTGAGCTTAAGGAAGATCACTTTGGAAAATGAGTTGAGGTGGACTGGAGTGGGAAGAGACTTAAACACAAAGACAAGGCTAAAGCGGCAGCAGTCCAGCTGTGAGGGGATGAGGACACACATTAGAGGTGGTAGAAGGGAAGACGAGACAAGACTTAACACCACTCTGGATACAAGCATTTATTAAGCACCTACTAGGTGTCAGGCACTGTGCTAACCACTAAGAAAAAAAATACAGCAAAAAAAAAGACAGAAAAAGAAGACGCTAGCAGTGTGATAAGAGAGACAACATGAAAACAACTATGCACAAACAATATATAGTCATCCCTTTCACATCTCGGTTTTCATATATCATGGTTCAGAATAAGAAATTAAATGGGGGTCCTAGGGGAGTTTTATGGAAGCCACAGACAACAAACGAAGACCAGCAGACAACACAGCCTATGGCCAAATATTTAACCCAAATTTTACAATAAGGTACTGTAACACCCCATAAAAAAATCAGGCTTCTTTTCTGGTATGAAGGGAGAGCCAAAAACTTTTAGGTGGGTTTTCCAGATCATGGGGGGCACCGCACCCCTAACCTCCACAATGCAGAAGGCCTAACTGTATAAGCCAGGCACACTGGAGAAATCTCAGAGGGAAGGCACTAAGACAAAGGATGGCAGTGGGAAGGCAGGAGGAAGAGATGAGAGAATGAGTCAGGGATGATACCAAGGTTACAAAACTGGGTGACTGGAAGTGGGGTGGTACCCTCAACAGTAGTAAGAAGGGTTTAGAGAGTATCCAGGAGAAGAAGATGAACATCAGTGTCAAAGGCTACAGAGGTAGAGAGGTTAAAAAGGATCCAGATTAGGAAAAGGCTATTAGATCTGGCAATGCAGAAATCACCGGATAGTTTTGGAGAGAGGGATTTCAGCAGAATAATGAGGTCAGAAGCAAAACTTCAGAGGGTTTAGAATTGAGGGAGAATTTAGGAGATTGAAGGAATGAGCAGGCAGTGTAGAATGGGGAACAGGATCTGTACAATGACAGCTAAGGATTTAGAATCACTGAGATAGGAAAAGCATGAAAGGCTGGAAGTATTCTAGCCACTGAGGAATGGGTCCATGCAGAGTATCACTGGCTGGGGGTGGGGAGGGGGGGAGAGGAAGAGAGAGACAGAGACAGAGAGACAGACAAAGAGAGAGGGAGGGAAGGAGAGAGAGAGAGATCTATTGAGGGAGGCAGCTTGGGGATCTATGAATTCAGGGTGGGACTGATTTGAGAAAGACCTCTAGAGCAGAGGTGTCAAACACTTGACCTGCAGGGAGTGATGCCCGATTCTTTTTAAAATGAAATTGGGAAATATTTAACAAAATATATAAAAATACTATAGAACACAGATAAAATTAACAGATCATTTTCTAAGTCAATATGTGCTCTACAGTTTGGTGCCTCTCCTCCCAATTTTCTGTTTGAGTTTGACATTACTGCTCTAGAGCACTGGCATCAAAGTTCTGAAGACACTATAGATAGTCAGGCTGCCTGGATAGGGATTGTAGCTCACTGGGAATTCCAACAAGTGCAGAAACCCCAAGGTCACAAAGGCAATCAGGATTTGAACTCACATTCTCTGACATCAAGACCACCACTCTTTTTTTCATGACACAAGTCCAAGGATTGGCTAGCATGCAAATCCGCACCAGAGAGCATCACCAGGGTGCATGATCCATTCAGAAGTCACTTGTGAGTCTCCCCACCTCAGCAAAGAAGCAGACAAAGATGATGTCCCCCAAAAGTCCACTGTGTAAAAACACAAGGTACATTGACCCCCTAATTCTGACTACACAGAGTATAGCAGCAAGAGATAAAGGGATTATGTGGGTAGGAACTCTGGAAGCAGGGGTGGTTTGTAGGGAGTGACCATTCGTAAGTCAGGTTTCCATAACTCTGGGACTGCCAATCATACTTTGGAGCTTTTTTAGGCAAGTATATATCCTGGACTCCATTCAAAGGAATATATAATTAACTGAAGTACAAAAAGCCAGTGTCACCTATAGGCCTTCCTAGAAGAAAATGTTTATCTATTTTACTTTTATATTTATTTCATAGTGCATCGTGTACTTTATATACTCTCCTAGAAAATTACATTATTTTCTATTCCACAAAAGCACAATCTCAGTGACTTTATCCAGGCTGTCTCCCATGCCAGGAATGCACTCCCTCCTCACCTCAAAATTTTATAATGCCTAGCCTCCTTCAAGGCTCAGCTCAAGTACTAGGGGATTTTCAGGATTCTCCTTTCTTCTCCCCCACTCCCCAACATAGATGTGTTGGTTCTCTCCCTTCTCGAATGACGATGAAGTTTCCTATTTATTTACACGTCACATCTCCCCAGGAGAACATAAGCTTTAGCTCAGGGACAGCTTTTTGTCTTTCAATCCCCAGTGCTTAGAACAGTGCCCTGAAGATAGCTGACATTTAATAAATGAGGTCCCTTAAGCCCCACTCGCCTGAAGAGATTCATGACAATTATTTTTATCATTGAATGAAGGCACATTCTTCCTAAAAAAATTATGCAGATTCCTAAGAGACAATGAGTACTTAACAGTAGAATAACTTAAGAAAATAATGCCACAACAAACATATCCTACTGGTGATGACATTTTGAATGCAGTGACTTTCTAAAAAGTGACACATGAAAGCATTGCCAAAAGAAAACTTCCCCAACATCACATATTTAAATGTTGTTCAAATAATTCTCCTCCCAGTAAATCCTTTAAAACATTGGCACTTGAATCATAACAAATAGTACAGTAGCCAGAGATGATTAAGCAAGTTAAAATACATAAGGTTATCTTTTTACTGAGGCAGCTAGGTGGTATAGTATATAGAGTGTGGGACTTCGAGTTAGGAAGATGAGTTGAAATCCTGCCTCGAGACAATATAACCCTGGACAAGTTTAAATTTAAACTTTCTCAGACTCACTTGAGGCAATTAGTTGGCACAGTGGATAGATTGTTAGGTCTGGAATCACGAAGACTCATCTTCCAGAGTTCAAATCTGGCCTCAGACATTTACTAGAGAGTGACCCTGGCCAAGTTATTTAACCCTATTTTACCTCAGTTTCCTCGTCTGTAAAATAAACTAGAGGCAGAAATAGTAAGTCACTTTAGTATCTTTGCCAAGAAAGCCCCAAATGTGGTCATGAAAAGTCAGACACAACTGAAACAACTGAACAACAGCAATAGCCTCAGTTTCCTCTTCTGTAAAATGAATATAACACCAGCACCTACCTCATAGGGTTGTTGTAAAAACCAAATGAGATAATGCATACAGTGCTGCTATAATATATATGTGCTTCGAAAACATCAATTTGTTCCAACCCAACTGATACAAGGGAACATTCTGAGCATAACTCAAATTTTGAGTTTGCCTCTGTCTGATTTCTTCCACTAGAAATGAAAAAACTTAGAAAACCAGACCCCTTCATGATAACTCACAAGCTACAACCCTTCAGACTTACCCACTTGCACAAGCAACCTTTCAGGTCCTTGTCAAAGTCAAGTATCATATTTACTATATATCTTCTGGTGCAGTAGGAGCTGTAAGTGGAGAAGAGCTGGTTTGTACCACACCCTCTCTCCCATCCTCTTCTGTCATGGCCACCAGCCCAATTTGTCCAACCTGTGGGACCCTGTTGGAGCTACTATACATATATAACTGCACTATCATTTTTATCAGGTCTTTATATTTTTTTATGTGTCACTGATAAAGTTCTTAAGTGTTTGGCCCCTAATCCCTTTTTCCCTATAAATTCTGTGTTTTTTACTGTGTGATTTTGCTAGCAAGGTGCCTTCCTGGAACACGTACGTCCATTAGAGCAGAACTGTCTGTATATCTTAAAGTGCTATATAAATGAAGAAGAGAAGGAAGAAGGAGGGAAGGAGAAGGAAAAGGGGGGAGTGCACCTGATGTGCTTTTCAATTTAATCTATGTGGCTAATATTCTCCATCACTTTCCAAAGTTGAAACAGTCAACCAAACAATATATCAAGCTCTGAGTTATGGCATTTACTGATTTCTCAGATGTGAGCGCTTAAGCTGAAAACTCAACAACAGGCTCTCAGCCCAGAGCAGCTTGCTACAGAAACCTCAATTACAGTTTATACTGTTCTTGGTAGAAATAAGTGGTTTCTCTTAGTAGTTGGCTATACTGCCACAAATCTGACCCTTTTTCATCATCCTCAGGCAGCTGGTGCCCTGCTTGCCCTGTTTCTTCCGTGAATCATTTTTACTCTGGCCCAAGATGAAGCACGGAAACAGAGACTGACAAAGCAATTTTTGATGATCCTGGCACAGGAAGTTCATTACCTTTCATACAGGATCACAATCAAAAGTACATGCTAGGCTAAAGCAGTTCTTAACCTGGAATGCACAGATCAGGGTTTCCAGGGGCAGATTTCTGGGGGTCTATAAATGTAGATAGGAAAAAATGTACATCTTTATTTTCACTAATCTCTAATCAAAATTTAGCATTTTCTTCCATTGTGATTTTTTAAAATTTGTTCACAGAAGGGGCCCATAGGTTCTACACCAGATTTGGACCAAAGAGGTCTAGGACACAAAAAGGTTAAAAACTCGTAAGATGCTATCTGAATGCTGCAGTACTTTCTTTTTACTTCCTTCTTCTGATTTCGTTACATGAACTTTCAGAAGAGGGCTGGGAGCCGATGGAATGATCAGGGACTAGAGGGAGGTGAAGATAACATGATCATTCCACCAGAAGCTACAGTGCCATGAGGAATGGCACTATGGAAACCACCATAGCAAAGATTACTTCTGAGCCCATGACAGTTACAGTGAATGAAGGCCAAGAGGAGAAAAGATACAGAACTTCTGAGACCCCTAATGTTTAAAGTTAAATACTCACTTAGCTGGTTATCTCAGAAAGTTACTTTTCTCTATTAATTCACCTTCCTAAAATGGGGATTAAAAGCAGACAGAACCCCTTCACTGTCCTCTCAACTTTCCTGGCCTTTGTTCAATTGTTTTGGAGTTTTAGTTTTTTTACGTCCATAAGTCTGAGATAGTACCACCATTTTTTCCTTCAGAAACTGCATATATCTAAAATTGGAAGTCTATCCATCCACACTCAAAGGTCTGGGAGGAAAACAGAAAAAATAACTAGGAGATAATCAGATACAAAAACTAGTATTTAGTCTTTTTTCCCTTTTTATTTTACTCTAATGCACAATAAACTTGTGGTCACAGAATGCTAGTTCTCTGAATGCATGGGAAGTGACCTGAAAGGATGGAATCCAGTCTTGTATAGGGATTGGGAGTTAGTTAAACAGAGCAAACTTCACATTTTAATATTTTGATCACTATTTTATTCTAAGATTATTCTAAGATTAATGTGAGACCTCATCAGCAAGAAAGGGGATACTACAGCTGTTTCACAAGCATCAAAAGAGTTGGTCATTTGGGGCTTAGGGTATTGCAGTTTCTATCACTATTCTCCATCTACCTCCCAATCCTTCAGAGAGATGGCTTAAGTAGATTCCACACAGTAAGCAAGTCAGGTATCTTACTGAGCTAATTAAACCACCTTTCTTGATAAGTAAAGAGACACATTTTCTTTCTGGAGGCTTAAGGAAGGTAATTTAAGCCATATAACCAAAAGCTAGTGCAAAAGATTTTGAACCAGCCCCTCAGGTGAAAGACCAACTACCCCACAGATCCAGTTTTATTCAGGTAAACCAGTTATGCCACACATAAATGGGTTATAGTAACCTATAACTCCTAAGAAAAAAGGCTAATGACTTAGCACAGCTCCTGCAACAGTTAGCTATATAAATTACATCCATCACTCAGTGCTTCCACACTAATCCTAAAAAAGTGTTGTGACAATCTTCCTAACATGGTAACCACATCTTCCTTATCCATTCTCTGCTTCTCCTGTGTCTATGTGATCTTCTAAGTCATTTAACAAAAACATTTATTAAGGATTTCTGTGTACAGAGAGTACTAGGGCAGATACAAAGTCTGGCTAAGTCCCTGCCCTTAGGAAGTTTACATTCTGATAGGAGTCAGTGTCCATGAGCTTCAAATATATTGCATCATATCAACATAATAATCTTGTGAGGTATAAATATTTTATCCCCAACCTACAGAGGAGGAAGCTAAAATTCAGAAATGGTAAATGACTTATATATCACATAGCTTAGTAAATGTTAGGGGTAACCTTCAGCTAAGACCCATATTGAGTTCTTCGTAAAAAGCAGATGACAGGATTTAAGAAGTGTGCTCTTATTTTATGGACAACATGATATCACAGGGAAATTGACCTAAGAACATCTCTTGCTGACACCACACAAGGACTGTCTCTGTCACTGATGCCTTGTTTACTGGGTTCAAAATCTGTATTAAAAGTGTCAAGACTCTCCAAAATCAATGGCATTTCGGCGACAAAAAATACCATGTATCACAACACACTAATCATGCGGGTATTACAGCTTTCTTGACTGTTTTGAGATCAATAGGGCTTTGCAAGCTAAAAATAATACATATATATGCCCCTTTACAATAGCAGTCCATGCCCTGTGGCTCTCCTAGAAAGTATGACTTGTTACTTGAAAGTGTTTTTTTTTTTTCATTTTTCTCTTCTTTCTCCTATTGATCTTTAAAATTCCCCATGTTATGCACTTGGCTGGATTTCTTTTCCTCCAGCTTCAAGTCTAACCCAATGGTATGTGAAAATCACAGGTCAAAATAATTATATCTTATTGCTCTGGAGCCACACTATTTTCTCTTCCCCTAAACTGAACCTATATTTTTCAAGTGATTATCCATTTTACCCCTAGACAATTCCTCTTTATTCTATTCCTATCAATTCCTCATCAAGGACCACTTTGTTATATACAACCCTTTCATACATACTGTAATTTTTTTTTAAATAATTGAGCGTGGGCAGAGCCAAGATGGCGGCTAGAAAGCAGGGACTGGCGTGAGCTCCCCACCAAGTCCCTCCAAAAACCTATATAAAATGGCTCTGAACCAATTCTAGAAATGCAGAACCCACAAAGTGGCAGAGGGAAGCAGGGCTCCAGCCCAGGACAGCCTGGATGGTGTCTGGGTAAGGTCTATGCCACACGGAGCTGGGAGCTGAGGGGAGCGGAGCTGAGCAGAGCAGAGCCCAGTGTGGGCAGCATGGACTGACTAGACCAGGAGCTGGGTGGAGCGTGTCCTAGCATCCTGAATCAGTGAGCTGCAGCAGTTACCAGACCTCTCAACCCACAAACACCAAAGACAACAGACAAAGTTAGTGGGAAAAACTGCAAGGACTGAGTTTGCATTTCAGCCACTGCCCCTGGGGCAGCAGAGGTGGGGCAGCTTTAGAACTACAGCTGCAGTTGCTTCTGGCCCCAGGCCCACCTGGTGGGAGGAATTAAGTGGCTGATCAGAGCAGGAGTACAGAGCCTGCTAAAGATTTAAGCCCAGTCCAGGTTGGGGGTTCTTGGGGAAGGAGGAGTGCTGGTGAGGCAGCGCATCCGCCCAAGCGTGGAACATAGAATTCTTTAGTCTACAAGCAGTCATACCCCACTGAAAAACTCAAGGGTCCAGTGAGTTGGCTGGGAACATGGCCAGGTAGTGAAAACACACCCAGATTCAGTCTCAGACTCTGGAATCCTTCTTTGGTGACAAAGAAGACCAAAACATACAGCCACAAGAA
>CM053622.1:200002651-200015303 GCA_028646595.1 Phalanger gymnotis | reverse complement strand
CTTTCCTTGACCTAAAACTCCACACTTCTGACCCCAAACTTTGATCCTTTCCAAGTAAGAAGAATAAATGTTTTATGTCTGTTCTGAGTGTTTTCTATGTACCGCAACTTTCTCTTAATAATTGGCTACTCTCACAACTGGGGGACATCAATAAAATGCATTCTAATTGGTAGAGATCTCTGGAAGTAGAATAGAAATTGCAGTTACAATTTCTGACAGCCTAGAAATTTGACTGCATTGTAGAATTGTCTATGATTCCAAGGTGCTTACAAGTGTGTGGCAGAGCTCCACAACATGGGGCCCCAAAAGAGGGGTTTAAGTCGTTGATCCGTGAAAGAATAAAGTTTAAAATTACTTTAAAGCAATCAAAAGATTTCCTTGGGCAGAGGAAGTAATTAAGTAATTTTTATTTTTAGTCACTGAGACTCTATCCCATGTGTGTTACTGTCTGTTTTTTTATACTTGGAGATCAGCCCTATTTACTCTGAAGGGTAAGAGAAAAACTTAAGAAATGCACACACACACACACACACACACACACACACACACACACATGAATGTATATAAATATATATGTCTTTCTGAGTTTCAGCCACAGCCAGGCTGGAATAGAGAAAAGAGAATACATTCTAAACTAATTAGAAACTAGTGGAGCTACTCTAAATTGCGGATTACACATTTTTGTAAATCCTGAAATTATTCTAGTGAGTCTCAGATTAGTGTTCTTTGAAATTCATTTTAAGAAAGTTAAAAACATATAAGCAGATTTGAAAATAGTATCAGTGAAGTTTCAAGGTTTTTTTTTTAATATATGCACTTCTATGAGTAAAAACTAAGTATTTTTTTCTTTTCCTCCTTATGACTGATCAGTGGGGAAGGTTGTGTACTCATGTGTGTGTGTGTGTGTGTGTGTGTGTGTGTGTGTTAATAGCTTGTCATTGGCCTTAGCTCTCTAATTTGTTTAGGGAAGGAGAAACTGTCTCCAGATAACAAGAACACAAGGCCTGTGGCTAGGCTTTCTAGGAGGGATTCCTGAAACCTTAAGAAAGGGAGACTGTATCTTAAAAACCAGTTATGAATTTTTTAAAATTAATGATGGGAGCCAACAATAGCAAAAAGAGCCTGCCTGAAGGAACTCCTTACAAAGATGCCTCATAGCATGTGATAAGGGAGAACTCTTCATTAAGCCAGAAATAACCAAAAAAAGTAAGCAACTAAGTTCTATGACATTTGCTCTAAGACAACAACAGATTCAGCTGGGGGAATAATTGTGGTCCAGGTATGGCTCTTTTAATTATCAGACATTATCAGACTACCTGTAGGGGACAAAAATCCTATGCAACTAGACTACTGGTACCTTTGGAATAGATTGACAGACCTGGCCACTAAAATTCAGTGATCTGCTCAATTTCTCCACTCTACTTTACCCGTTTCCTCTCCTACTCTTCCACCTATCTCTTGGATCTCACCTCCATCCTTCCAGCCTGCTTTAATCCCTTCCTCTCTGGCTCCCTTACTTCTTTCAGCTCCTTCTCCCTTAGCTAATTGCCTGACCCTGCCAGCTTCTTCTGTGATGTCCCCTCCTGATACCTGCCCTCTTATTCTAGAGCCACTCTGGAAATTGTAGCTCAGGAAATCCCTAGCAGATAGCTCCGAGATTCCAGAGCTGCCTTTGCCAGATTCAGCTCCCTTACTTTCTCCTTCACCTCCTCTCTCTTCTCTCCCAGTCTCTGCTCCTCCTTCCCAGTCATCTGCCTCAACAGAGTTTGATTTCCCTTGAGACAAAAATAAAACCTGAAGGTATTTTTCCTCTACAAAATGTTGCTACTCGTGACTGCAGAGGGACTGTGTTTTACTCAGGCAGCGTGTTCCTTTCGGCTCCACTGATCTGTGTACTTGGAGAAGGGACACCCTTGAGTCTGATAAGGATCTGGCAGTAGTAGTCTCTCAATCTTTAGGATTTTTAATCCAATTTGAGGTGATGTGAGGGATCTGATGCAAGCTTTGCTCTCTCCTACGGAAAGACAAGCCATTTATAGATACAGTGAATGGGCTAGTTCCTGCAGGTGGGTCAGCCCAACTTTGGCTTCTAGAGGATACTAATTGAGATTCAAATAATCCCAAGGATTACATCAAATTACAAAAAGCTAGGGAAGCCTTACTTCAAGGTATGTAAGCATATTCAACTAGACCAGAAAATTGGGATAGATTTCAACGAATTTTGCAAAAAAAAAAAGAAAGAATCTCTTAATTGGTTTTATGATAGATTGTGTAAAAGTGCTAAGCAGTATGCTGGATTAGATCCAATCAACCTGAGCCATGAATAGATCTGCAATTACTTTGTGAATCAATTATCACTGGAAATAAGGAAGGATTTTTCACAAGTGGTGGCCAGGTTGATATACCATGAACATAAAACAACTGAAAGATATTGCTTTATACAAAGGGAATGAAAAGGAGAGGGAGAAAGTAGAGAGACACAGGAAAAGAATAAATGAGAGAAATAGAAACAGAAAAGAAAAGGGATTTACTACCATGATCCCTGTAGAAATAGCCTTGGTCCAAACCATTTTAGCTCCCTTACAGGAGGCTTCTAAGACCCTGGCATAGGTGGCAGGGTCCCTGACAAAGTTTCAGGACCCACACACTTGATTCTATTGCAAAAAACAGGGCCATGTTTCTCTGGAGTGTAGACAGAAAAGACCAGATTTTGGAACTAGAGATGTAATGGCTTCAGAGACTCCCAGAGAAACTATAATGACTTTAGAGCATCCCAGAGGAACAAGTGCATGAAGATGCAGGGGAGGGGAAAGGCTATGGAACCTGAAGATAATGATTTTGCTTTCTCAGACTCTGATGTCTTACTTTCAGTTATCCCAGTCCATTCCCCTCCCCAAAGCAATGACTATTTATTGCACATGGGAGCTTCAAAATCAGTCCTAAATGTATTTCTATCGGGTCTTTAAATGTGGTTGGAATTTCAGGGAAACCTCAGCATGTTCCTAAACTATCTTCCTGTAGGGTCTCAACGGGCTCTCCAGCAGTAGGACATTCATTTTTCCTCATGCCCAGATCCCAGATTCACTGGGATATAATATCCTATGTAAACTTGAGGTTACCATTTCCTGCTGTATTGATGGCAGCATATCCCTACAGCTGCCTATGGACTCCCTCCCTTTGCTCCCAGTCTTCATTCCAAGCACTCAGAAGAGAGTAGGAAATACTTCTGAAATTGCCTTTGATATCTCTGACTCTCTCTAGGCCCTCTTCATCCTCTGACGTGAGCCTCCTTAAATCTGCTGTCCTTCTTACCATTCAAAGAAGAACCCCACCATCTATTTCCCAGTATCTCTTGTCCAAGGAATCTATTTAAGGAATTTCTCCTATAATTGACACATTAATAGATCAAGGCATTATTACTTCTTGCAAATCCCCATACAATACACCAATTCTCCTTGTTAAACAATTTAAGCCAGGGCCAAATGGCAATTGTGTCTATCATTTTGTTCAAGATCTGCATCCAACTAATTCATATATCATACCTCATCATCCAGTGGTGCCAAATCCTGCCCTATCATCTCAATCTCTTGTGAAGCAATTGCTTCTTGGTGGTAGACCTCTGTTCTGCATTTTTTTCAATACCCATACATCCAGATTCCCAACATTTGTTTGCTTTTACCTGGAAATAGTGGACATGGACTTTATTGCCTCAAGGGTATGTAGAAAGCCTCACCTTATTTTCTCAAATTTTACAGCAAGACTCATCCTCCATCACTTTTCAGGATGCTACCCCAGTTCAATATGTAGATGACCTGCTCCAAGTAGCACTAGATGCAGAGATCCACCAGGAAGACAGCCATCATATCTATTACTGGAGCTTCAACAAAGAAGCTGTAAAGTGTCTAAGTCAAAGGTACAGTGGTGTCTCCCACAGGTGGATCATTTGGGATTTTTTCTAGCTTCTGGGACTCCCTTTAATTCTCCCAAGTGCATTCAAACTGCTCAACAACTCTCTGCTTCCTTCTCCAAGTAGCAGTGAGAGCCATCCTAGGAGCAGCTGGATACTGCAGGCAGTGGATAGCTTTTTTCAGTGAAACTGCCAAGTCTCTTGTGTCTCTGACTAAAAACTCTGTTCCTGAACCTTTGCACTTGGATTCTCAACATTTCTCAGCTATAACAGCTGAAACAGCCCTGTTATCTGCACCTGCCTTGGGATTCCCAGATTACGATAAGTCTTTTTCTCTTTTTGTACATGAACAGAGTGGGGTGGCTTCTGGTGTCTAACTCAAGCATTAGGACTCACCCTGTTTGGAGTAGCTTATTATTTTGTTCAGATAGATGCTATGGCTGCTGTAGCCCTGTCTCTAGGCTGTGGCTGCTACTGCCTTCTTCATGGAGAAGGCTTGTGATCTGGCCCTGGGTCTCCCTTTAATAGTACAATGCCCTCATGAACTTGAGGTCCTCTTGCTCAGTCACTGAACACAGGTCTTTTCAGATTTGTTAAATATGAAGTGACTTTGTTGGGGAATGAGAGCATCACATTTAAATGGTATACAGAATTTTCTCATTTTTCAGTTGTTATTTGAATTTCCTAAATATATCGACATAGTTTGCTAACTTACATCACAAGGCAGTTATAGGTAATAAATCGGAATTTTCTTTCCCTTTCTAGGACTTGAATCTGAGGTAAAGAATGGTGGAATGGTGGAATCAATGCCAATTTAAAAGGCACTTTTAATCTTAGCTTACATAACTACATTGGTAAATATTAAATTCTTAACCAGAAGAATTCATTGTTCAAGTCATATCCTCACAGATTCTTTTAGATTCTCCCTTTAGCCTGTTGTTGTTGGTGTCTAAATCAAGTACCTGGTTTAGATAAGGATAAGAGCATCAAAGAGTATAGAAAAATGTAAATTCACTTGTCTAGAGGTTCCTAATTTGATGTTCTTATTAGAGTCATAAGGTTCAAATTAGCTCTTATCACATGATCTAATTACTGGTACAGCAAAATTAAAGTGACTGTAAGGAGAACTATTTTACAAGATATTTTTAATAGAAAATTAAAAGTAACCTGAGCCAGAGAAGCAGATAGGCTAGGAGAAGCTGCCCTGAGAACGAGACTATTCCAGAATGCCCAAGAGGAAAGAGTTCCAGAGGACCAGATGACTGCAGTAGGAGATGTTCTCAGAAACCAGATATCTAAATGATATATCTGAGTTCTGAGATATGGTGAACTGATGAAATGAACAGTAGCAATAGATTACCATTTCCTTTCACTTCTTCCCTATGCACCATTTTTCTTTGTAAGGCTTTCTTGCCAAAGGGGACTGCTCCCAATAGCTCCTGTCAATGCACTGATCAATTTCTCTCCCTCTTCCCCTCACCTTGTTTTCTATCATTTTAAAACACTTAAGCCTCATGGTCAAAAACACTTGATGAAGTATGTCATACCAGTTAGCGATTCATTGAGGAGACTGTGTCTCTCAGTGAATGAAAGGGGAGAATGATAGAAATTAATTTTTATGCTATACAATTTGATTATTAATAATAACTCATAATATTCCCTGTAAAGAGGCAGGCTTAGAGAGGAGCACCTCCCCAGCTAAAGAATGTCAGAAGCATTCCAACTCTGCTCAAGGCATCTGGACAGGACCCCACACAACCAGAAAACCTGATTTCTTTTTAAGGTACAAATAGGATCCAGTTTGGGTGAGGTTCCTCCCTGGTGGAAAGAGCTCCTGTCCTTCCTGCCCCCCCCCTCATTCTCCTTCATTCTCATCCTCCCAGCTCACGTAGGAGACACCAAACCAGAGAGAACCTGGTCAGGATGCTCAGATTGTCGGAGGGTGCTGAGTCTCATGATCCAGCCATATTCTCAGCAGGAGCTGAAGACTTTTAGCACATCTCCTCATTAAGTATCCATGAATTAAGGTGACCTTTTCAGGGGAGGGCCCAATAATGTGTTGTTAGGAAGATAGGAAGACATTTAAGATGACACAGGACCTCACATCTTTGTCTTTGATTACTGAGAGAATCACTGGCCATTAATTTATTATTGGCTGGCCTATTTAATAAATTAAATTTTATTACTTGGAACTTTGACTCTCAGAATTTTTACTTACTACAGCATCAAGTGAATCCAAAAAGTCAAGATATATATCTATATCTATCTATGTATCTAGATATCTCATAGTATTCAACAAAGCAAAGACAAATATTCAAAAAATAAAAAGGAGTGTAGTATTAATGTGATTGAAGATCTTCCCCACCAATTCAGTAGGCCTCAGGTGGGCCTGGGTGGAAAAGCTTGATTATATCTTTGTTTGTAAGTAGGCCTAAAACCCCTACTTACTAGGTGCTAAGCTGATGTGGGGTGTGAAGCCCTTAGGACCCTAAGGGGAGTTGCTAAGACCAGAGCCAATGCTACATGCACTGAATTCTAGTCAATCATGAATTCAGCCAATCAGAGACCTGAGTTTTAGCCAATCAGATACTGGATACGACTGTATAAAAGGACAGCGCAGAATTGGAGAGGAGCAGAATTGAAAAGGAACAGAACTGAGAGCAGCAGAACTGAGAGCAGTAGACATCAAGAGGGTGCTAAAGAACAGACATTGAGAGAACAGTGTCGGCAGAGCTACAGAGAGAGTGTTGAGCAGAGAGTTAGGATTTGTGAGTGATTGTTTACAGGAAGGTCCTAGCAGGGGAGGAAGGTTACAGGATGACCTGTCTCCTTGCTATAATACTGTGTTATAATTTCCTTGTTACTACATTGAAGAGGGCTTACTGGTTTTGGAATATAATTGCTACTATATTGAATTGGGGGTATTGGTTCTTGGATTTGATCCTCTGGAGTCTAAATAAATGTTATACTTCCTCTGCCTTCTACATAGAGAGTTTTTCATACTTTGAGATTCTGAACTATTCAGGCATGTTCATGGTCATCCTTGAGGTAATGAATCTTGCCTTAATGATATAAGGGGTAAACAAGGAAACTACATTATGTGAAAGGAATCACAGACAATAAACCAATATCAGTATTAAACTTATATGTTCCACATGCTCTAGGATATAAATTCATAAAGGAACCATTAACTGAGCAATAAGAATAAGTAGACAGCAACACATTAATAAAAGGAGATTTCCATGTCAGTCTCTCAGTTCTGGATAAGCTTAACAGAAAGATAAACAAAATAGAATATATGGAACTAAACAATTGCTGGAGAAACTTGAGCTAAAAGATTTATGGCTTGCTATAAATGGGACTGCTAAAGAATATACATATTCTCAGTATCGTCTGGAACTTTTTATAAAAATTGACCATGTACTAAGGCACAGAGATATTGCAAACAAATGTAAAAAGGCAGAAATAATAAATGCATCATTTACAGACCATAATGTAACAAGAAGTCTTTTTTTTCCAAAGTCCACAAAAGACACATACCGACATAGATTTAACAACGAGTTCTTAAATAATGAGTGAGTCAGAAAACAAATCTTAGAAACAATAATTATGTGAAAGAATATTTATAAGCCCAAGAAAGTAATCTCTATTTGATAAAGACCACTGGAAAAATTGGAAAGAAGTATGATAGAATTAGGTGCCCTTGAGGTCAAGTTTCTCTGATAAAAGTATAATATCCAAAATGCAACCAGCTTACATTGGTTGATACAAATACACATGAGCAAAAGCAATTCCCAAATTGTTAAACAGTCAGAAGGTATGAATAGAGAGTTCTTAAATGAAGAAATGCCTTCTATTGACAATCACATGAAGAATGCTCCAGATCAAGAAAATTAGAGAAATGTGAATTTAAAAATTCTGAGGTGCCGCTTTATACCCATCATGAAAATAATAGTTATTGGGAAAGTTATGACCAAACAGGCACACTAATGCACAGTGGAACTGTGAATTAGTTTATCTGTTCTAAAAAACAATTTAAAGCACTATCCAAAAAGTCACTAAACTACATACCCTTTGGCTAAATTACACTACTAGTAGGCATGTATCCTGAGGAGATCAAGGATATGGGGAAAAAATTCACATGTATAAGAATGCTTATGGTAGCACTTTTTTTATAGTAGCAAAGAATTAGAAACAAAATAGGTGCTTGACAATTATGAAACAACTGAACAATATGTAACACAGAAATATAATGGAATATTACTGGTCATAAGAAATGATGAATATGATGAATTTAGAGAAATATGTGTAGACTGGTAGGAGTTAATGCAAATTGAAATGAACATAAACACGAGAACAACTTCCTCAATGTCAATAATATCATGAAGAAAAACAACTTTGAAAAATCTATGAACTCTTAAGAAAGAAGCAAAAAATAGTGTCTTCAAAATACTGGTGATACCTCCTGACAGAGAGGTAATGGGGTAGAGATACAGAATGAGATAAGCATTCTCAAACATAGACAATATTTTAAAAATTATTCATTTAATATTTTATTTTCCCCCAATTACATGTAAAAAGTTTTTAATATTTGGGTTTTTTTTCTTAAGTTTGGAGTTCCAAATTCTATCCCATTCTTTCTCCCCTCCTCCTTCCCTGAAATGGTAAACAATCGGATATAGGTTATACAAATGCAATCATGTAAAACACTTCCATATTAGTCATTTTGGGGAAGAAAACTCAAACAAAAAAAAAGAAAGTGAAAAATAGCATGTTTCAGTTTGTATTCAGAACCTTTTCTTTGGAGGTGGATAGCATTTTTCATCATAAGTCCTTTGGGATTGTCTTGGATCACCATATTTCTGAGACTAGCTCATTCATTCACAGTTGTTCATCATACAATATTGCTTTCAATTTGTATAATGTTCTCCTGGTTCTGCTCACTTCACTATATATCAGTTCATGTAAGTCTTTCCAGGTTTTTCTGAAATCATCCTGCTCATCATTTTTTACAGCACAATAACATTCCAGTATAATTGCAGGAGTGGTATTGCTGGGTTTTATAGCCCTTTGGGCATAGTTCTGTTTTGCTCTCCAGAATGGATGGATCAGTTCACAACTCTACCAACAGTGTATTAGTATCCCAGTTTTTCCACATCCCTACCAACATTTATCATTTTACTTTTCTGTCATGCAAACAGACAACATTTTGATGTGTTTCGTGGCAATATATATATCTGTATTGGGGCCTCTACTGAGAGTAGGGGTAGGAGGTTTAGTGGGTAGAGATAGATATTAACTAATTATACTTTTTAAAAATGCATAGAATAAAATGAAAAAAGGTACAGAAGGGGGCACATATAAACAGAACAGTTTTGTTGCTATCTTGTTTAAGTTATTGTTTGTCTTTCATTTTCAAAGAGGACCGCTGACATCACAGGTGAAGTCTTAACCTGTGCATGAATTGGATTTAAGTGAGGCAAAGTTGCACAAAGTCATCAGCCTCACTGTCTCTTCCTGAGTTATTGAAGCCCAGTGGCAAGACAAAAGTCAGGACCACTGGCAATGGCCTCAGATGGAGTGAATGACCTTTAGGGTCTTTGATGTCTAACCAAGCTCTAAGCACTTCACAGTGCCTGCTTCAGCTGCCTTTATAGCCTTTGGAACAAACTGTTCTCATCTACCCATTCTTCCAGGGAAAGTCTTCACATGCTTGGGGCAAACATACCCCTAACTTACCAACAGGTTTGAGGCCTGTTGGTTACCTGTCAGTTTTTGGTGCTACCCTGTTTAAGTATAATATAGACATACTTAAAAAAACTCTACATAATAGTTCATGTTTTCCCATAAAATCTTTTTTTCTTTTTTATATATTGAAATATTTAAATTTGTTGATGATTAAATTCAGAATATTTTTTAAAAATATGATAAAATTAAACTGTGAAATAGTTAAGTTATTGCTCTTATTTCCCACAGTTCCTGGAACATAGTGGCATCTTACACTTTCCTGTATTGCCCATAATGTTCTGTACATCATAGGTGTCTAACAAGGTTTGCTGATTATTCATGGACCACATTTAATATATACCAGAATGCAGACCCTAAAACATGGAATAAACAAAACTTCCCTTTGTCTACAAAATGATTCTCAGTTGGTCAAATGTTGGTTTCAGTATGGTGTAACAGGTAGAGAATTGGTGGTGGAGTCAAGAATACCTGGGTTCTAATGCCACCTTAGATACTTACACATGTGGACAAGTCACTTAACCTGACTCAGTTTTGCCATTAATAAAATGAGGAAGCGGGACTTGATGGAAACTAAGATCCTTTCCAGCTCTAAATTTATAATCCTATGGCCCTGCACAAACTGTGGGGTCACAGGGGATATTATTTCTTTCTTTAAAGCTCAGGATAGTTTGGTGTCTTACAGATCACCATCAAATGCATACAAAGTATTCTGAAACCACCACATCTGAACCAATTAAATCTAAGAAATTCAGAGCCAGCAGCTGATACCTGCTCCAGGAGAAACTAGATAACAAGGCTAGAAGGGCATAGGGAGGGAAAAATGATTCCTTAGGAAGCCCAAGGCCCTTCACAGTTCTTGGTTCATAGGGCAGGACTTTAATATTCCTTTCATTAATTCATTGAAGAAGTCTACAGTACATGCCTACTATATATACAGTATCTTATACATGTACAAGGTAGTGATAAGCATACAATGATGCAATAAAAAATATTCCCTTTGAAGTAGAGCCCAGCCCTAACATAAAATTCAAAGACTAGAAGAACCTGGAAGAATTAGTGAACAAATAAAACCCCTCGAAATCCCATCATTAAAAGCTATTACGGCTACAGGAAAGGTCAAGACACAAACCCAGAAGAAGATAATTAATTCAAAACATCTACAAGCGAAGCTTTAAAGAAAAATGCAGCTTGGGACACAAGTCCAACCAGAATTCCTGTAAGGGCTAAAAACAATAGTTTAAAAAAAGAAAGAAAAGCTTCAGCATTTTCTCTGACTTCCCCTAAGCCAGAGGAGAATGCTCTGCCTCCTTATCTCCACTTCCTGGCTTCCTTCAAGTGTCATACACACACACACACACACACACACACACATACACACACACACACATGCACACGTACACACTCCTTAATACTTTGGCTCAGATGGTTAGTTAGCAATCTTAGTCAACTCTGAAACAGCTATAGGAAGTAGTAATGGTACCATTGTTTTCCTGCCCCAGAGGAGCAGTGAATGATCTACATTAGAAATATATGGAATGAAACAGAAAACAGAAAAGAACAGATAAGATTGCTTCAGTATGTGGGTAGAGAGTCGAGATACTGCTATTGAAGAAAGAGGTAGCACCTTTTAAGGGATGGGTAACTGACAATCTCATTAAATCAAATAAAGACTATAAATAAGAGAAAAAAAACACTTGGAAGATATTTAGGGAAAAGCTCTCAGTATTATCTTCTCTCATTACTTTCAGCTCAAAGGAAATTAAATCAGGAAACATTCCCTTGTTGACTGAAAATTAGATTTGTTCCTAGGTACTCTTTTAGCTCTGAATTTACCTAGAAAATTTCCATTTGCTTCCTTTTCTTCTTCATTATGACATCTCCATTCTGAATTGATGTTCATATTAACTGAAAGTTCATATTTCACCAATTTGCATTAAGTTTTCTTCCATTAGCTGATTTGTCTCCATGTATCTGAACTATTACTAGGGTTTCTTGCCTTCCACAGATTATTTCTATTATAAAATTTTTACAAGCTTCCAAAATTAGTGTGCTTCATCATACTATTTTTGTGCGAGCCCTCAAGGATGGGGAAAAATAATTTTAGAAAAAACTACTTTAGTCACAAGATACTAAATATTTCATGCTATTGCTAATTTGAGATTCTTGAATTTTTTAAAGTCCAATTTGATTTTGACACCAAAAGTTGTCATTCATAAATAATACATCCTGGTAAAGAATCTCATGATTACAAGGTAATTTTTACTTGTATATGATGAGGAGGATTATATGCCAACAAACTGTAGGGTATCTCTTTTGACAGCCAGAAAAAATATATTCTGCCTATAGCATTCCTTAGAGGTAACTCTCTAATTTGTACTCCCAAGGCTGGGTTCACCAGACAGCAATGAACCCAGACTCAAAGTACTCTCTGGGTCTTCACTACTAAAACTATAATTCATTAGCCCTCACAAATGTATTTATCTTTCAAGAAATAGCTAGAGGGCACAGTTAGCTAAGGCATTACAGAATTAGGATAGTGAAGACATTTGCATTAGAGGATTTTCCACCAAAACCTAAGCCATATTCTGCCAAAAATATATACACCATCAGTTTGTCAGTAAATCAATAAATATTTATTAAACAGAAACTACACTAAGTGCTAAAGATAACAAATAAAGATGAGTCCCTGCTCTCCAGGCACTCATAATCTAATGGGGGAGACAACATGAAAACTTTGTACAAGCAATTTATATATAGGATAAGCTGGAAATAACCAACAAAAAAAGAAAAAACAATTAAGAGGGAAATTAGGAAAGGCTTCCTGTAGAAAATGATACTTTGAGACTTGAAGGAAGAGATGGGAGCCTGGTGATGATGATGATGAGAGAAGGCATTCCAGACATTGGGAATAATAGCTAGGGAAAATGTCTATAGAGTTGGGAGACGTAGTATATTGTTCAAGAACAGCAAGAAGTTGTGTCACTAGTTTACAAAGTA
>CM053622.1:199935009-200002551 GCA_028646595.1 Phalanger gymnotis | reverse complement strand
GAAAAAGATAAAAAAAGGGAGGATGACGGAAGGGAGGGCAGATGGGGATGAAGGTAATCGAAAACAAACACTTTTGAAAAGGGACAGGGTTAAGGGAGAAAATTCAATAAAGGGGGATAGGTTAGGAAGAAGCAAAATATAGTTAGTCTTTCACAACATGAGTATTGTGGAAGGGTTATACATAATGATACGCATGTGGCCCATGTTGAATTGCTTGACTTCTTAGGGAGGGTGGATGGGAAGGGAAGAGGGGAGAGAATTTGGAACTCAAGGTTTAAAAAAATAGATGTTCAAAAGTAAAAAAGTTGTTTTTTCGTGCAACTAGAAAATAAGATGCACAGGCAATGGGGGGGTGGAGATTTATCTTGCCCTACAAGAAAGGAAGAGAAAGAGGGAGGGGAGGGGAGTGGGATGACGGAGGGGAGGGGAGGGTTGACTGGGGAACAGGGCAACCAGAGTGTACGCCATCTTGGAGTGTGGGGGGGTGGAAATGGGGACAAAATTTGTAATTCAAACTCCTGTGAAAATCAATGCTGAAAACTAAACATATTTAAAAAAATAATAAAATAAAAATGTTAATCAGTTAAATAAATAAAATAATTGAGTTATAGAGCCCCTATAAACTCACCTAAGGACTTGCTGAAATCTAAATCTTAAGACTTATTAAACTTATTAGCTTATCAGTTCTAGATTTACTCAATTCCACATGTATAAGTATGTATAGCTGAGTACATAATTGTATGCGTGCATATACATGTGTACTTATATATGTGTAATTCAGTAAATCTAAGAATGGAAAGCAAATAAATTCAATAAATTTTTAGGTGAATTTAGAGGGGCTACACAGCTCTATTATTTTTTTTAAAAATACAATATGTGTGACAGTAATGTGTCAGAAAGTGAATTCTGCTGAGGAACTGATGTGCATATATGTATGCGTTCTTGAGTACATCATTATATAAATGTATATACATGCATACTTATATAGATAGATATGATAAATCTAAGATGCATATATATGCATAGTTATACATGGGCAGTTCAGTCTATGTATGTGTCACACCTCAAAATAGGGATAACAGCACCTACCTTCCAGGGTTGTTGTGAAGATCAAATGAAATAATTATTATAATGCTGGAGAAGGGGCATCTAGGTGGCACACTGAGTATAGCACCGGCCCTGGAGTCAGGAGGACCTGAGTTCAAATGTGACCTCATACACTTGACATATGTACTAGCTGTGTGACCTTGGGCAAGTTATTTAACCCCAATTGCCCTGCAAAAACAAACCCAAAAAAATTCTGGAGGAGCTTTGGAATAATGAATACATTAACACACTATGAGTAAAGCCATGAGTAAGTCCAACCATTCTGGAAAATAATTTAGAATTACGCATGAAAAGCCACAAAGCCATTTATACCCATTGTCCCAGAGATCCCACTAATGCCAAAAAGAAAGAAAGGTCTCATATACACCAAAACATGTAGACTAGAATTTTTGTAATAATAAAAAACAGAAACAAATTAGGTTCCCACCAATGATAGGAGAATGTCTAAAGAAAGTGTTACATAAACGTGAATTCGTGTAAATGGGATTTCTTTTGTACCAGGAGAAATGATGAATATGAGCAATTCTAAAAAGTTAAGACTCTGTATAGGAATTGAAGCAGAATTAGGAAAGAAAAGCCCGGAGAACAAAATGTACAATAACAATAAATAACATGAACAAAAACGGCATTGAAAGTCAAAAAACTGCGATGACCAATCTTGTGCTAGGAATACAGATGATAAAACATATGAGGACAGAAGTTCCTTGGGGTCGAGGACTATTTCATCTTGTATGTTCAGTGTCTAGCACAGTGCCTTTTACAAAACAGAACTCTAATGAGTATTCACAGAATTTAATTGAATTTCCTTCCTGTAGGTAAAGGCTACAGGAATAGAATGTGACATATGAATCAGACATAGGCATTTTGAAGGTCAGTTTTGATTGACTATTTTTCTTTCTTACAAGAGAAGATTCAGGAGAGGGAACAGTGAAAAATGACTGATTTTGTTAAGAGGCATCAATAAAACATTAAATAGAGTTTCAAAGAAGAAAAGTAACAGGATGCAAACGCCTTTTTAAATGTGGTAAGTATGATTAGAACCTGAAATAATTAATGCTATCATTTCCTAAGCATCACCAAGTATTGACTGAGCCCCTATGTGGCCATAATACAAAAGTAATAGTAGAAATCATGGCTTTGCAAACAAAATAACTGGGAAACAGCAAAAGGGTAAGTCATCTGGTGCTAACCAAGTGCAACAGCAGCACAAATAAAGAAGGGGTCAGTTTAGATCATATCGGACCAGAACAGGCTCCTGACAAGATGTGGGATTTGAGCTGGATCTTCAAAGCTGCTCAAAATTAGATAAAGGAGAACTGTTTAGAAGTAAATAGGCAGAAAGAACATTCAGGTGGGGGACCAGTAAAGAGGTGATGCAAAGAAAAAAAATGAAGAGGTACATATTTTCTAAGAAATGACAGTGTTAGCTAAAAAGAGCATTTTTTTAAAGGATATTTACCTTGAATAGCTATAACCAAAAATGTAACAAAACTCATAAATCCATAGGTAACAAAAATTAAATATCATTATTTCTAAAAGAAGCATTCACAAATATTGCAGAAATTCCATGTAGCAAAATATACATGGATATACATACACACACACGCACATACACACGCACACAAACACACACACACACACACACACATTTCTCTCCCATCTTGTTCAACAGAAATTTTCAAATCAAGCTGGTAACAAAATGATGCGTCAGAAACCTTGAAAAGTAAAGCCAAACCCAAATATCTCCAAAATGCTATGCTTGGTTATCCATAGGAATTAGAAAAAATTTCAATGAAGCTTTTTTTTTTCAAACTAGACATGTATTTTCATCAGCATAGGCCAGGAAACCGTCAATGAGGATCAACAACTGTTTGGTAAATGACAATCTATAAGAGTTGCCCAGGACGCTGGAAGGTTAAGTGATTCTCCAGGGCTGGTCACAGGCTCAGGATATGTCTGAGGCAGGACCCTGAATCTGGGGCTTCATGACTAGAGGCCAGTGTTCTATCCACTGTGTTATACGGCCTTTCACGTTGAAGTTTATCTGAGGGAAATGTCACTTTAAAATTTATTTTCAGTTAACACAAATTCTTCTTGGGTGCCATTTACAAAGAAAATCATTCACTAGTTATTTGTTCAAGAAAAGTATCCACATTTTTGTTAATGTTTAGTTTCTGAAAAATATATCTAAAACAGTTGTTGTCAGAAAGAAACTTAACCGACAACTTTGAAGAGGCTGGAAGACTTGTGAAAGAATTATTAAGCTCTGTGAGCAACACCAAAATGAAGGGGAACAGACAGAAACAAATGGTTGAGGAAGCAGAAACAAGGATGAAAATGCTATGTACCTCCAGAGAGAGAGAAATGATGAACTCTGAGTGCAGAATGAAGTACAATTTTTTCACTTCATTTTTCTTGCCAACATAGCTAGCATGGAAACATGTTTTGCATGACTTCACATGTATAATTGATATTATATTGCCTGTCTTCTCAATGGGTGGCAGAAGGGTAGAAGGAAAATTCACATCTTAAAATTTTTAAAATTAATATTAAAAATAATAAATTTGGAAGAAAAAAAGGAATTGGACACAGAAAACTTCATACTCCGATTTCATGCTCAATACCTTTCCTATGTGGGAAAAATAGTCTAGGAAATGTAATCAATAAGGGATGGGGGGTGAGGGAGCCCAAAATGAAAAACAAAGCCTGACTCTGGAAGGTCAGAAACCCAGGCTCTGGTCCAAGCTTCCCTATTCGGTTGCCATGTAACTCAAGATGAACCCCATCCTTTTCCAGGTACAACAGATGAGAAGCCAGACCAGCTCCTCCCTGACCTCCTCTGCCTCCAAGCAGCTTTTTTTTATCAGATGCAAAGACAGGGAAGTGATTTCAAAGTCAGTTCCTGATCCTTCCATAACTAATGGGCACCCAATTAGCAAAAGGCTGAAAATAAGCCAGTCTACTTACTGAACAGCCTGCAGAGTTCACAGACAGGTCAGGGGAACCTTTCACCATGCAATAGCTTGATTAAGGGCCTCGATCAGTGAATCCATTTGCAGCACCCTTTCCCCTCCCTCCAATGCCTCACTGTAGTAGGGAGGAGGCCCTACCTCCTCCAAGGCTCTCACAATGGGCTGCAAGCTTGGGCGAGGTCTTCACGAACTGGAGTTTTCATGTGTGGGCCCTGGGATGGATTGTGGGTGCCTCTCCTCTCTGGACTAGCCTCACTAAATTCAAAGGGCTCATGTTCAATATATATAAGAAATTGACTGAAATTTATAAGCATAAGAGCCATTCAAATGATAAATGACCAAAAGAAATGAACAGACAATTGTCAAAGGAAGAAATCTAAGCTATCAATAGCCATATGAAAAAGAAGCCCCAAGTATAGAAACATAAATTAAGTATTTCCAAAGTTCCATTTCATATTCATCAGAATGGCAAAGTTCATCCAAAAAAAAAAAGGGAAAATGACAAATTTTGGAGATGCTCATCTCTTGGCTCTGGGCATTTTCAGTGAATGTCCCCCCATGCCTGGAATGTTCTCCCTCCTTACCTCTACCTCTGAATTTCCCTGGCCTCGCTAAAATCCCACCTTCTACAGTAAGCCTTTCCCAACTCTTCTTAATTCTACTACCTTCCCCCCATCAATTATTTCGTATTTGTGCTGTATATAACTTGTTTGTACATAGCTGCTTGCAAGTTGTCTTCCCCATTAGACTGGGAGATCTTTGAGGCCAAGGGCAGTTTTTACCTTTTTTTTAAGTCCCCAGAGCTTAGCACTGTGCCTGGTACACAGGCACTCAATAAATATTTGCTTTTTCTTTCTTTGGGGGTTGGGGTGGTTAGTGGTGGAAGCAGAGTTAAGTGACTTGCCCAGGGTCACACAGCTAGTAAGTGTCTGAGTCCAGATTTGAACTCTGATCCTCCTGACTCCGGGGCCAGTGCTCTAACTACTTTGTGACCTAGCTGCCCCTCTCCTTTTTTTGTTGTTATTTTGTTTTTTTTTCTTTTTTGGACTAACTTCTTTGGGAAATGGGACACATTGATTCACTGCTAGTAGAGCTGTGAATTGGCCCAGATGTTTGAAAAGCAATTTGCAATTATGTCCAGACATTTATCAAACTATGTATACCACTGATCCAATGATATCATGACTAGGTCTGTATTTTAAATCAAAGAAAGAAGAAAATGACTCATATGTACAAAAATATTTACAGCAGCTCTTTTATGATGGCAAAGAACTGGAAAATAAAAAGGTTCCCATCAATTAGGAAATCTTTAAATAGTTTATAGTATATCAATGTATTGTGTTGCCAAGAAATGATGAATGGGATGGTTACAGAGAAATCTGGGAGGAATCATCTGAAGTAATGCGGAGTGAAACGAGCAAAAACATGAAAACAACTTATACTAGAACAAACGTCACTGTAAAGACAAATTACTTGAAAGATGTAAAAACTCTTATCAATGCAATGACAATCACAAATTCCAGATGAACAATGATGAAGCATGCCACCCACCCCCTGCTAGAGCGGGAAGAACTCAAGATGGAAAATGAAACAGTCTTTGGTCATGGCCAACAGGAAGCTAGGCGGTGGGACAGCTAGAGCACCAGGCCTGGAGTTAGGAAGAGTGATCTTCCTGAGTTCAAATGTGGCCTCTGACATTTACCAGATCTGTGATCCTGGGCAAGTCACTTAACCCTGTTTGCCTCAATTTTTTCATCCGTAAAATGAGCTGGAAAAAAAAAATGGCAAACCATTCCACTATCTTTGCCACAAAACCCACAAATGGAATCACAAAGAGTCAGACACAACTGAATGACAACACTAAAACTATACATATTTGTTGCAGGTTTTTTATTTCTACGTTCTTTTTCCAAATGAAGATGGAAAGTGGGTAGAGAAAATATTTTGTTAATTGAAAATTTAACAACTAATTTTATACAATTTCTGAAGGAAAATGAAGTAACTATCACAAAGAATCAACACAATTTCAGAAATAACAGGTCTTGCCAAACTACATCTCCTTTATTTCACAAGGTTCCTCAAGAGAATGCTACAGATGATTTACCTAGAGCTTAGCAAAGTATTTTATAAAGTTATCTCATTATATTGTTGTAGAAAAGATGAGACACATGAGCTATACAATAATACAATCAGGTGAACTTGAAGCTAGATTAAAAACCACACTCAAAGAATAATTATCAATTGCTTCATGTCGCACTGGAAGATTTCCACTGCAGTTGCAGAAGGCATCTGTTTAACCCAAAGCTACTTTTATAAATGACTTAGATAAAGACATAGAAAGTATCTTTAAACTCCATAGAAAAACAGCATCTATCTCATAGGGTTGTTGTGAAAAACCAAATGAGATAATGCATACAGTGCCAACCCAATTGATAAAAGGGAATATTTTGAGCATAACTCAAATTCTGAGTTTGCCTCTGTCCAATTTCTTCCACGAGAAATGAAAAAATACAGAAAACTACCCCCACTTCATGAAAACTCATAAGCTTTGACCCTTCGAACATCCATTTGTACTGCACAAAGCAAACTTTCAGGTCTTTGTCAAAGTAAAGTACCATATTTACTGTATATCTTCTGGTGCAGTACGAACTGTGAGGGGAAAAAAGCTGGTTTGTACCACACCCTCACTCCCATCTTCTTCCACCATGGCCACCAAGCCCAGTTTGCCCAATCTGTGGGGCCCCAAAAGGGCCTATACGTGTATAAAACTGTACTAATCATTTTTATTAGGTTTCTATTTTTTTATGTGTCACTAATAAAGTTTTTAAGTTTCTGGACCCTAACCTCATTTACCCCTTAAATGCTGTGAGTTTTATTGTGTGATTTCTGCATAGCAAGGTGTTTTCTAGGAACATATATGTCCATTACAGCAAAATTGCCTATATATCTGAAAGTGCTATATAAATGAGGAAGAGGAGAAGGAGGGGGAGCTTACATGGTAGATGACAGAGTCAGGATCCAGTAGATCTTGGAAGGCTGGAACATTGGTCCAAATATAATAATTTGAAACGTAACAGGGATAAGTGAAAAGTCTTATGTTCAGGTTCAAAAAATCAACTTCACTTGTAAAAGGCTGCAGAGACATAACCACATGACAGTTTTCTGAAAAAGATCTTGAGGTTTTTAAGAGTACTTCAAGCTTGAATGCATCTATAGTACAATGACAGCCATGGCATCTAGGGCTACCTTAAAAAGCAAAGCTTCCAGCAACAGGGTTGTGACTGTTGTTTGTTGTTTGTCCTTCATTCGAGAAGAGAACCAATGACATCAAGAGGGTGATGTCTTGACTTGCAAGTGAATTGGACTGAAGTGAGTAGGGCTGTGCAAAGTCACCAGCCTCACTCTCTTCCCCAAGGTCATCTGAGTTCAGTGGCAAGATATAAATCAGGATGACTGGAGATAGTCCCAGATCAGGGTGGTGATAGTTAATAAACTAAAAAACATCCAGAGGACAGGAACGAGGATAATGAAATCCCTTAAGATCTTGACTTACGAGGATCATTTAAAGGAACTTAAGATGATTAGCCTGGAGAGAATAAAACTCAAAGATGTAAATAATAGGTGTGTTCGAGCACTTGAAGGACCGTTGTGTGGAAAAGTAATGGATTTGTTCTGTTTAGTCCCAGAACAGAATCAGGAGAAACTGGTGGAATCTGTAAGACAAATTAAGGCCTGGCACAAAGTACAACTTTTTAGAACTCTCCAAAAAAAGACCAAGCTGGTCTGAAGGTCCTCCCTTCTTGAAAGGTCTCCAAGAAAAGGCTGAATAACCACTTCTGGATAAACATTTACCAAGTATATGATAGGAGAGATCCTTTTTCAGTGATGGGTGGGACTAGGTAGGCCCTGAAGTTTCTTCCAACTTTGAAATTCTATGATAATGTGAATCTCTGGGCACAAGAGGCCAATAAGGTCATTCAGAGGGTCAGGAGGGCTGACCCCAGGTAGAAGAATAATTCTCCATTACAGTTTAAAAACGTCTATCACTGAATGAGGACAGGAAGGCTAGGAGAGACAAGAAGGCAGATCCCAAAAGTAGCTGTCTGTACCCATTATAGATTTAAAGGACACTTGCTGGGAGAGTCTAACAGAGAACAAACACACAAAAAAGAAAAAAAAAATACAGGAGATGCTTGACTCTGACTGCTGTGGCATGACCAGTCATGTTTTGACAGTAAAGGCTCAAGTGGCATCAAAGAAGAGATTAAAGACTGTTAACAAGTAAGACTTAGACTCATACCTAGATGCCAACAGCTTTCAGGAGCAGTCAGTAAATGCAGACAAAAGCTTTAGGGTCTTCCTGACGACCAGCATGGCTAGAGGCTTCAATGGGATTTCAGAGAGAGCAATAAATTCAAGCTAGGAATACACTTTTTTAAAAGAAGAAAAAGAAAGAAAATCTCAGTCCATAAGCTGAACAAAGCATCTGCTATACCTATATGTTATATTCTTTTCTATTTTACCTCAAACTGGACCTTTGCATAGTTAATAAAATAACTGATATTCACACCAGTTTACAAAGTCTTTTTCTTTATAACAAGCCTGTGAGGTCACTAAAACAAACAGTATTACTCTTATTTTACAGGTGAAGAAACTTAGGCCTAGAGAGGTTAAGTGACTTGCCTACAGTTATAAAATTAGTAAGCATCCTCTTCCAGAGATCTTTACGCTACAATAAAATTTAGACAGTAATTAAGTCATATGCATCTTAATGAGTATATTTTAAAAATACAAAAAGTATAAAACATATAAAATATATTCTATATAAATCACATGTAGATATATATTATAAAAATAGAAAAAGTGTAAAGGTAGTTTACTATTTATCTAAATTTAATTTCTTGCCAAATAGCAGATTTTTTCCTAGATAAATTATTTTGGGAGATAGGCTGAACACAAGGTTATTGTGCTCAATTATTTCTGATTCGTCCTTGTTCTAATCTACTTTTTTATTTAAGACAGAACTAACTACTTTTGATGATTATCATTTTATAATAGTTTGGAGTCTAGAATTGCTATTTCCCTTTCATTCCTACTTCCCCGCCCCCTCACCAAATATCTCCCTTGATATCCTTTCTCTAAATTAATTTTAGTATTTTCTTTAACTCTCCAAAGTATCTCTTTGGTAGGTTGCTTAGTATAGCATTAAATCATTGAAGTAATTTCAGGAGTATTGTCACTTTTGTTGTATTGGCACTGCCTAGCCCTGAGCAACAAGTATTTCTACAATTACGTATGCAGCTCTTTATTTCTCTAAGGGACATTTTGTAACTCTATCAATATAGGTATTCAGTGTGTTTTGGTAAACTGACTCCATATATTTTATGCACTTTGTAGCTACACTGAATGAGAATTCCATTTGTAATATTTTCTGCTGGGTTTTGTAATTGCTACATAGAAATTCTGTTGAGTTTTGTAGATTTATTTTGTATCTTGGAACTTTATTCAAATTATTGTCTCAGTTTCTTTGTTAATTCCCAAGGACTTTTTAAGTAAAACTTCATGTCATCAACACAAGTAGATTTATCCCTTCTTTGTTCATTTATCTCTTGTCTTACGGCCATTCCCAGCATTTCTAAGATTATGTCAAATAACAGCAAAGAAAGGAATAAATCTTTGCTTTACTCCTATATTTATGAACAGTTTCTAATACTAGCTTTTGGTTTGAGATAAATTTTGTCATATTTTTAAAAGATTCATCTATGCCTATACAGATTGTGGAGATTTTAGCATAAATAAGTGCAGTATTTTATAAAGTTTTTTTCTTCTATTGATATAATCATACGGTTTCAGATGGCTTGGTTTTTAATATGATCATCAATTATGCTGTTTCAAATGCTGAACCATCCTTTCACTTAGGACTATAAATCCAATTCTATCAGCTTCATCAAAGTGCATTTTTTTTTTTGATAAATTGGTGGAGCCTTTATTAAACATTTCTGAATTGCTGTTCATTAATGATATTGGTTTGGAATGATCTTTGTTTGCTTTATCCTTCCCCAGTTTAAGTATTAGGACTATATTTATCTAATAACAAGAGTTTGATAGAGTGCTTTCAGTTGTAGTTTTTAAGATAATTTGTATAGTATGTGTTTAAACTGTTCTTCTAAAGTCTGATGGAATTCTCCTTCAATTTGATCTGGATCAAGTGGTCCCCTTTTGCTTTTGGCAGTTCCTTTATGGTTGATTCCATTTTCTTTTCTAAGATCAGATTACTGAAGGTCTCTACTTGATGTTTTTTTCACTTGAATATTTTCTATTTTTGTAGAAAATTCTCTATTTCTTTTAAATTCTCAGTTTTGTGGCACATAAACTGGATAAATAAGTTCCAATAATTCTATTTCTTGTCTGTTGTGATCCCACTTTGATTTTTTTTGTCTAGTTAATTTGATTTTCTCCTTTCTTCTTTTTAATAAGGTTGGCTAAAGTTATTCATTTAGTTGGCCTCTCCAAAACACCTGGTTGTAGACTTATTAATTTATAATCATTTTGGTTTCCAATTTACCTATTTTTCCTGTAATTTTAAAGATTTCTTTTGTGCTTATTTGGGATTTATTTGTAGGTCTATTTTTAATTGCAGATACAGCTCATGAATTCTCTATTTTTCTATTTCATAATTATATCATGGGGATATAAGATTTTCCTCAGAGAACTGCTTAGCAACTACCAGAAATTTTGGCATAATGTCTTATCATCATCGTCTTTCACGATATTATTTTTATGATTTGTTCCTTGACCCGCTTACTGCTTAGGATTTCTTTAGTAAGTCCAATTTAGGTATAAGTCTTTTCACTGTGCTCTCAGAACTGAACACTATTTTTAATGCATTGCTGCCTTTTTACATTAATTTGCAATTCTCTATGCCTTACATGATCTCTTTTTGTAAATGCTCCATGTGTTACTAAAAAAAAAAAAAGAGGTGTATCTTTAATGTTCCCATTCATTAGAAGCAGGTCATATACCAGCTATGGCAAAGGGATGAATTCTTAAGTAGGCAAGGAATAGAGGCAGTTACAAAACATAAAATAGTTAATTTTGATGCTATAAATCAAATTGATCAAATCAACTGATCATTCGACAAAATTAGTGAAGCTAGGATAAGGAGAGAAGAGGGCAACTAGAAAAAAATCCTTTATCAAAATCTCCAATAAAGGTCTGATATCTAAGCGATAGAGAATACTAACAGAAACATGTAAGATCAAAAGTCAAAGGAAAAAACACACGATTCTTGACAGAACTGTGAATTATTAACAACCATATGAAACTGTTAACAACTATATGCTCCAAATTATTAATAAAAGAAATGGACATCAAAACAACCCCAATGTGTTACCTCACACCTAGCAAACTGACAAAGATGACAAAAGATTAAAATTGAAGGTACACTGGAGGTTTGTGGGAAAACAAGCAGAATGATGAATAATTATTGGTGAAGTTATTAATTGGTCTCAACATTCTGGAAAAGCAATTTGGAATTATGTGTAAATAGCAGGAAAGATGACCATACATTTTGTTCTAGAGACTCCACCATCCCCAGAGGAAGGCAATGACAATACAGAAAAACCCCGTATGCACCCAAATATTTATGGTAGCATTTAAAAATGAGAAGCAAAGTAGAAACTTTCCTTTGATTGTGAAACGGATAAAAAAATTCTGGCACATCAATCAATCAACATTTATAAAGCCCCTACCATATACACCAAGCACTGTGCTAAGCACTGGGGATACAAAAAGCAGCAAAAGACAGTCCCTGCCCTCAAGGAACTTACAATCTAATGGGGGAGCATATGAATGTGATGGAATGTTACTGTGCTGTAAGAAACAATGAAGATACTGAATACTAAAAAACATTAACTGATACAAAGTGAAATAAACAGAGCAAGGCAAACATTATATACAATGACAACCACCAAATAATAAAAACTGAATGCTATAAAATTATAATAGTCAAGCTTGGTCCCAAGGAAGAAAAATGAAAATACATCTCCATTTGTTTCTTTATAGAGGTGAGGAATCATGGGTTTGGAATACTACATATAACCCTTTGGAATACTACATATCATCCTTTATCAATAAGTTGATCGATTTTGCCAAATATAGTGGGAAATGCAGGGGGTATAAAAACAAAAAATAGTACTAAGTTTTAAATTGCTCAATCTTAACTGTGACCTTTGGGGAGACTTGGATTGTGGTCTTACAACCAAATGAGAAGACTTGACTCATGACCAAAACCCTCATTCTGAAGACACTCAGCCAGAAATCTCCCCAAAATGCACGTCTGAGGGGTGATCATGCTATTCAGTTTACGTAGCCTGACCTATTACACCACAATTTGTTTTGCTGACACCTTATTTCTCTGTTTCTTTCCTATGCAAGAACACTTTTGTAACAAAAATACCTCGCGCCTCTACACTTAGTCCATTAAATTAATAACATTCCAAACATGAATCACTTGGTTAGAACACTCTATTCTCAGCAAAGAATGATGGTGTTTTCAGGGAGATATACAATGAAACTAAAAACAGGCTTCTTCTTGAGTCAAGGAACCTTCACTATTTTGCTTAAAAAGAATTTGTTGGAAAATCGGATCTACTCATAAAGACAAATTAATATAAAACCACATTTAAGAGACAAAAATTATGTTTGTTGCCATTTTTTTAAATCAAGTTTTAAATCGCTCTCCACTCCAAAACATCCTCTACACAGTTGCCAAGATGATTTTCCTAAAGCACAGTCCTGACCATGTCACAAATCTACTTGATAAACTCCTATGATCCATTATTATTCCTAAGTGTCAAATCCAAAACGTCTCTATTTGGCATTTAAAGCTCTTCATAACCTAGTGCTACCTTTCTAGGTTTATTATAGGGTTTTCTGGGTCACAAAGGCAAAAATCCCCACAACCTCTCCAAAATAGAAATTATACACCAAAGATAGAGCAACTTCAGATGTCTCCATGGTGTAGGTCACTCAGAATCCAAAAGAAGGTTTAAAAACAAAAACAAACAAACAAACAACCCATGAAGGGACACTCACTAACTCTGAGCTCACTCAGCACCCCTCCCCCACTACCAACAACAAAGCTGCACTTATCAGATCCAAGGACACAACACAGGCTTACATCAAAATCCACCCCATGGGATGCCCCCTCCCTTTTTCCAGTGCCATAGAGCCCTACAGCTTGAGCCTCAATGGCTAGTTGGACCACAGCCTTTCAGAAACAGAAGCCTGCTGGGGGTTGCAACCCAGAAGCACTAGAGCTGCAAAACTCTGAACTGCTGGTGCTAGGGAAAGCATGTAGGGGAACTGTGCAATACTCCATCAAACCTAAAAAGAGCACGACATTGAGCTAGGGCCAGTTCTGACCACCCAAATGTGATTTAGGGCAGAGATCAAGGCTGGTGTCTATGAATTTCCCAGTACGGGACAAGGTTAAGATGCTTTGAGATCTAGCCCCCAAGGAAACCATAATCAGAGGGTAGGGAGTCAAAAAGTGAATGATAAAGAAAATAATGGGGAAAAAATGGAAAGTGCCAAAGATCTCAAGAAGAAAACTCAAAGACCTTGAACATCAACAGGGAAACAGGGTAATATCAGAAGGAAATACGTCCTTTAGATATAGCAAATGAGTTCAGGCATTTATGAATAACTATTGCAAAATAAAGGACAATGTTCCAACACTGATGACACAGAGGACCCTGTGAAATTTGAGGACATGGAAACACAACACACTGTTCCTGAAATGGGAAATGAGAATTACGAAAGCAGAATTTGCCCTAAACAGCAAATGATGAGCAGAAGAGAAAAACTTGAATGGGCAATGGTAAGCCTCACCAAAGAAACAAAAGGCAGAGCAATAGATTAGCTATGCAAAACACAGAAGTGAAGGATAACCTAAAAGATGAGATGCAAAAAACAATTACATTAAAAGAAAATATGCTCACTATGCAAGCAAAACAAACTGAACTTGAAGACAGGACATGTGCAGAGACAACCTAAAGATCATAGGTCTCCCAAAAGAACAGAAAAGGACAAAAAAAATTAAACCATAATGAACTTCCCAAAACTTCTAAATATGGAAAATGAAATTCCAATTGAAAGAATTCACGAATTACTGTCAGTAAATAAAACAAAAAGAAAAAAACCAAGGCTCTAAGTATATTATACATTATTCCCTTTCAAATGCTTTATGCTTCAGCCCAACTGACCTTGCTTTTCCTCACATATGGCATTCCATCAAACCATCACTGTTCCTTCAAATAGTCTGCCTGCCACACCTGGAATTCATTCTCTTTTCTCCTCTGCCTTTCAGAATCTCTAGTTTCCATCAAACTGAAACTCAAGTATCACTTCCTATATATGGCTCTTCTTTCTTCCCAAATGCTAGTTTCCCTGAAATTACACATGCTATAGGGTTCCCTCCCAAAAAATGTCATCTCGTTGAAAGCAAGGAGAGTTTCATTTTTGTTTCTGTATCCCCAGTGCTGAGCACACAGACAGCAAAGTACTTAATATATGCTAGATGACTGACTGAATCATTCACTGCTTTGGTTAGCCTCACCCTCTTCTCCACTCCAATGGCTGATAATAAAAACCAGCATTTACATAGAGCTATAAGATTTGCCAGGCACTATACAGAGGTTCTCTAGTTTGATCCTCACAACAACCCTGTGAGATAGGGGCTATTATTATCCCTACTTAAAGAGATGAGGAAACTGAGGCCGAGAAAGATTAAGTGACTTACCCAGGGTTGTACAACTAATGAGTGTCTAAGGCAGGCTTTGAACTGTTTTCCTAACTCCAAGTCTAGTACTTGGGCCTCACCCACCATCGGTGAAACAGACAAAACACAAGGAGAGAAGCTATCAGAACTTTTTAATTCTACCTAACAAAGAACATTTCAGTGATGAAAATGACAGAAACTTTTGGCAAGGAAAAAAACAATTATATCTTCAAATTCCTAGAAAGAAACTATGTCTCAAAGCATGAACTCTGAACATCAAGAAATTAGCTTTTATACGCACTATTATATATTTGAGTACTAAAGGAGAAAAAGGTCTGTACCTATGTAACAATATGAATTACTATAGAACGGTTCAGAAGGTATTTATTAACTTTGGGGTATATTCAGTCAAGAAAGCTAGTAATTCCTAACGGGAAAAAAATTAGCAGTGGTGGTTCAGACATTCTTACTAAATGCAGTCAGAATGAATATACATACATATTTTTAAAGAAATGTAAAAATGTTAGTTAAGATATGAAATTATTTGCATATGCCGTCACTCAAACATAAGTACTCAAGGTGGGTCTGGCTCTTAAATTTTAGAGGCTTAGCTTGTTTAGTTGTTCAGCGGAGTTGGTACCTCTGGCATTCTTGATTTTATTTAATGACATGGAAAGGTAAGGATTAAGGATTATTAAGGATTTACTTCTTTTAGAGATGTACTAATGTTACTCAACTTTCAGCCCCTTAGAATATTGAAACCTTATTTCAGATTATTGTCTGTGACTCTAACTTCAGCAAATCATATCTGAGGCCCAAACTGATACACTCAAGGCGGAAAAGGAGTTAGTTACCTAGAAAAGAGTTGGCATGATTAGTAAAAAGGTAATCAGAGGTGTCAAACTTGGGGCCCAAGCTGGATTAACACATTATTGGGAAATGTTTAACAAAATAAATAAAAATATAACCTAGATAATATTTTAAAGAAAAGAAATTAAATTTTAAAGAGAAAGAAGTATGATCCCATGACAGAACCTCTAAAAGGGATTCAGGTGAGGATGGATGAGAGGCTTTAAAAAAATCAAATTCTAACAATATATCCAATATAATACTGCTGAGGGAAAAATGAGGAAATACCAACAGAAACTACAGCAAGAAGTTTGCTGTGAGGTATTCATTTTCAAAGGTCAAGCAATGGTTTGGAAGGAAGGACACATAACTAAAGATGATACACAAAAGAATCCAGAATTATAATAAGCAAGTCAGAGAGGCTAAAGTCCATGATGATCTGAGACTCATATTAAAATGTTAAGGATATCAAAAAACAGCCTTTACTTCACTTCCACAGATACTATTAAGTATCTACTTTGTGGACAAAGAAAGCTGGGCTGGGTACGACTTTCTTCCCTCTTCTCCATGCCTGTCTCCCAAGCCTTGGATCTATCATTTCCAGAATAACTTCATTGCAGACATGGTCCCCACCAGACCCTAGGAGGTTCCATGATTCCAGGGATTATGTCATAGCCAACAAGAGAGCAAGGAGAGGATTCTACCTCTGTTTGGTCCCTCAAGCATTATCAACAGGGAAACGAATTCCAAGATACTTAAGGAAAATTCCACCTATCAGCTTAACCTCTATTCCTTCCCTGATGCTTTCCCCTGGATCTTCCCAACTAAAAGCACCCTCCCTTTCACCTTAAATTTTCCTTGATCTCATCTTTTCCTTGCTTCTTCTCCCAAAATATCCAGGTCCTGTTTCTATGCCCACAACATCGCAAATTCATCCACTTCTCTCCATTCCCACAGTCACAATCATAATTGGGCCCTCAAAGTCTACCAATAGGTCTCCCTCTCAAACCATCTTCCACAGAACTGCCAAATTGTTTTTTCTAAAGTGGAGGCTAGCTAATATTATCCCATTCAATATACTCCAGTGGCTATCACCTGCAGATTCAAATATAAATTCCTCTGCATTTCTAAGCTTTTCACGCCTGGTCCCAACTTACCTTTACAATGCATTACACATTACTCTTCCCATTTCTCACCCTCTATGAAACAGTCCCTCGGCCTTCTTACTGTTCTTCACACAAGACACTCCACCTACTCCATCTCCCTATTTTAGGACCGCGTACCACACCTGTAATTCATTCTTACCTTTCTTCTTAGAATGGCTAATTTCCTTCAAGACTCAATTAAAATGTATTTTCTAAATGAAGTCTTTCACAATCCACCTAGCTGCTAGTGCCTCACTACCCCCCTCCCCAATTACACTCTATCCACCAGGTATTTATTTCATATATACATACATTTACATACATAAACATGTGTGCACACATGTATGTATGCACATATATACATGTTTTCTCCTCCCAATAGAATGTAAGCTTGTTGAGGGCAAGGGCTATTTCACTTTTGTATTTGTATACCCAGGGCCTACCATAGAGTAAGCACTCATTGATTAATTTATGAGAAGGCATTCCTATGAGATTTGAAGATGGTATAAACTTAAAAGAGACAGCTAATATTTTGGAAAACAGAATTAGGATTCAAAATTTTCTCAAAAGGCCAAATCCAAAAAAAGTTTGATAGAGATAAAATGTAAAGGCTTGTATCTAGGTTTAAAAATTAAATTTTCAAGTATATGGTAGAGAGCACCTGGCTTAACTTGCCATTTGTGTAGATAAGATGTTTTTAAGCTAGTTCCAAATTCAAAGTGAACCAAGACTGTGACAAAAAATAGGCTAGTGACTGGACCTGTGATTTTATGAGTATAGGAAACTCTCAAGCGAGGAAAAGCCTTCTACCAATGCAAGCTGGCATCTTCCCTGCAATTTCCAGTATTACAGTACCCTAGAGCACTGAAAGGTTAAGTCATTTGCCCAGAGTCAAGTAGCTTGTACGTGTCAGTAGCAGCACTTGAATCCAAATCTTCCTGACTACAATGTCACAGGTTAAAGCTTAATGTAGACTCAAGATAAATAAACAGAACAGAATCCAGGTTAAGGGTGGGGGGGTAAACAGTACACAGTACTCTTCTCTGGTCTAATCAAAAACACCGTGTTGCATTCTTTAAGCCACACATTAGGATGGCCATTTGAAACTTGAGTTTGTCTAAGAGTGGGTAACCAGGCTGGTGAAGGAGCTAGAGACCAGATCACATGAGAAAGAGTTGAAGGAAATGGAGATGTTTCACTTATAGAGATGAAAAGTTTTAAGACCAATGGTAGGAGGTTACAGGGAGGCAGATACCCTCTACACAGTAAAATAAAAACAGCAGTCAGCAACAATGGAAAGAGCCTGCTATGTTAAGTAGTAAATGGAAGTACTGAAGCCAACAAGTGCAGGATTATATGTGAGGGATGTATAAGGTATTCTGTACTTGGTTAAGAGGCAGAACTAGATGACCTCAAAGGTCCTTTCCTACTCAAATATTCTATGATAACTAGAAACTGACTTTAATTAGGTGTTAAGGGATATTTTTAAAGGGGAAAAAAATAACATTCAGACTTGCCTTGGGAAAAATCTCAAGCAAAAACTTTCCCCTTCCTCCCTGTCAAAAAAGGCAACATAAAAGAGCAACAATTTCCAGTAACGCATTGTCACCTCTCACAGATCAAAGCATAAACAGGACAATTATGTCAAATATATTTTCTTTCTCTAGTCAAACTAAATTGAAGCTGTCCCTGAAGGAAATCAGGATATTACCCAGAGGTGATACAAATCCTCACTAGTTAAAGAAATCATTAACAGTCAAGTGCTGTTTCTGAACTTGGGAATGAATCAAATGAATTAAACCATAGCAGATCAACATATTAAAATGAAAGCAAGAGACAACAACCAATGACTGCAATCTATCACCATTCACAATGGACACACTGGCTCCACAGTCTCTCCCTCTTCCAAACACACATTTGAAAAATGGTACTAATAAAGGAAACCATCCTGGCTTTCTGCCACTGATCTAGCTCATAACGTAACAACAAAACAACAACCTAATTGACTGTGCATGAGGTTGCTCTAGAATATCACATTTCAAAGAAAGATGATTAAAGCAGAAAGGAATATGCATATCTGTGTGATAGTAATCACATGTGCATTCTATTCATTATTTGTAATAAGCATCCCTGTTACACTGAGTCCGTATCATGCCTGATGAGGCGAGAAGGCTTCACTTTAAGCAGATGTGATTAAACAAAAGGCACAATAAATATTAGAAATATTTGGTGCCTGATTTCAGTATAAAACACATTAAGCAGGTACTCTGAGAGTTGTTTAATAATTCATTTCCCTTTAGTCACTCAGAATGTCTTTCATAACACCATTATCAGGCAGATTCTTTAAAAAAAATAAAAACGCACGCATGCATCAAGCCCTGACAGCCTTCCTTCCCATTTTTTTTTTGGGGGGGGGGTGGATGGGAGGGAAGTCAAGGCAAAAGGGGACTGTTATTTTTTTAAGGTAATAAAAATGAGATTTTTGGTGGGATTATCAGTACAGCAAAACCTCATAACTTAAAGGGAAAATCCACCTGAATTTATGAAAAGTATGACAGCATATTTTAAATACAATTGAATTTTGTTACTGACAGTTGCATGTAACTGAAACAGGGTAGTAGTAGACCTGGTGTGGGTTCTCACACACTACATCTGCAAATAACCAATCAATAACCATTTTTTGTTGCTGCTGAGTTGTTTCGGTCATGTCCAACTCTTCATGACCCCATGTGAGGTTTTCTTGGCAAAGATACTGGAGTGATTTGCCATTTCCTCTTCCAGCTAATTTTAAAGATGAGGGAATTGAGGCAAACAGAGTTAAGTGACTTGCCCAGGGTCACACAGCTAGTAAGTATCTGAGGATGGATCTGAACTCATGAATATGAGTCTTCCTGATTCAAAGCTAAGTGTTCTATCCACTGTGCCACCTAGCGATCCAAAAGAGAAGGGAGACGTGTTTCCAGTTGGCACTGTGCTAAGCACTGGGTAATAAAAAGAAAGGCAAAAGATATCCCAGCTCTCCAAGAGTTCACAATCTAACGGAGGAACACATTATAAGAAACTGAAAAGGTGGAGGAGAGGAGAGACGAAGGGAGGAAGGCATGACAAAGTCCAAAGGAGGGCAGCCTGGTGAGAAATGAAGAGATGGCTGTCCCAAGCATCCTTAAATGGAGGATCTGGGATCTATCCAATCCAATTAGGAAGGGGAGGAGGGGCCTCAGGGCAAAAGGTACTAAGGTGGTATGTGACTTTCAGGATTCATGTGACCTTGCAGGGCTATAAGGTTGCTGAGAGCAAGATAAAGTCCAGAGGAATCCAGCCAGTGGGAAATAAAACGCTGGTATCCTTAATTAGCTTATTAATTATATGTAAAGAGATACTTCTAAAATACTTGAAAGTAATCCATTCCCTTGGATAGTTTAAACACTCCCCTTACAATCTTACATAAGCCAATTTTGTAGAATCTGTTTCTAAAAAATGGAAATGCTAAACAAAGGTAAATAACAGCTCCCACTATCACCTAAATTATTCTATTATAACTAAGTAGAATGCTAAACACTGTGATTTACCTCTATGTGAAACATTTCTATTAATTAACCTTAATATCTATGAGCTGGATTGGGTTAGTTATCCTCATTTTTGGAGCTGAAAAAAAAAACCCTACGATCAAATACCAAGTTAGCAAGAAGGCTGGAATTTCAGCCATCACAGAATTTCTCGACCTTTACCACTGACTTACAGTGCACAAAGTAACTCTTATTAATGCTGGATGTTTGTTGTAACATGATATAGATACTATTAACCTCTATTCTTTTCATTCCACCCTGATGATGCTTTCTTTGTGCCCTATTTGCTAAGATAAGCCATCTGAATCATCTAGACTTCTTTTATAAGAAGGGGTAAAAAAAAATCAGACCAAAAATAACTCTGCACCAGACTCCTCGGTGTGATCAGTGATGCAAGTTCTGAATCACCCTCACCAATCCTTCGGACTCTAAGCTATTTGTACATAGGACAAGTCATCATTTGAACTTCCAAGACACGCCTGAGACCTCCAGACCCTAAGACTTTTATACATGGGCTAAGTCATCATTTGAATTTCCAAGTCACATCTTGGAAAAGCAAACAGTACAGAAAAAAAAAAAAACTAATGAAAGAAGCCAGAACCAAATTGCTTACCATCTCAGGGAGGGGGGTGGTGAAAGAGGGAAGGAGAAAATTTGGGATTCAAAAATGTTTTTAAATGAATGTTAAAATTTGTCTTTACATATAATTGGAAAAAATAAAACACTAATAAAAAATAAAAAGAGGTCATGTCACTGCCCTCACATACATGCAAAACTCCTTGCTTGTTAAGCAGCTGAAAGGTTTCCTCTCCTTTCCCTTCACCCACTGCAGAACTCCAATTTCTCTATTTAAACTTACCTGTCCCTCCTCATCCACAGTATCAATCACGCATCCCATCAGTTCCCATGTGTCACCTCTCTTCAATAAATCGACACACATTTACTCAGCATTTACCAGGAGCTGTGCTAGGCACTGAGAATACAAAAACAAAAATATTTAAAAATCCCTGCTCACAAAACTTACATTTAAATAGAGATAAGAACGTGTAATTACATACACAGAGTTAAAATAAAAATAAGTACAAATAAATACAAAGTGGTTAAATACAAGGTCGTTTGGGAGGGAGAGCACCGGCAGTTGGGGAGATGAGAAAAGGCTTCGGGCAGAAGATGGTGCATCTTGAAAGAGATTATATTAGGTAGTGGGGTAAAGAGGAAGTGGATTCCTAGCATGGAGTACCGCCAATGCAAAGTCACAGAGATGGGAGATGGGGTGTTAGTTGTGAGGAACAAGAAAAAGGCTATTTTGGATGGATACCAGAGTATAGAAATGGGAAGTAATTTCCCACGTGGCTGGAAAGATACATTGGAAAGCACGTAAAAAAGGGTTTTAAAAGCTAAACGGTTTTTAATTTTATCCCAGAGACAACAGAGAATCGTTGGAATGAATGAGAATGGGAGGGACATGGTGAAGGCTGTACTTTCTGACAATCGCTTAGGCAGAGGTTTGCAGCATGGACTTGAGCAGGAGAGGCTTGGCCAATTAGGAGTCTGCTGCAATAACCCAGGAGGGAGGTGATTAGTACCACTGAGCTAAGGCGGTAGCTATGAGGAGAGAGCAGGGTCTAGATGTAGGAGGTATTATGGAAGTAGAAATGACAACATCTGGCAACTGGCTGATAGGTAGGGTAAGAGAAATTGAGAATTTGCTAAGGTTATGGACTTGGCTGATTGGAAGGATCATGGTGCCTTCGACAGAAATATGAAAATTTGGAAAATGGAAGTTTCCAAGGGAAAAATAAGTTCGGTTTGGGATATTTTAAGTTTGAGGCGTCTCTGAGACATCCGGTTAGAAATGTCCGACAGGGAACTGGTGATCAGGGACTGAAGCTTGGGAGAGACTGAAGCTAAAGATGACATGCAATGATGGTTAAACCCATGGAAGCTGATGAGGTTACAGATATAAGACTGTAGATGACCTGGGACAGAACCTTGGAGAACACCACTATTACCAGGATGTGGCATGTCTTAGAAGCCAGCCAATGAAATGGAAAAGGAGTGAGTGGTCAGACTGATAAGAGGAGAATCAGGAACAAACAGCATGAAAACCCAGAGAAGAAAAGGTCAGCTGTATCAAATGTAACAGGCCTAAAATTCGTATGACTCCCTTACTCATAATTTAATTAAGAAATTCATTTGTCTTTTTTAGAATTTGGGGGAGTTTAAGCATTTCAAGGTTTTTTTCATGATGTATCCCAATAAGGCCCCCAGGATGCCTGTGAGGAGGGAGGGTAAATTGCTACATTTTTCTTATGTAGAACTTTGCCACAGAAACTATGGCTGATCCGTAGAAAGAGCAAACCAAAAATCCTGAGTAGCGAGGTAATCGGTATTATCTTGCTGTCTGTACCTGCTGGATGTCTCATTTAATTTTTGCATCTTTTCCATGAAAAATGTGTTTTTCAGGCCAAGAACTTATTATAATAATTCCTAGGTGCTCAAGTTTTGGAGGACAGCTTTTTCCCCCTTTTATTACGAATGCAGCATTCAACTACTGATTGTCTGACTCAAAACTGCCCTTACTTATTAAATACTATATAATTTAAAATTCCCATCAGGATTTTTCATAAAATCATTAAAGTCAAACCAAAAAGAAACAAAAAAGACATTCTTTTATTTTCATTTGACCATTTGGTAGATAAATCAATAACTTAAGCATTCCTGATAATAGAAGACACACAATCTACTTCCTTCTGACTTCATGACCCAGACAATAAAATAAAAATAATCCCTCATCTATCCATGAATCTTAAGGATAAACCTGCTTAATGCTTTGTTCAAAAATATAATCTCATTCTTACACTTCAGGTCCACTTAAAAATATGAAGCTTACGCAGGAAAATTTGTGTGATGCCAAAGTATAGAGAGTGTAGTGTGTATGAGAAGGCTGACTTCACAGAACATTAACCTCCCTGCACATTCTCTTTAGAGAGATTGAAACTAAAAGTGGTTCACATCTATATAACCTCTTATAATTTACCAAGTACTTTCTTGAAAATAACCTAGAACATAGAGACAGAGGAAACAGTTATCATTCTCGTTGTATATATGGGAAAACTTAGATTTAATTACTTGCTCATGGCCACGCAAATGAATTGGAAGAAATCAGATGTCAAACCCAAGCCTTCTTACTCCAAGTCTAACACTTATAAACACCACATAACAACACTCAACTGTTAGGTTTATCTTTCTCCCTTTTGACAGGACCTAGGTAACATTCCAAGAAAACAATCTCAAAGTAACAATTTCATTATTTTATTTAATTTCCCAATTGCATTCCTCCAGTGCCAAAAACATCGTCAGTAAAGCTTTGGAACTCAATTCCAGCAAAGAGCTAACAAGAAGAAAGGGGGTGGGGAAGTGGCCAGTGGGGTGGGGGGGGGGGCAGTCAAGAAAGGAGAAAGCTGTTGCAGAGATCTGTGGCTTTGGGGGTGAAAAGAAAGTATATGGTGAAATAATCCCTAACCCCACAGCAGTTAAGATAACAATTCCTGGCCTCATCTGATTGTGCCAACCAAAAAGAAACCACATCCCACATCCATGCTGTTGGGAAACAATCTGGTGCAATACACAGAGGGATGAACATGGAGGCCTGAACTTGAGTCACGGGACCTGAATCTGAAGCCTTACTCTGCCATTTACATCTTGTGTGACCCCAGTTAACTCTCTGGGCCTCAGTAAAGTGAGGGGGTTGAACTAGATGGCTTCCAAGGTCCCTTTATATCTTAGATTTTTGGTGCTATGATCCTAAATCTCAAATAGTCTATTCTAATATACCGACCTTACAATTCCTTTTTCAACCTCAGAATCTATCCCTTTTAAGACTTCGCTCCTTCACTAAATTTGTGTCATGATCACAGAAAGGGGGAAGACTGGAGGGTAACAAACATTTATTTTCCTGATTTTCAAGTCTGCATAATATCGACCATGGAATCTTCTTCCAATTCCTCAAAAAACTCTACAGCTTTGCCTAGGAGATGCTTAATGAACATCTGGAAAAGGAAGTGATCACAAGAGCCAACATCAAAATTAGATCATGCCACACTAAGTTCATTTTCTTTTTTGACAGGTTCACTAAACTGATAGGCAAGGAAATATTACCATTATACTTTGTTGTTGTTGTTGGTGGTGGTGGTGGTGGTGTTCAGGCATGTACAATTCTTAGTGATCCCATTTGGAATATTCTCAGCAAAGACAGTGGAGTGGTTTGTCATTTCCTTCTATGGCTCATTTTACAGATGTGGACGTTGCCCAGGGTCACACAGCTCGTAAGTATCTGAAGCCAGATTTTAACTCAGGAAAGTGAGTCTTCCTGACTTCGGGCCTAGCACTGTATCTACTGCACCTCCTCCTGGATTTTAAAAATTCATATAGAAAAGATGGAAAGATGTTGGCTAAAAAACAGTTCCTTTAGATAGATTCAGAACTAACTGAATTTCTAGATCCAAATGATAAATAATTCATGGTTCCATGACAACTTGAAAGATAACCAAATGAGTATCTCAGGTATCAATGGTTGGCCCTGGGCTTTTCAACATTCACATCAAAGATTTTGACAAAAGCATAAATGCTGTGCTTATGAAATATGCAAATGATATAAAACTCAAAAAGAGAGCTAACACTGCATGACAGAGAACAGGATCCAAAAAGATGTTACCAGGTAAGAGTGCTGGACCAAATTTATTAAGAGAACTTTTAATAAAAATAAATAAAATCTCTAACAGTTTAAAACATTATCTTCAATTAATTTTTTTCAATTAACAAGCATATATACCATTCTCCCTCCTGCAGGCTCCCTTCTCCCATTGGAAAAGCAAAAACCTGAACAGAAGTCTTACAAATAATCTCTTCCTTTTTCCTCTAATTTATTTATGATGTAATTCTACGTTATGTATCCATCCATTTGAAGCTTATACAGTGTGAGATGTTGGTTTATACCTAGTTTCTACCAAACTGCTTTCCACTTTTCCCAGAAGTTTTTGTCAAAAAGTGAGTAATTTTACCCTAGTAGTTTAGGTCTTCAGGTTTAGCAAACATTAGGCCCCTGTATACCTTTGTTTCTGATATGCTGAATACCTTATCTGTTCTACTAATCAACTTCTCTGTTTTTTAATCACTACTATATTGTTTTAATGATTACTGATTTGTTGTCTAGTCTGAAATCTGGGACTACTAGGCAGCCTTACCACCTTTTTTCCATTATTTATAATGAGATTCTTGACTTTTCATTCCTCCAGATGAATTTTATTAGTTCTTCTAACTCTATAAAGTAAACATTTGGTAGTTTAATTTGCATGGGGGACTGAATAAACTAACTAATATTTTCATTTTTATTAGGCTGGCTTGGCCCACCCATAAGTAATTAATATTTCTCCAATTATTTTAGAAGATAAACAGTCCCAATAACTACCCCTACCCCTTTTTCAGATTTCTTTTCCGTGTCGTCGTCCTCCATTAGATTGAAAGTTCCTAGAGAGCAAAGACTGTCATTCTTTTCTATATTTTTATTTCCAGCCCTTAGGACAGTGCCTGGCACATGTAGGTGTTTAATAAATGTTTATTGAGTAGCTGTAGTTACAGTCATATGGTTCATGCGTATAATATGGTAGGCTGACTCTTAACTATATTATGTATTCTGTAGACATTTTCAATGAAATGTCTATCTCTTCCTCCTGGGTTTTATTGATAACATACAATAATTCTGATGACTTGTGTGACTTTGTTCAATAATGTGGAACTTTGCTAAAGTTATTTTTCAATTAATTTTAGATGACTCTCTAGAATTCTACAAGTATACCTCATGTCATCTGAAACTCAACGCTCAAAGGGCTATAAAACTATACCAAAAGTAAAACGGTGCATACCCTTTGACCCAGCAATACCACTTCTAGGTCTGTATCCCAAAAAAAATCATAAAAAAGGGAAAAGGACCAACCTGTACAAAAAATATTTATAGCACCCCTTTTGTAGAAGCAAAAAATTGGAAATCAAGGGGATATCCATCAATTGGGGAATGGCTGAACAAGCTGTGGTATATGAATGTAATGGAATACTATTGTGCTATAAGAAATGAGAAGCAGAAGGACGTCAGAAAAACCTGGAAAAACTTACATGAACTGATGCTGAGTGAGGGAAGCAGAACCAGGAGAACACTGTACACAGTTACAGACACACTGTACGATGACTAACTTTGATAGACTTGGCTCTTCTCGGCAATGCAAGGTTCTAAGACAGCTCCAAAAGATTCATGATGGAAAATGCTATCCACACATACAGAGGAAAAATTACAGAGTCTGAATGCAGACTGAAGCAAACTATTTGCTCTCTCTTTTCTGTTTTGTTTCTTCTTTCTCATGGTTCATTCCATTGGTTATAATTCTTCTCTGCAATATGACTAATGTGAAAATATGTTTAAAGTGAACGTATATGTAGAGCCTATATCGGATTGCATGCCATCTTGGGGAGGGGGAGAAGGGAGAGAAGAAGGAAAGGGAGAAAATTTGGAACTCAAAAGCTTGTAGAACTGAATGTTGTAAACTAAAAATAAATTAATTAATTTAAAAATTAAAAAAAAAGAAATGATGAGCAGGTGGATTTCAGAAAAAGCTGGACTTACAGGAACTTACACTGAGTGAAGTGCGCAGAACCAGGGGATCACTGTCCAAAGTAACGGTAACATTGTACGATGACCTACTTTGACAGACTTAGCTCTTCTCAGCAATGCAATGATCTAACACAATTCCAAAAGACTCATGATGAAAAATTTTAACCACATCCAGAAAAAGAACTATGAGTTTGAAGGCAAATCAAAGCATATTATTTTCTCTTTTTTTCCTGTGGTTTTTCCCTTTTGTTCTGATTCTTCTTGCATAACATGATTAACATGAAAATATGTTTAATAGGATTATATACCATGTATGACCTATATTAGACTACATGCCATCTTGGGGAGGGGAGAGGGAAGGGAGCAAGGGGGGAAAATTTGGAACTCTAAATCTTATAAAAGTGAATGTTGAAAACTAAAATAAACAATTTTTTTCAAAAAAAGAAAAAAGGAATAATTTTGTTTCTTCTTTGCTTAGCTCTCAATTTCTTACTTTCTTTTTTTTTTGTCTTGTTCTTAGAGTTTCCAATTCTAACATTATTTTGAGTGGTAGTATTGACAATAGACCTCCTTATTTTAGCCCTAGTCTAATAAGAAAAGCCTCTACTTTTACTCCATTACATATGATGATGGCCCTTGATTTTAGATATATACTAATTGCCTTCTTTAAGAGAAAGTCTATTCATTACTGTGCTTTCTAGTGTTTTTAACAGAAACAGGAGTTATATTTTTACAAGCTTTTTCTGCCTAGTCACATGATTTTGTTCTTGTTATTAAGAGTCCATTATGCTTGTAGTTTTCCTAATGTTAAACCAAGTTTACATTCTTGACAAAAATGCAACCTGAAGGAGGAGGAGAATAGGAAGAGGAAAATCATAAGGAAGATTTAAAAAAAGAAAGTGGATAAGCCTATGATTGGTGTCTAGCTGAGTGAAAGAGAATAGTAGGTAAACAAAAGCTGACTGTATCAAGCATAAAGGGTTTGTACTAAGCATATGGTCCCATGACCCTCTTCTTTTTAAAAAGGAAACAAGAAGCAAAGAAAGGAAAAATTATAATAGAATAAGATATGATTTGAGCATATATACGAATGGAATGGACATCTTCAAAATAAAAAATAGCAGAATACGTTAGAAAGCAGAATCCAATAATGTCTTTTGCTTTTTATTCTTTCCAAGAAACAAACAGTCATACAATTAAGAAAAAGAACTAGAGCAAAAATCTATTATGCTTCAGTTGAACTCAGAAAAGTAGAGGTGGAATGAAGAAGCAATCAGACATAACAATGGACTAGAAATGGGAGGTGAAGGAAAGTGAGGAGTCAAGTATTCCCGAACTTAAGATAATAATCACTAACATCCAATTAAACCACAAACATGGCATGACTCAATTGTATAATATACATTTCTGTAGAAAACCTTGAGAAAAACTAAAATCAAAGTCCCTAGATTCAACAAAGACTTCTCTTGAATGGGCTTAGGAATAATTTGTTTCTAAGAGGTCATAATCCTGGGTAACTGGATGTTAGTGTCCTCAACAATAACAGAAAAGTTTGGAATGTGGGGCTTTCTCAAGGGGGAAAGATGAGGAAATAAAAGATCTCTTTCTGACTTGATGAGGTTGAGAAGCCTAAGGAACACCCAGGTCAAGATAACAAAAACATAGTTGATAATGCAGGACTAGAGATGGAGACTAGGAGTAGATATATAGAAATGGGAATCATCTGCATAGATGACAACTAAATCCATGGAAGTTAATGAGACTGCAGGCAAAAAGAGAGGGTCCAGGACAAAGTCTTGGAAGATACTTCTGTTTAGTGGGTATGACATGGATGAAAAACCAACAAAGGAGACTGAAGAGGGGTCAAACAAGTAGAATGAGAAAACCTAAGTAAACATACAATTAAAAATCATAACAATGAGTGTGAATATATTGAATTCACTCACAAAATACAAGAGGACAGCAGAAAGGATTAAAAAGTAGAATCCTACATGTTGTTTAAAAGAAGCACACTTGAAACGGAGATTCAGACAGTGACAAAATAAAGGGCTAGAATAGAACTTGTGTTTCAAGTGTTTTCAGAAAAGCATGTGTAGCAATCATAATTTTTAGGCAAGACAACAATAGAAACAAACATGGTTAAAATAAACATTATGGCTAAAACTACCAGAGGCCATCAAATAATATCAATACTTAATATTTTTTATTGATTAACTTCATTGACTTTTTAGAGTTCTTTAGACAGAAGATCATCTACAAAAAACAGTCATTTTGTTTCCTTTTTGCCCCAGCTCATTTCCTTTCTCTATTACGTAGATCAGGATTAGGGAAAAGAGAGAGGTAGAGATTCTTTTGGCATAGAATCTAAGTACTTAAAGGTATGGTTAATCTAATCATAGGGAGAAATAGCTAAAATGTTAGAAAACTATGAACCCCTTTCAGGACTAGACAAATTTAACAAAAATAAACAAGAATTCCAATGACCTGAATAGAATTTCAGAAAAGCCAGATATAATATAGCTCTCTGAAAATTATTCAAAAAGAAATGATAGAAGTATGTATCTTTCAGTTACGTGTTGTGCCTTCATAAAAACTGGCCTTATGCAAGGGAATAAAAATCTCATCAATACATACAGAAAGTAGAAATACTAAACATACCTTTTACTGACCTCAATGCAATTGAAAAAACAAAAAACCCAGAAGAATGATGAAACTAAAAAAAAAATACTACAACAAATCTGAAATACCCCAATAAATACTAAAATGGAAATTCTCAAAATCTAATATGTTGACAAAATTGAGAGGAAAAAAAGGAAAAATAAAGAGCATTTTAAAAAAAATTATGTACTATGATTTTTATGTACTATGATTTTTTTTAAAAGAAAGAAAAAATCAATGCCCAGTGTAAAATATTTTGTTCAATTATATGCCAATAGGTAACAAATGCAATGAATGAAAATTTGTCTGAAATTCCTATATTAATAGAACAATAAATCATGGGGGGACGTAACCAGGAGGAAGTGTTTTACTTACCAAAAGACCTTAAAAATTAATGGATTTTTAAAAGTTCATTCTATCAAATATTAAAAAAATCCATATCATATCAACTATTTGCCAAAAATAGGAAAAGGAATCTTTCCAGATGCTTTGTATGATAAAATATGAAAAAAAATTTATCTAAACAAGGATGAAACAAGGCATAAAAAGAAAACGATAAACCAATATTCCTAATAAAAATCAAAGTAAAATTTTTAAATAAAATATGAAAAGAGGTTAAAACATATTCCCAAAAGAAATATATACTATGATCAGGTAGGATTTATACCAAGAAGGAAGGGTTGATTCAATATAAAGAAAACTAACAAAAATAATAAAACCCACATGATTATATCATTAGACGCTTAAAATGTTTGACAAAATATGTTTGACACCTATTTCTGTTTAAAGGGCAGAAAGCATGAGAAAAATTTTTTGGCATTTCCTTAATATGATAGTAGCATCCTTAGAGACCAGAAACAACCCTGAAGATCTCATTTAACACTCTAAATCTCAAAGTTTCATGAGGCAAAAATCCGAGCAAGAACCCAGGGCGAGATCAAGAAGGGCACACCACTTCACTCAAAAGTGAAAAGGAGGTCATAGCCTGGCCCTAGCACAAAGATGAGACTAAATTTCAGTAACTAAACCTAGAGAAAACCAAAAGGCAGAAGTGTGCCATGGCTGGTTCTGCAGCTCAGTGTCTCTCTATGCTGGGGCAGCTACGTGGCGCAGTGAGTAGAGCACCGGCCCTGGAGTCAGGGGGACCTGCATTCAAATGCAGACTCAGACACTTGGCACACTTATTAGTTGTGTGACCTTGGGCAAGTCACTTAACCCCAACTGCCCCACCAAAAAAAAAACAAAACAAGCATCTCTCTATGCTGCAATAGTCAGCCAAAAAACTGAGAAGTGGGGTGGGATGCCATCAGACTAGCCTGAAGCATGGGGGAATGGAATCCAGTATGGACCATTTCTTTCCTTCCCAAGAAATCACTTAGGACAAAGACTGAAGCAGGTGAAAGCAGAGAAGAAGGCTGAGACAGCTTTGGGGTCAGTCTAACCACCAAAGAAACCACCTTCGAAGGAGGAGTAAGAAAGAAAGCAATAGGTCAGTACAAAGAAAAAAAGGCTGACGAAGTTTTCAGCAGGAAGAAAACTCAGCAAATAAACCCAAATGGAAGATATTCATAACAGAAGGGAATATGGCAAATGAGCAAAATGAGTCCAGACACCTATGAATCAATATTGCAAGACAAAAGGAAAATGAGTCAACACCTGGTGAAGCAGAAGACCCTGTGGATCACCAAAAAAAAAAAAAGCATAAAATTACAGCAGTATGTTCGTGAACTGTTCAAGAGAATAAGAACTGTGAAAGCAGAATTTATGGACTGCAAAGCAGAAATAATTGGCAAAACAGAAAAACTGGAATCCACAGTAGCAAATCTCGAAACAGAAACAGGAAAGAACAACTGATTAAGGATGCAAATATACAGACAAAGATAATTGGAAGGAAGAGAAGGAAATGCACCGAACAGAATAGAAAGATATTCAGAAGGAAATCCAGAAAAAGAGGACAACTTTAAAACTAGCATGTGTAATTTGCTATATTCCTGGAAGAAAAATTCAAGCTAATTTGTTTTAAAGACTAATCCCATTAACTGTAAATCTGAAAGCCTTAACTTTTATTTTTCTTTAGGTTTTTTATTTCTTTTTTTATGATTTACATTTTATATTTCGGTCCTATATCCATTTGTATTTACTGGGGTATCTAGTATAGGAGGCTGATCTAAACTAATACCTGTCATCCTGCTTTCCACTCTTCCCATAGTTCTTGTCCAACATAAAGTCTTTCTTCTATAGTTTGTGCAATACAACTCACCAGAGGTCTTTGAGTAAAGGATGCATTATTAGAGTGTTGTAGAGGTAAGAAGAATGTACTGGAATTGTCTCTTATCCAGGGATGCATTTCTTAAGGAGATTTTGATAACAGGAAGATGCCAATTTGGGATAAATGGACTCATATTTCTCAAATTAGGTACTCCACCTTGGGAGGGGGTTTCCCCTGGTAATTCTGAGAGGATTTCAGATTGAAGAATGTTTTATGTGAAAAAGCTTAGCTCAGCACTTTCCACCTTTATTAAATCTGAAACACACACAAAGCCATTGAGCATAATAGCATACACTTATAACATGCCATTAAAAATTAAACATTTTGAAGTAGCCTTTTTAAAAACAAAGTAATGTATTTCAATTTTTGGGAAAGGTATCAGTGAAATCTCATGACATAATTATTTTATCTGTGATTTGGTAAAGTAAATCTTGCAATAGGTTAAAAATGAATCTTTGCCAGAAAATCATACAGAAATTTTCTCTCTTGTACCTATAAGAGTCTTCAGAAGAGAAAGCTTTAATCAGGACCCTTAAATTTTAAATAGATAAATCCATCTTTTTTTCTAAACCATTTCCCAAAAGTTCCTTATTCTAGATATCACTACAAGGAATTCTCCCACAATATATCAATTTAATTCACTGTACAATTTAATTCCCAGCATTACAGATTTAGAATCTTACCCTTTATGCTGAAGATGACCACAGCAGCAATCACTCAAAGAAGTTGAGAGTTTGTGAATTGAGCATTTTACTATTTTTACATGCAAAGATGCTCTGCTCTATTCAAAACAGGCAACTAAAACAGGTTTTTGTAATTGAGATCACTGAACTAAATTTGATCATACTCTAACTTTTTTTTTTAGCACTTCAGAAATCTGGAAACAAGGAAAAACTCAAAGGAATATATAGATTTATATCTATCTTTCCTTTTTCCTCTTTCTGTTTAATAATTATTAAGTTCAAATTGATAATTCAGAACTACTACATGACTTACTAATAACAAGTTGGCAAGAAAAAGGTAATTCTCAGTCACATAAATACAATATCTAACACAAAAATAGACATTCTAATATAAGAATGTTTAAGGAAGATTAGATGATGGAGGAATTATTTCACAATCATCTCCATCCCCCAAAGGCTTGATGTTCATATAATTTTACTTTGCAGCATTCTAGCACTTCATATCAAAAATTCAATACATTTTATAGATGTAAATTAAGACTCAAATCAGTTTTATCATTATATTAACTTTATGGATGCGTAACATTAAGTGTCAGAAATGAATAACATACCCTTGTAACAAAGTGCAAAGACAATGTCGGGCTAATTTTGGAATCCCAAATATTCAGGCTATCAGTGATAGAAATCTGAATTTTAAATATAGTATGAGGATAAAGATAAACTTTTCTAGAGGCAGCTAGGTGGTACAATAGAGAGGTAAACATAAAATAAAAAGGACCTGGTTCAAATCTAGCCTCTGGCACCTACTACTCGTGTAGCCTTGGGCAAGTCAATCTTAGTCTGGCTCTGTTTCCTCAACTGTAAAATGGGGCTCATCACAGCATCTACCTCCCAAAGATATTTTGAGGATAAGATTAGATATTTGCAAAGCGCTTTGTAAACTTTAAAGCATTATATAAATACTATTGTTATTATGAAACAAATTATAGGAGTAATCTTGACTCCAAATATTACTGTTAGCTTTTCCACATAGTTGGCACCAAATCTTTCCTGATTACTAATATGTGAAGAAAGAAAACGGGAAACCAGTTAAAACTTGAGATGAAATCTTTAAAAGCATTATATGATCTTTGGAAGTTAGTGACTAGTCTCATGTGAAATATGACTTCAAAACCCCATAATTTGAACATTAAAACCTTGAGTGAAATTATATGCAAGGGCAATAGCTTTTTTTCCTCAAAATTCTTCAGGTTAAAAGAGCTGATAAACTTGAGAACTAAAAGAAATATACTATCCTACGAATTATATTTTAATAACTTGCTTCCACATAGTTTTCTACTTCAGTATATTCTGGGAAAGGCTTAAAAATTGATTAAATTCTTATTAACAACTTTAGCAAAGTTGCAGGGTACAAATAAACCCACATAAATCATCAGAATTTCTACATAATACCAACCAAATCCAGCAGCAAGAGATAGGAAGAAAAATTCCATTTAAAATAACTACAGATGATATAAAATACTCGGGAGTCTACCTGCCAGGGCAAACCCAGGAACTATATGAACACAGCTATAAATCACATTTCACACAAATAAAGTCAGATCTAAACAACTGGAAAAATATTAATTGTTCATGGGTAGGCTGAGCCAATATAATAAAAATGACAATCCTAACTAAATTAATCTATTTATTCAGTGCCATACCAAACTATCAAAAATTTATTTTATAGAGCTAGAAAAAATAATAACAAAATTCATCTGGAAGAACAAAAGCTCAAGGACATCAAGGGAATTAATGAAAAAAAATGTGAAAGAAGGTGGCCTACCCATACCAAATCTAAAACTATATTATAAAGAGGTAACTACCAAAACAATCTGGTACTAGCTAAGAAATAGAGTGGAATAGGTTAGGTACAAATTACATTACAGTAAATTACTATTAGTATATAATAAACTCAAAGATCTAAGCTTTTGGAACAAAAACTCATTATTTGACAAAAAACTGTGGGGAAAGCTGCAATAGAGAAATAGACATAAAGTAAAGAAGACCTGGGTTCAAATCTAACAAACAGCAGAAACTACAGACCAGCATCTCATACCATATACCAAGATAAGATCAAAATAGGTACATGATTTACACAGAAAAAGTGATATTATAAGCAAATTAAGAGAGCATGAAATAGTTTATCTGTCAGATTTATGGATAAGGGAAGAATTCAGGACCAAAGAAGATATAGAGAGTATTACAAAATGTAAAATAGATAATTCTGATTATATAAATTTTAAAAGTTTTGTATAAACAAAAGCAATGCAACCAAAATTATAAGCAGAAAACTGGAGAAAATTTTTTTTGCACCAAGTATCTATCCCTGATAAAGGTCTCATTTCTCAAATATATAGAGAACTGAGTCAGATTTATAAAAATACAAGTCATTCCCCAATTGATAAATGGTCAAAGGATATGAACAAGCAGTTTTCAGAAAAAGAAATCAACTATCAATAATCACATGAAAAAATGCTCTAAATCATTAATGATTAGAGAAATGCAAATTAAAACAACTCTGAGGTACAACTCGTACCTATCAAATCAGCTAATGTGACAAAAAAAGGAAAATGTTGGATGTTGGAGAGGATATAGGAAAACTGAGACACTAATGCACTGTTGGTAGAGCTGTGAACTAATCCAGCCATTCTGGAGAATAATTTGGAACTATTCCCAAAGGGCTATAAAACTATAATCCGGCAATACCACTGCTAGGTATATATCTCAAAGACATCCAAAAAAAATGGAGAAAGGACCTATCTGTACAAAAATATGTATAGCAGCTCTTTTTGTGGTGGCAAAGAACTGGAAATTGAGGGGATGCCCATCAAATGGTTGTGGTATATGAATGTAACGGATTACTACTGTTCCATAAGAAATGATGAGCAGGCAGACTTCAGAAAAACCTGGAAAGACTTACATGAACAGATACATAGTAAAGTGAACAGTACCAGGAGAACATTGTACATAGTAAGAGCTATATTGCTCAATGAAGAATTGGGAATGGCTTAGCTATTCTCTGCAATACAAAGATCAAAGACAATCCCAAAGGACTAATGATGAAGCATACTATTCACCTCCAGAGAAAGAACTGATAGTACCTGAATAGAAACTTAAGCATGCTATTTTTCACTTTCGTTCTTTCATTTTTTTCTGTTATTCGAGTCTTCTTGTATAAAATGGCTAATATGGAAATGTTTTACATAATTGCACATGTATAACCTATATCTGATTGCTTACTGTCTCAAGGCATGGGGGATTAGAAGAGATTAAATTCAGCTAAGATGGAGGGGCAGGGCACATCAGGAAGAGATTAAATACCAGACTTCAAATTCATGAGGGCAAGAAGATATTTTATTAAAACTCTGAATCTCCCCCCAGCGATCGGTGCTCATCACTCAAGAGATACTTAATAAGGAAATCGAAATGAACATATCAGGGGCCTTTTAACTTAACAAATACACACAGGTTAGTGCTCTGTGTGAAACTGCAGAGTTCTCTTAATGACCAACACTTTGTAAGGAAGCCAAGATCTTTAATGGCAACATCTTGCTAATGTTCCTCAATGGCAGTGAAACACAGAACACAGTTGCCTCTGAAGAATTAAAAGTTCATTGTCACACAGAGGGCAATGGTGAGGCACACGGTGGGAGAACAGGTTGCCACACAGAAGCAATGAGGAACTCTGAAGAACAGGAGGAAATGACATTAAGGAAAGTTAAGGAAATGCATGGCAGGCAGAAAAGTTGCCCTGATTGCACGGCAAGAGATAACAGGTAGACAGCCAGAGTATTCCCCTGGCACCCTAAAGACTTAAACGAACTGATACAAAGTGAAGCGCTCAGAACCAGGAGAATATCATACATAGTAACGGCAGTACTGTAGGATGATCGACTATGAATGAATAAGCTACTCTCAGCAATACAATGATCCAAGATACAAATTATACGATACAAATTATTCAAGATTACTTCAAAAGACTCATGATGAAAAATGCATTCATCTCCAGAGAAAGAACTGATGGAATCTGAATGCAGATCAAAACATATTTTTTTCCACTTTATTTTTGTGGAGTTTTTTTTCTTTTGGGTCTGTATCTTCTTTCATAACAAGACTAATATGGTTAATATGTTTTGTATGATTGAACATGTATAATCCATATCAAAATGCTTACTATATCAGGGAGAGGGGAGGAGGTGAAGAGCAGAGAAAGAAAATTTGGAACTCAAATTTTTTTTAAAATGAATATTAAAAACTGTCTTTACATGAAACTGTGGAAAAAAGGAAATACTAAAAAAAAACAAAAAAGAGAAAGAGAGAGAGACGAGCATTCATCCTAACCTATCTTTAGCCTAAACTTCTCTATTTCTCTCATGGGTACAACTACCTCTGACTCATTCTCCCTCAACTATTATCTAATCAATTGCGAAGTCTGACTGATTGTATTGTCATGACTTCTTTCAAATCCATCTCTTCTTTCTATTCACAATGACACTACCCTAATTCTTGTCCTCATCACCTCTCAGCTGAATTAATGCACTAGCCTCTTCACTAGTCTTCCTGTTTCCTGTCCCTCCACTTTCCAAGACATCCTCTACACAGCCACCAAATGAATACACCTTTCTCAGAGCACCATACTATTCCATTACACTTATGTCCCACAATATACGTGGACATTTCCAAACTGCTGGGCATCTACTTTAAATTTTTTTTGCCACAACGAAAAATAATGCTATACATATTTTTAGTGTACATAGGACACTTCATTTTGTTCTTGGCCTCTCTGGGTGCCTAGGAAGAGAAGAGAATCTGAGTCAAAGGAAGAGAATCTGAGTCAAAAGAATGTGTACATTGTTAGTCAATCTCTTCACATAAATCAGATTGCTTTCCAGACTCACCAACAGGGCCCATCTTTACACATCTCCTCCAACACAGACTATTCTCATCTTTTATCATTGTTGCCAATTTGCTAGGTGTTAGATGAAACCATAGGGTTGTTTGGGTTTGCATTTTCTCTTATCATTAGTGATTTGAAGAATATGACAAACATAGAGGAGCATACGTAAATTGATGCAAAAGGGAAGTAAGCCAAGTTAGGAAAACGATAAACACAATAACTATAATAATATAGAAGAAAGAATAACAACACAGAAACTGAACGCTGTGAAATTACTACAACCACATTTGGTCCCAAAGGAAAGATATAAGAAGACACCGCCATCCCCAACCCACTCATGACTTCCTTGCAGAGGAGAGTAATTACAGGTATGGAATACTGTAATAGAGTGTCAGACTTTTTCAGCATGTCAGCAAGTTTTGCAGAGCTTTTTTTCCCCCTTTTCCTCTTTTTTTCTTCATTATAAGGGTGCCTCTCTTGAGTGGGAAAGATACAATAGGAAATATTGGTAATATAGTAACAAAAGATTTCAACTGAAACATATTTTAATAAAATAAGCAGAAAATAAATGAGCATATTTATAGCACATGGTTGACCCTGTCACTCCTCTGCTCACAAATCAGCAGAGGCTCCCTATTCTTCTAGAATAAAATATAAAATCCTCATCCTATTATTTAAAGTCCTTCACAATTTGGATCCCACCTACTTTTCCAGGAGTATTTCATGCTATTTAGGGTCACAGGACTGCTGGCTGGAAAGAATCTTAAGAGATTCCTTACAACAGTCTCCTCACTTCGTATAGATAAGGACACTGACACCCAGAAAGGCAAAGAAGTTTGCCCAAAGTCACAAAGATAGTTTGGTACCAAAGGCAGGGTTCAAATGCACATCGTCAGGCTCCCAGCTCCGATGCTTTATCAATATGTCCACATCATCGGGTTTCTCTTCAGCATGAATACTCCAAATAGGGTGTCTCCTCTGGATAAGGGTTTTTCCTCATTCATTACAGTAACAAGAACGAAAGAATGCAAAAGCATTTACTAAGCTTAAATACAAAAGTCAGTCCCTGCATGCATAAAGGAAGGAAAAGGTAAAGCCACAAGGATGGGGACATCTGAAATGATATGCCCTCTGCAGATGCAATGTAAGTGCTGATGTGAATTCCATTTCCAGAAGAAGAGGAGGAAAGAGGGGGAACATAGAGGAAAGAGGGGGAACATAGAGGCAGCTCATATAAAGCATCATGGGATGTGATGGAGAAGATAGAGTCTCAGGATGCCTGCCTGAGATGGCTGAGACAGCTGACTAGACATAGAGAGCTCTCACCAATCAGCATGGCCCCAGGGTAGGAGCTGGAGCTCTACTTGGGAGGGTGCACAGCAGTAACCTGGAGGCAAATTTCCTACCACCAGATAGGGTATGATATTAAATAATGACTGCACAGTAATGAGAGGTTCTTCTACATTTATTATACTTACAAGTTTTCTTCCTTGATTTTTATTACATTTAATTAGGTTACATACTATTTGAAGCTCTTTTCCTGGGTATTGTATTTATAGTGACTCTCTCCTGTGGGGAGCAATTGGCTTTTTGACAAGGGCTGACCTCAGACTAAAGCATCTCCCAAATATATTATATTTAAAGTATACAGCATTTTATTAGCTTCTCTGTTATTTGCTTCCGATTTCTTTGTTGGTTCTCCTGCTGCCTCTGCAATCTGCCACCACAGTCAACTGTCCCAACTTTGTGTTCCAAAGATAGCATCTTGTAAATTTGGTGGGGGGGTAATATTTCCATGGCACTGCTGTGTTTAAGAATTGACTTTTTGGTGTCAGACGTAGTCTCCCTGGCAAGCTCACCGGCTGTGTGAGTGAGGTAATGGTGGGTTTGAAAGGAATGGAAAGAGTTTGGCACAGTCACTACAAGAAATGTAATAGAAAATCAATAACAGATTAACAAAAAGGATCCATTGAGTGTATCATTGGGGGCCCAATTAAAGTTATTCAGCTTCAATTTATAATGGGAACTAAATGGACTGGCACTGAAATTTTTTGCAGCACAACTTGCTAGCCTGGGAACAGGAATAGAAAATATCTATTGGTAGGAGTTACCTAAGGTTGGAGAGGGTAGGTCAAGAAATCAAAAGATTATACCTTTGATTTGAAAGAGCCTCTCTCAGATCCATGAGGTACATATGGACAGGCTTTGCTCTGGATACACCTCTATCTGCCTGGCAGGCCCCTGTTCCTTTTTGTTATCACTGTCCATTTCTGGAAACCTAGAAACCCTGGTTTTCTTCTAGACTCACCTCAAGCACCATCTACAGTGGAAGGACTTTCCTGATCCTCCTCCACCCATCTAAGTCCCTAATTCACTTCTGAAAGGTTCTGTGTATTTGCTGTCTGTCTATATTATGCTGCACCTATATCATGCACATTGAAATGTAAGCTCCTTGGGGGCAGACATGATTTTACTTTTGTCTTTGTGAATACCGTAGGGGTTCAGCAAGCACTGGTCAAATGGCTGATTTATTCCATAATTCTATACTCAACCAATTCCACTCAACAATCCCAAGGGGCTCCCAGCTTGTGACAGAGGTAGGAAATTGAACAGACACCTGAGTGAGCCCCAGTCCCTCACTATAACACCTATCTCCTTCTGTTTCACTGATGACCCAGTAAGTGGGTTTTTCTATGCTGTACTAGCATGTGAACAATATATGTGGACCAACATGTCACCTATAATTTAAAATTTCCATGATGAATAAAAGACAAAGGACACAGACTTCCCACCCATCAAACTAGGAGTGACAAGAGCTTCGCGTAACCTAGATGTGTTGATTCCAGATGGTGACCTCCCAAAGGACAATCCTCTTCCTGTCAGAGACTAACAATCATTACACTCAAGGTTTCAAGAATCTCCCTGCTAGTGTCCTTGATTGTCCCAACGCCTGCCCAACCCAAGATGTCCTATTTGGAGCCTCACATCTTCCCAGATGTAAATTAAGACACTGCTATTGTGACAATGGCCTATTTGCATTTTTAAAAATTTATTTTCTTTTCAAATCATGGAACAAAACAAGCATTTCCACAACACAGTACAATAAAAAAGATGATTGCACATGAAACTGCAAATCTACCATGTACAATTTGCTATTCCCTCCAAATATACTACAAAGTTATCATGTAAATTTCTTTTTGTTTTCTTCCCTCCTCTCCTTCCCATTCCCAACCTGGAGATTGCTACCATTAGACATAATTAGGTATATATATGCACGATTATTCTGTACATACTTCTATTTATCAGTTCTTTCTCTGAATACAGATAGCATCTTTCTTCATATGTCCTTTATTTTTAATTTATTTATAATTGTCAAAATGACTTAGTTGCTCAAAGTCATAGAAGTGGCTAGCTTATTTGCACTTGGCTTTACTAGTTGGTCTGGCTCTTCTTGAAAGAAAGCCCTAAGCTCCTAAAACAGCTAAAAACCAGAAGAATTACCCAAAAAAGCATGGCTACAAAAAAAAATGACTACCAAGACCAGTCTAAGCAGGAAGGAATGTAGCAAGCTGGGAGCATCGTACAAATAAAAACACTTAATCTTTCTGCAACAACCAAGAGAGATTCATTCACTTACTCCGAATATACTCTTAACTTGTACACATGCTGAAAATCAACATACCCTGTGACCTAGAGATTCTACTGTTAGGAAGAGCAGTGACAAAAATAACAGCCCCATTTACACCAAAACATTTATGGCAGGGCTTTTTGTAGTAGCAAAAAACTGGAAACAAAGGAGATGACCGCATCAAGGGGGTGATGATACACAAATGTGGTAGAACATATTACTGTACAATGGTGAATTCACCAGAATTTACCAGAAATGGTGAATGTGATAATTACAGAGAAGCATGGAAAGACATAAGAACTGAGACCAAGTGAAGAAGGCAAACATATTTAATACATACAGCCACCACACACAAAAAAGGAAAGAAAAGAATGCTGTGAAATTATAAAGAACAAGACTGGTACCAAAAAAGACACATAAGACCGACACTTCAACCTCTTCTAAAACTGTGTATGTACCATGTGTTAATTAATTTTGCTGAATTTTTTTTCTTTTCTCTTTTAAAAAATAAATTCTTTGTCATAAGGGATGGCTCTCTGAATACTGTTCAGACTCTCCATGACCCCATTTGGGGTTTTCTTGGCAAAAATACTAAAGTGATTTGCCATTTTCTTCTCCAGCTCATTTTACAGATGAGGAAACCAAGGCAAACAGGGCTAAGTGATTTACCCAAGATCATGCATAAGTGCTTGAGGCTGAATTTGAACTCAGGTCTTTCTGACTTCTGACTCCAGGCCCAACAATCTGTCCACTGCATCATCTAGCTGAGAGGAAATGGAGAAGAAATAAAGTGGGAAATCTAGATATTATTAAAAGAGAATTGTGGAACAAGAACATAATGGAGTATTACTGTGCTACTTTTTACAATGACGAATCCACTGAATACAGAGAAGTATGGAAAGACTTGTGTAAACTGATGCAAAGTTCATGGAGCTGAAGGTTGGCACAGCGGACAGACTGCTAGATCTGAAGTGAAGAAGACTCATCTTCCTGAATTCAAATCTGGTCTCAGACATTTACTAGCTATGTGGCACTGGGCAAGTCATTTAACCTGGTTGGCCTCAGTTTCCTCAGCTGTAAAGTGAGCTGGAGAAGAAAATGGCAAACCACACCAGTATCTTTGTCAAGAAACCCCCGAATGAGGTCATTAAGAGTCAGAAGTGACTAAAAAAACTACACAACAAAACAAAAAAGCAACAAGGAAAACAATATACACAATAACTATAATCATGTAAATAGAAGAAAGAACAACAAAACTATAGAGACTGAATGATGAGAAATTATCTTGACCAAACTTAGCCCCAAAGAAGATTTATGAGTAGGCATTTCCTCCCACCCCACCCCATCCCAGCTTCTTTGCAGAGTTGCAGACTACAGGTGTGGAAGACTTTGTCACTTGTTAATATATTGGTTGGTTTCAATGAACTATTTCCTCTTTTTATATTTTGTTATAAGGGATGGCTCTCTGAAAGGTGGAAGGGAGAGATGCACTAGGAAATAAATACAAGGGATTTAAAAGCAAATGATATCAAAAAAAGATTTACTTTTTAAAAGTAATCCTTATGAGCATCTTCACCATCAAAAACATTCACCAGATTCCCAACTGGGTATAATATTGTGCTAAATGGAATGCAAAGAGAACCACTGTGATATAAATCCACAAGATACAGCAGACTAGGTTTCTTTCAGACAAGAAGTATTGAAGATAGTATAAAATGCAGTAAGTGCATTTTATGGAGACAAAAAAGATGAATGAAATGCCCTACTCAAATTTAATGCAGAATGAACCCTGTTTTCATCTGGGGACTGTGAAATGAAGATTTATAGCATGAAGTCAGAAGGGAGAAATAAGTATTTGAATCATAAATGCAAATGATGGTAACGATCTAGGCTACTTAGGCCTGGCCCCAAATTATTCAGTCTACTTGCTCTTAGAAAAAGAATTAATTGGCTATTTCCTCTATCATCCTTTTGTTATTAGAAAATATCAGACATCTTGGCAGTCTTAACAAAAGAACGGAAGGAAATAATCTCTAGGTCTCTCCTACCTCCCACATAAACTAGGGCTAAGGAACTACTGACAAGAATAGAAACAGGAAAAATTTCATGGGAAATTCTTAAAAACCCGAAACACTACCCTAGGTTTAGATATCGAAGGGTTCTTGAATATCTTGCCATGGGTCTTAACTTTTCCCCCTGCCCAATCATTACTCAAGCTGAATTCATGAAACCAAGGAACTCCGCCACGTTAAATAAAGCAGTAACCTTAAACACAGAAAACATTACAGGGAGAGATGACCGGTGTGCCCTTTATCCAATGGGGGAGGGGAGGACCTGCAGACTGAAAGCCACATGTGGCCCTCTAGGTCCTCAAGTGCAGCCCTTTATTGTCATTGAATCTTGGATTCAGTCAAAGGGCCACACTTGAGGACCTAGAGGGCTCCATGTGGCCTCAAGGCCGCAGGTTCTCCACACTTCACCTAATCAATAGTTTTAGGGACAGGTAAATAGGGCATTCCATAACGATAGCACATATGGAAGTGTGAGGAAGTCACATTTTCTAAAATACAGCCATGCTCTGACTATGTAAAGGATGCTACTCTACTTCATGTTATCATATACATTTGAAACTGGATACCTGCTCCTTCCAGACACATCCTGCTATGTAAACAGAATGAATTGGGTGCTTTAAAGATGCATTATGTGTCACTGAAATGACTTTTTCTGACCACTGACTTATTTGTCAAGCATCCTCCATTATAATAACAATAATAATAGCATTTACATGTTACTTTAAGGCTTAAACAGTACTTTATTTGCACTATCTCATTTGATGCTCACAATAGTTCTGTGAGGTAGGTGCTATTATTGTTCCCTTTTTACAGATGAGGCAACTGAGGCTGAGAAGTTAAGTGACTTGCCCAGGGTCACAAACTGGTAATAGGACTTGAACTCAGGTCTTCTTGATTCCAAACCCAACATTCTGACCACTGAGCCACCAAAGCTTAACCGAGCATGCCAATATAAACCTTTGGATCTAAATAAAGACACCCCCCCATCCCAATAAAAGAGACCACAGAGAAGATGAAAATACTCTCATATCAGATGATAAGCTGCTTTCATATCAAAGAGATATCTATTACTGAGGAAATAATTTGACAAATGCCATTTTAGGGTTATCTGCCCAAACCCTCAAAAAGTTCACAAAATCATAGGATTTTAGAGCTGGAAGGGATGAGATGATGTTTCCAATGGTAACAATCAATTAGGGGGAAAGTTGCTGAATCAAAAGAAATCTATAAATTAAAGGGGGAAAAAAAGCTGATTTTTTCCACATGAAACACGTGGATTCTGAGCACTTATCTATATTAATGTTGAAAGCATAGCAATTAATATTTTACAACAATAGCTTATAGGTATACATATATAATTTGTAATTAAATAATTGAATTTATAGAATTAAATAAATTATAATTTAAAAGGAGCTTTAACACAATCAAGAAGCATTAAACACTTACTTTGGCCAAGTACTGTGTTAAATGCGAGGAATATAAATACAAGTAGAAAAAAAAGACAGTCCCTACATTTAAGAGGATTACAGCCTAATGTGGAAAGACAACACATGAAAAGAAGCTGAAAAGAGATGGATGGAGATACACCAGCAGGGGGATGGTAGAGTGTCTTGCTAGAGTTCTCAATGTCAAGAGGAGAGTCTAGAAAGGAATAAAGATATGGCTGATTTGGGCATCCAGCTTACAAAGGAGATTTAGGGAAGAACCAGCCAATCAGAGAAGAGGTTGAAGGGGAGGAGAGTATTTCCACTGTGAGAAGTCCTGTGGTGGCGTGTACTTCCAGAGTGAAGACCTTTCTGCTGCATGGTGGAAGAAGCATGGAGAATTAGAAGTACAGCTTCATTTGATCCTGAAGCTTGTTTAGTTCTCTCCAATTCAGAGATAAACAGAAACTCAGAGGTTAAGTGACTTGCAGCAGTGGCAGAAGGGACTTAAATTCAAATTTTTTAACAAATCTGTGTAACTGACTGTTGGACATCTCCACCTGGATATCCTACATGCATCTCAAATTCAGCATTTCTAAGCAAAACTCAGTATTTAACCCCCTAAAACCACCTCTCCTTTAAACCTTCCTAATTCTATCAAAAGCATCCCATTCTTCTAGTCATCCATGACTGTAACCTAGGTGTCATCCTCAACTCTTTCCTCTTCCTCACCCTCCATATCCAAACAACTGTCAAGTCCTGTAAATGCTAATTCAACATTTCTCACATTGGTCCTGTTCTCTCCATTCATACAACCACCACATCATTCATTACCCTTTGCCTGGACTACTGTCTTCCAGTCTCTCCTTTCTTGAATCGATCTTCCACACAACTGCCAAGCTGATATTCCTAAAACTAGAGTCTAATCATATCATTCCCCTGTTAAAGAACCTTCAATAGTTCCCCACTGCTTCTAAGTTAAAATACAAACTCCTAAGCTCAGCGTTTAAATCCTTCACAATGTATCTCCAACCTATTTTCCAAGATTTATTGTATATTGCCCCCATTTTAGCCAAATTCACCTAGATTTTTCTATTTCTTAAACTTAAAAAATCTCCTATCTCTAGGCTTTTGTACAGTCTCTCAAGCCTTCAAAGCACTCCCTTCTCATCAATTGTTAAAATCCCTAGCTTCTTCCATGATTAACTCATGTGCCACATCTAAAAGGAAACCTTTCCTAATATCTACAGTAGATAGTAATCTACCCATCATCTTTAAATTATACACATTATTGGATTACATGTTACATCTCCCAGTAAACTCCCAAAGTCCTAGACATTTTCATTTTTTCTTAATGCCAGCACTTAATATCATGCTTTGAACACAGTAACCACATAATAAATACATGTTGGATTTAATAGGTCTATATCTCAAAGATATTAAAAAAAAGAAAAGGAGCTATTTGTACAAAAATATTTACAGCAACTCTTTTTGTGGCTAAGAATTGGAAATCAAAGGGTTGTCTACCAACTGGGAAACAGCTGAACAAGCTATGGTATATGATTGTGATGGAATACTATTGTGCTATAAGAAATGACAAGCAGGATGATTTCAGAAAAACCTGGAAAGAGACTTACATGAACAGATACAAAGTGAAGTGAACAGAACCAGGAGAACACTGTACACAGTAACAGCAATATTGTACAATGAAGAACTATGAATGGCTCAGCAATACAATGATCCAAGATAATCCCAAAGGACTAATAAAGTATACTACCTTCTTCCAGAGAAAGACCTGATATTGGCTGAATACAGACTGAAGCATGCTATTTTTCACTTTCTTTCTTCCATTCTTTTTCCTTTATTCAAGTCTTCTTGTACAAAATGACTAATATGGAAAGGCTTTACATGATTACACCTATGTAACCTATATCTGAATGCTTACCATCTGAGGAAGGAGGGAGGTAAGAGAGGGATAGAATTTGGAACTCAAAACAAAAAGAAATGTTTTAAAAGGATTTTAAATAGTTTTTTTTTAATTTCCTATGTCAACATAGTAAATTATCACAAAAAGGACCTACTTTAAATGAGTGATACATTGAAAAATATATGGTATGCTAGTCAGCATAAACTTTTTTTTTTTTTACTACTCAGACGAGGAAGTTGCTAGGATTTTTCCTAATAGTCAACTTGCCTTTTTTTGGAAAAAAATGTAAAAATTGCTTCTTTTCTAACACAGACTTGTATTTATAGTATTCCTTCAATTACATGTATATTTGTTGTTTTCCAAATAAAGGAATCAAATCTTGTGAAGTGGGTAATTGTGTTACTAATATAGAAGTGATAACATTAGTGGGCTGTTATGGCTGACTGGCCCTCAAAGAAGCTATTAAATGCACTTCCCTCAAGAGGGATCATAGGAGCCTAGATTTAGCACTGGCAGGAACCTTAGAATTCATCTAGTCAAAACCCCTCATTTACAGAGGAAGAAGCTGAGTCTCAGATAAGTTAAATGATTTGCACAAGGTCACATAGCTAGAAAACAGAAGAGCTGGGATTTTAACTCAGCTTCTCAATTTCAACATTCTTCTCAACAAAAACAGGACTAGAACAGACAATTTGTTGTTGTTCAGTTGTTTCAGTCATGTCAACTCTTCATGACCCTATTTGGTATTCTCTTGGCAGAGATATTAGAGCAGTTTGCCATTTCCTTTTCCAGCTCATTTTACAGATGAGGAAACTGAGACAAAGAAGGTTAAGTCACTTGCTTAAAGTCACACTGCCAGTTAAGTGTCAGGCCTGACTCCTGGCTCGGTGCTCTATACAATGTATCATTTAGCTGCCCAGAACAGACAATAAAGACACAATTTCTGTTGGGTTGTCTCAGTCATGTCTGATTCTTCCTGACCCTCTTTGGAGTTTTCTTGGCAAAGATACTAGAACAGTTTGCCATTTCTGAGGCAAACAAGGTTAAGTCACTTGCCCCAGGTTACACAGTTATAATATTGACATTTAAATGGGAGTTTGTAAAGTGCTTCAAAAGTTTTGTCTCTTAAAGAAGGTTAAACTCTCCTTTGAAGTTTTGTTTACATTATGACTTCCCTTTGTCAAGATGGCATAAAGGTAAAACTTCAAGAAACTGTTCCCAATTACCAGGAATTTTTATTTTAAAAAAAATTAATAGAACTATAATGCTTTAGCTTCTGAATGACAATTTCATGTTTCTTTGCAATGCTAAGTCTCAATAAATGAGGTTTTAATGGTCAAATTATCTGGTATATTAAGCCTCCATTTTGGGGAATGGCCCAGACCAGCAATCCCTCATTCTCCAGACTGTATAACCATGCCCATAGGGTATCTCTTTTCATCTCTTTACAACCCTCAGTTCCTCTTTATATGTTGAATTACCCCCTTAGAATGTAAGATCTTTTAGGGCAGAGACTGTCTTTTTCTTTTTGCTTGTATTTGTATTCCTGGTATTTAGCACAGTACCTGGCACAGAGTTGGAATGTTTGTTGATCTGACTTGACCAGCACATGATATTATTATACAATAGGAAGTCAGAGTCCTGAGTTTTCACCAATAGGAAAATAACCAAGAATATAGTTGATGCCTTCTTTCTGAAAATAGAGGAGTTTGCTATACTACCTAGTAGACAACTTATCTGAAAACACACTTTTTAGGGTGTTTCAATTAAAGGGCAAAAAACTAATTTCTCCCAGGAAAGAAAACCACATTAATTATTTGTAAAGCAGATTTTTTTTTAAGAACTCACAGTAATATTGTGGTGATAATATGATTGAAGATCTGTCCCCACCCATTCAATAGGCCTCAGGGAGGGCCAGTTAAGAAAGGCAGGCTCATATCTTTGTGATGATCTGTGACTAAAGATCTTTCCCACACCCTTTTGCTGATTGGATATGAAGCCCTTGGGCCCTAAAAAGAGTATATACCCCCAGAAGGTAGCTATTGAGAACTGAGAATTCAGAAGTCAGAAGAGAAGCAGAATTCAGAGTTCAGCCCAAGGAGAAGGAATAAGAACTCCAAGTTCACATTGCTGCGGAAGCAGGTGCTGAGCAGAGAGTGGAAACCAGGGAGCTTCAGAGACCAGAGAACTAAGCGGGGACAGGACATAGGCAAGCAGACAGTTAGGATTTGTGAGTGGGTTACAGGATGACTTGGCTCTTTGCTGTAATACTGTGTTTTAATCTCCTTGTTGCTACATTGAGGTAAGCTTACTGGTTTTGGAATACTATTACTGCTCCATGGAACTGGAATTACTGGTTCTGGGATTTGATCCTCTGGTGCCTAAATAAAAGTTATACTTCCTCTGCCTTCTACCTAGAGAGTTTTTCATACTTTGCAATTCCGAACCATACAGGCATGTTCATGGTCATCCTCAAGGTCATGAATCTTGCCTTACTGATACAAACATATTCCATGAAAATGTAATGAACTACTAGAAATCTCCAATTCAAATTCCAAGAAAACTGAAAAATTCTTTAACAAATAAATATGGTAAGTTTATACAAGATTTCTGTCAATTAGGGAATCTAGTTAGCCTCAAATGATGCAAACATGAGAAGGAAAAATGGAGAAGCAATCTCTTCTGTTTATGCCAAAGAATTACTATAGAATTAACACTTATTTACAGTTCCCCAGGAAAACTTTTTCTCCTCTCTTATAATTCTCCACAAAACTGTGTTTGCCTAAAAGATTTATCTTACTGAGCTAAGAGTTAGTCACATCAGCTCCAGGACTTTTCTTCCCCAGCATTCAGTCATTCATTTATGTTCTTCTCTTCATGACCCTGTGGACCATATCATGCCAATACTGTCCATGGGGTTTTCTTGGCAAAGATAATGGAGTATCATCCTTCTTCTCCAGTGGATAAAGGCAAACAGAGGATAAGTGACTCTCCCAGGGTGACACGGCTAGTACGTGTCTGAGGCTGGATTTGAACACAGATCCTCCTGACTCCAGAGTGGTGCACTATCCACTGCACCACTTAGCTGCCCCTTTGTCTATTAAATAATGAAAGCAATAATAGCTGTACTACCTACCCCATAAGTACTGCTGTGAAAGGCAAATGATAACATATGCCAAGTGTTTTGCAAACGATTACGTGTCAGCATGTATCATTATGTGCTATGTCGTTATTTAAAAGTTTATTCTTGTGGTACACTGAGAAAGGACGGAGGGAAGAGGGATTTGTATAATACCTACTATGTCCCAGGAACCGTTATAATAAGAGTTCTACAAATACCTACTCTAATCTTCACAACAACTCTACAAGGAAGGTGGAGTCATTATTGCCATTTTATAATTGAAACTGAGGCAAGCATGACTTGCCCAGGGTCGCATAGCTAGTAAGTGTCTGAGGCTGGATTTGAACTGTGATCTTCCTGATTCCTGGCCTAGCACTCTCTCCACTGAGATCTGTAGTCAGGTGACCTAGGTTCAAATTCTGACTGTCACCTCCAGCCTAAGTGACCTTGGGCAAGTCACTGATCCATTCTGAGTCCCAGCTTCTTTATCTACAAAAGCAAAGAGCAGAATTAGACAACTTCTAAAATCCCTCCTAGCCACAAATCTAAGAACCTAAAAGCAAAAGAGTAGAAACATCTAGGAGGAAGAGAAAGACAGAATGACTGAGGCTCAGGGCATACCAGACAGTAACATGGCGGGGATGTGACTATAGAGAACATGCAAGAGATTGTCAAGGGACAGTGGGCTCAGCCTAAGGGGGAAGAAGAAGAGATAAAGCTGGAAGGGTACGATAACACCAGATTGCAGAAGACCTTGAATTCCAAGTAAAAAGAGCTCTAACTTGACTTGGCGAGCACCAAGGAGCCACTGAAGATTCTGTCCACAAGAATGACACGAAGAGATGGGGAGCATTGACTGGAAGGGGAGATTTGGGGATGAAGGAAAAGGGCAGGAAGGTCTAATATATAATATATATAATATATAATATATAATAATGCCTCTATAGGCAGACTTGTGAGGAGGCTGTTGGAGGTTATTTGGATACTCCAAGCTGAGGAGAGCAAAAGACTGGACTAGAGAGATGGCCACGGGAACAGAAAGGAAGAAATGGATGGGAGAGAAATCATAGACCATCCCCACCTCAGATATGTACAAGTTCCCATCTTCCTCATTCTGGGTCTGGCTCCTGCCCCTCATGGCAGTTAGAACCTAACCATTTCCTCAGTAGCCACAGCAACAGCTGTGTAGGGAGGAGAATCTGAGAAAATCTCACCCCACCCACATCCTGTCCCATCTCCTGTCCCCCAAACCATTTGGTGGTTCTAGTAAGGTACTTCAGGGCAGCTAGGTGGTGCAGCAGACAGAGAGCACTGGGCCTGGAGTCAGTAGTACTGAGTTCAAATGTGACCTCAGACACTTACTAGCTGTGTGACCCTGGGCAAGTCACTTAACTTCTGTCTGCCTTCATCCACTGGAGAAGGAAATGGCAAATCGTCCCAATATCTTTGCCAAGAAAACCCTCAATGAGGTCACAAAGAGTCAGACCCAACTGAAACAACAGAACAACAGTAAGGTGTTCCAGGGCACTGATTAATTAGTAAGAATTCCATGCCTCCTATCCTCTTTTCATTTTGATTGGACCTCTCCCAGGTCAGTAGGCATGAATAGTTTATGACTGCATCTCACATCTCCTCTCTTTTCCCCCAAACCCATCCCTCTTAAGAAATAAAAATAAGTTTTTAAAACTTCTTGTTTCTCTCCAGGATATCACCATCCTACTAGTTTACAACACTAGTATCATCTTTGACTCTTCCCTCTCCCTCATCAATCAGCAGCTAAAAACTGTTATTTCTCCCTCCACGTCTCTGTCCCCTTCTCTCTACTCACATCACCACCGCCATAGTCCAGACTCCCATTGTCTCTCACCTGGACCACCGCAATAGCCTACTGACTGATCGGCTGCCTCAAGTGTCTCCCCTTCCCAATCCATCCTTCACACAGACACCAAAATGGCATTCCCAAAGCAAAAGTCCGACTATGTCCAAACTCCGGGAGCTCCTCATTGACTCTAGGGTCAAATATTATTTTATTTTTATCCCAATCTTTTTAATTTCTCTTATTCATGTAAACCGTATAATGTACATCACTATTTTATAGTTATATAGGTATATCATTTGTTAATAAGCAGGCTTGATTTTCTTAATGAAAAAGGAATGCAATAAAAAATTTTTGGAGCCCAATCCTGTAGGGAATTAGAGGTGCAAGTCAGGAGTCCAAAAGAAAGGTCAGCATTAGGAAGATCTACCTAGAGACACGTGAAGCCCTGGACTGAATAAGAATATTAATATAGTGAAAATTAAAAGAATAGGATGAAGAAATATAAAAAGCAACAGATGAGGAACAGCCAGAGAGGTTAAGAGAAAAACCAGGAGAATGTAGTGCTTCTAAATCCAAGGAAGAGGAATAGCTCTGAAAGAGGGAGATCACAGTATGACAGGGATAGAGTTAAAAGGGTGGTCACAGTACCAAATGCTACAGATGGATCAGGGAGGATGAGGAATGAAAGGTGATACAATACTTAGGAAGTCATAGGAAGTCACTGGTGACTTCCTAGAGAAAAAGATTGAAAGCAATTTCATTAGATTATTAGGGGCACAACTGAGATTGCAAGGGGTTGAGGGAAAAAATATGAGTAGTGAAGAAATATAGACACCTCTTTCCCGCCAAAGTTAGTAGTGAAGAACAGAAAAGAGAGAGCAAGGAGTACCTGGGTGGAGTGGAAGAATCAAAGAAAAGAGTTTTTGGTTTGTTTTGGGTTGGGTTTTTTTTTCCCACTGGGATCAGGAAGATTTAAGCATGTTTGTAGACAGATGGGAAGGTGCTAGTGCAGATACTTTACATTAAACCAATGCAAAATGCATACTCTCAACTCTCCCAGCCTGCAGTTTAGGCTGAAAGCATAAAGGTTCCTTAGTGCTAAGTGTCACTCTTGGGCTCTCTCCTTACCTGAATTAAAACAAACATACTGATCCCTCTCTTGAAACCTGGATGCAAGATAGTCAGCTAACAGTCTCTTATCACACCCCTTTACCAAGTAACTGCGGTCAACCAAGCATGTTCAACAGAAACTCTCCTGCTACTGATCTCCTTGTAAAGGCACCTGACCTCAGGGCAGAATGTTCTTAGATTAAGCACTTGAACAGCTGCCAGAATGACACACTCCAGTCCCCATACAGCTTCACAAACAAATACAAGATGCTATTTACTCACACCATCATTCAGCATAAGAGAGAAAGTACAGTGCTCCCTAAAATATACCTTAAAGGAGTCAGGACTCTAGGAAATAGGCAATCTTTGAGCCGTCTAAGGTATTCACTTTAGCAGAAACCCCCTGGGTCTATAAAATGCCTTGGGGAATAACTCTAAAAAGACCTGACTCATACAGATACCATATACAAGGCAAACACTATACTTATATTCTGGAAATTTTTAAGTGTTTGCTGAATTGGAAATATACAAATGCATATACTGAATCAGCCCATAATTCCACCATCAGTTCTCCCATTCCTAGGGCTTTCCCTCCGAGATTACTTTGCACTTAATATATATCTTGTATTTACAGGTACTTTCATGTGCAAAATTATACAGAACAAGCATGGTTTGGAAGAAGAAATAAGAAGATGCTCCCAACCCACCCCTTGACAGGTTCCCAGGTGTTGTACATTGCACAATTTCGGGATTGGGTTGTGATGATTTTTCTCCTCTTTTTTTTTGTCTTTAAAAATGTTATGGGTTGTAAACTAAAAATAAAAATTCTCAAAAAACATATGTTATGGGGGCAGCTAGGTGGCGCTGAGAGTAGAGCACAGTCAGGAGGACCTGAGTTCAAATCCAACCTCAGACACCTGACACATTTACTAGCTGTGTGACTTTGGGCAAGTCACTTAACCCCAATTACCCTGCCCCCCCCAAAAAAACTATGTTATATGGTATGGCTTTTTGGGAAGGGGCAGAACAGAGGAAGGAATAAATGCTGGAGGAACTATGATGATGTATAGAAACAAATAACATCAATAAAAACTTTTTTTTTTTCAAAAAAAAGGTACTAAATGTTTGCTGAACTGAATTTAAAAAGCAGATAACAGTGGGAGAAATATATGCCATTTACATAGTACATTTAGCAAATATATCATCCACAATAACCAAGCAAATATGTTGAGGAACAGATCAGAGGAAGTAATTGAGGATGCAGGTGGGTGTACACCAGATAAGTCTGGAAAACTAGGAAATGTGGTGTGTACTCTGTAAATACCCTGCCTTTAGAAACTGTTTTGTAAATATGTTGCTTTATATGTTAATGTATAAAAAGCCAAGACCTGGGAAGAAATTATCTTCTGAGATGCAAAAATAATGAAAGGTTATGGACTAGATTTTTAACCTTCCTCCCCATATTAATATCTCTTTAGTAAGCAAATCTCTAAACTGAAAGTAAGATCCAAACCACAAAAGAGTAATAAAAAAATCAAGTGAAGTTCATTCAAAATGACTGAAGGCCAAATAAAATTATAAACTTAGGGGAAATGCCAGGCAAAAGATTCTAATACCATTATTCTAACATCTGACGCTTGAAGATAAATAAAGATTTAAACATGGTAGCCCATGCCCAGAGAGACAGAAGATGGGAGTATTGTTATGAGGAACAGTAAGAAAAACCAGTCTGGCTAGAACATAGATGCCACACTTGGCAAATCTGCTGATGATGCAAATTTTAATGAGTAGCCAACAAGGGAGATGATAGAATCAGTACTGAAAACTAACCAGAACAGAACAATGGACCAAAGCAAAGGAGACATTCAGTGTAATAAGGATAAATGCAAAGTTGCGCACTCAGATTCAAAACATCAACTATCCACATACAAATCAGGGCAAATGTGTGAATGGCTGCCAAATCAACAAGGAGGTCTGTGGTCCTACTGGCACCTGCCCTGGTTAGACTAGGCCTACGGTATGTTGTCCAGTTCTGGGTATTACCTTTTGGGAAAAGCATTGTTGGCAAGCTGAGGCATATCCAGAAAAAAGCAATCAGGATGGTAAAGAAGGACTCAAAACTATGTTATCCAAGAACCAGCAGAAGGATTGACAGAATAGTAGATTTAGAGCCACAAGGAACCTCATTTTACAAAAGAGAAAACTGGAGACCAGTTAAATAGGGATTATTTAAAATCCAGAGATTAAAAAACTTACCCAAAATCAAGCGGCCAAAAAGTGGCTAAAAAGTGGCAGAGTCAAGATTTCATGATGTCCTGTTTCACTTTTTTCTCTGTATCATTTAGAGCATTCTATATGGTACTTCACACCACAGTGTTTACTTAACTGATTATATTGCTACTGAGTAAAAGCATACCCATGTGGGACAAGGAGAAAGCAGAGAGGGAGGGAATAAAGAATACTGTGTTAAGTGCTTTACAAATATTCTCTTTTTTTGATCTTTGCAACAGCTCTGCAAGGTAGGTAGTATAGATAGTATCCCTATTTTATCATTGAGGAAACTGAAGCAAGCAAATGTTAAGTGACTTGCCCAGGGTCACACAGCTTAGTAAATGTCCAAGGCTGGATTTGAACTCAGATCTTCCTGACTCCTGGACTAGCACTCTATCTACTGGGATTTATAGTTGATCCCAAAGCTGGGCAGCCAGGTGGCAAAATGGATAGCACTAGGCTTGGAATCAGGAAGATAGCTTCATGAGTTCAAATCTGGCATCAGACACTTAATAGCTGTGAGACACTGGGCAAGTCACTTAATCCTGTTTGCCTCAGATTCCTCTTCAGTAAAATGAGAAGCTGAAGAAGGAAATGGCAAACCACTCCAGTACCTTGTTGCAACAATTTGGCTAGCTGCTGCTGTGGGAGTGAAAGACCAACACAAGCCCAAAGAATGCTGCCAGCACAGGTTCTTTGATCTGCTTTACTAAGGAAAGTAACCTTTAGGGGTTAACCATCTTACTTTAATCCAACATATATATATATCATTCACTTAGTTCAGGGGAAAAGCCAGCACCCTGAACTTCAGAGCGAATTAAACAAATTACAAAGATACATTATAAACAGACCAAATACAATTCATAGTTACCAAGAAGGCATCAACATCTGGGTTCACAAGCCGGAGGGCTCTCAACTATAGCCGCCCAGAGTCTCCATATCAACACTCCTCTAAGAGCGAGAGCCCCCACAAATAGTTCTGTTCTCTCTTTTTATACACTCTTTAGCCATCATCAAACTTCTTCTGAAAACCAGAACTTAAGCTCCTACTATTGGCTCTGGTCTTGGCAACTCCCTTTAGGACCCTGAGGGCTTCATGCCCACATAGGCTTAGCACCTAGTAATTATGGGTTTGGGCCTGGGGCTTTGCACCTAGTAAGGCTCAATCAAAGACACTTAATTTATCATTCTAAAACAGTAAGAAAGTCCCACCTTAGTTACCAATGCACTTCACACACCCCCACCCCCACCCCCCCCCCCCAGGATACATGACTTTACAAAATGTAAACAGCCATAGATCCTCGAACAAATAGAGACATTATACACTGTGATCCAATCAATCAGGGTACTAAAATATGTCATTCACAACAAAACAAAACATTCAGTGTCATTCCCAAATACTTGTTTACAATACACCACCCACCCCTCCTTAAAAGCAAGTTAATCTCTTCAATCAATCTGAGTATCCAAGTAAAAGTACTTCTTGGGGGTGGGTCCTTCTTCCCACACTGTCTTTGCAGGTTTCCTCTCAATACCCTCGGGCACCAGCACGCTTTAGTTAGCAAAGTCCCAAAGCAAACAAAAAGTCCAAATAAAGTTCTCTTAGGGACATGTCCTTCTCCCCATACTGTTCCAGTTGCCCCTTCCAAGTCCTGAGGGGCAATTAGGCAACAGCTTGGGGTGCCTGGGGGTCAAAGGCACTTCCCCCACCCCACCATAAACAAATCCATCTCTCCTTCCTGAGTCCCAAACAGCCCCAGGAGGAGGCAGCAAAAAGGCACACTAGTTGCAAAGTTTTCATCTTTCCCCAGGGCTGAATTCCAAGCTCCTGGGTTCCTGGTCCTCTAGTTCTGGCTGGCTCAACCCAAAGACACTTAATTAATTTATCATTCTAAAACAGTAAGAAAGTCCCACCTTAGTTATCAATGCATACCTCTGCCAAGAAAACCCCAAAACGAGGTCACAAAGAGTCAGACATGGCTGAAAAATGACTGAACAACGACCCGAAGCTGGAGTTCTTTCCACTGCACCACACGTTCAGCCTGGAAAAGAAGAGATAAGGGCAAAATGAGATGATAACTGTCTCTGAGCATCTTGTTGAGACTTATGTGGGCTGGTATCACGGTTAAGACCAGAAGCAAAGAGTGCAAATTACAAGACTGTTAGGTCAAAAAGAATTTTTTTTAAACTACCTCACAAATAGAGCTATTCCAAAGTGGAATGCCCTACCTTAGGTGATGTCTTCTATTACGGAATTGTCTCAAACTGAAGCAGGAGAACTACTAGTCAGGGATCTTACAGAAAGGCTACTAAGATATGAGTAGGACTTGATGGCTTTTGAAGCCCCTTCTAGCTCTAAGACTATGGGATTAACAAGAATGGCTAACATTTATATAGTACTTACTATATACCAGGCACTGGGATAAGCCACTTACAAATAATGTCTCATTTGAGCCTCACCAAAATCCTGGGAGAAGGGCGCCATTACATCTCCATTTTACGGACAAGGAAGCTGAAGTAGAGGTTAAGTGGCTTTCCCAGAGTCATACAGCTATTAAGTGTCTGAGGCTGGATTTGAACTCAGGTCTTCCTGACCCCAGATCCAGCACTCTATCCACTTGACCACCTTTTATACTCATCATAACAACAACAGCAAGCAGCATACTAGCAAACAAGTTTGCCCATCATTCTGAGGAAAGGATTCCAACCTCAAAAAGACCAACCACTTGTCTCCAAACTTATTCCTCTATTATCTATGCTTACTACATGGAATTTTATAATGACATAAGAGAGGAAAAATCTCGATTGGCTTCTAAAAGTGTAAAACGTGTAGCCCAAGGTCTCCCCAAAGAAAAGGCCATCTTTTTACCTTCTGACTTGTTTCAGTAAAAATAAGCTAGGCCAAATATAAGAACTTTATTCAATGTGCAATACTACTCCACTTTAAATAAAATTCTGTATGCTTGACTGCAGCACTGTCTAATTTAACTGATTTATATACACTAAGTTTAGAAGCTATATACTGTACAGCATACTGATAAAAATATATTTGATTAAATGTCAATTGTTCTCATTTCTATTTTTAAAACTGGACATCTGGTCCTTGGGAAAGAATCTAATTATAACTTCAACATGAAAGAAGAAACTGTCTATTTTAATTAAAATAACCACACTTTTTCTATCTTAAACGTGAAGACTGTTGGTTACCCTAAAGTAGACACTACACAAATTAAGAGTTTTACTGTCTCACTTGTTTGTCAATACAAAGAAATGACTCATGAAATTCTTCCTGCTTAAAGCATCTCTTCTCTTCTCAGTGGCTATGATCAGACCTATCAAGGGGCATGTTTTTCAGGTATTTAGTTATTTCTGGCACAAGGTTATATAAAACATTTTCTAAAGCTGAGTGTGACAAGTATATTTTCATTCCACTGGCTTTCTTAATTGTGCCTTTAATCAAAAGAAGATAACTGAAACACAATTATATGTTCATCAGCAGATAATAATAACAAAATAATATTCTAAAAGGGGCAGGTAGGTGGCACAGTGCATAGAATTCCAGGCCTGGAGTCTGGAAGACTCATCTTCATGACTTCAAATCTGGCCTCAAATATTTAATAGCTGTGTGACCCTGAGCAAGTCACTTAACCCTGTTTGCCTCAGTGTCCTCAGCTACGAAATGAGCTAAAGAAAGAAATGGCAAACCACTCCAGTATCTTTGCCAAGAACACCCCAAATCAGGTCAAGAAGAGTTGAGCATAATTGAAACAACTGAACAATAAACAGTATCATATCATAAAACAAACAACACACAAGGGAAGCATTTGACACATCTCCAGCAAGAAAAATACCATAGTTGACTCTCTATTATCTATACAAATGGAGAGGAACATGACTATGGGTGATCTAAATCAATGCCTAATGCAAAAATCATTTGGTCTGTAAATGCACTTTTGTTTTTACATTTGAATGCCAGTCTCCCGATTGTTGTAGGTATTTACTACAAATAAAATAATAATTCTGGCTCAGGATTCTAAGGGGCCTTAGAAACTGATAAATTAAAAATAGCTCTTCGAACACCAAAGTACAGAAAGGAACAAAAACATGGTACTTTGTAACTGTAAATATAGACTGTGTACTGAAATGTGCATTTGTTGATTATTAAGCTCATAATGAAAATGAAGGTTTTTTTTTTTTTAATGTTCAGGGAAAGGAAAGGACGCTAAGATAGGAAAATATTTGTCAGAAATATTTTAGACCTTTGATATCCAAGATACATAGACAACTAAGAACAACATATACATACTATAGATGTACATATGTATGTGTGATGACCAACAGTCATTCCCCAACAAATGGTCAAAATTAAATGAAGAAACAATTCTCCAAAAAAATTGTAAACTATTTTTAATATAGTTTTACCACAGGGAAGGATGCTTCAAATCACTAATAAGAAAATTCAAAGTCAAAACAATAACCTTTCATCTTATTTGTTTTGCAATTGTTGTCAGAAGATTGGCAAAGATGGCAAAAGACAGTAAGTCAGTGTTGGAGAACTATGGAAAGATAGACACACACCAATACCCTGTTGGTGGAGCTATGAACTGGGGCAAACATTTTGGAAAGCAATTTGGAATTATGCAAATAAAAAGGCTAAAATTTCTATACCCTTTGACCCACTCATTCCCATTACACATATGCCCCAATGAAGTAACTGACAAAAAGTACCTGTATACATTAAAATATTTATAGCACTTTTTGTTGGCAGCCAAGAACTGGAAACAAAGTAGAGGCTTATCAACTGGGGAATGATTACACAAACTGTAGTACACGAATACAATGGAATATTACTGCACTGTGCAAAACCATGAAGATCATAAAAACAGAGGAGCATGGAAGAGTTTATATGAGCTGATGCTAAGTCGAGTAAACACAGCCAAGAATTCAATATACACAAAGACTACAACAATGTAAATGGAAAAAAATCACCACGAAGTCAACAAGCATGTATTAAGTATCTACTATGTGCTAGGCTCTATGCTAAACAATGGCAACAAAAAGAGGCAAAAATAGTCCCTGCTTTCAAGGAGCTCACAGACTCCTTGACGTAGAAAAGAACTACGTACAAGCAAGATACAGAGGGGATAAACTGGCTATAATCCCTGGAGGATGGCCCAGCATTAAGAAGACAGGATTTCAACAGAGAGTTCAAGGAAGCCAGAGAAAGACTTGAGGAGGGAGAGAATGCCAAGGCATGGGAGACTGTCACAGAAAATGAACACAACTGAGAGAAGGAGCTTCTTGTTGGAGGGACAGATTGTTGAGGATGTAGAAAAGGATAATGCACAAGAAGACTGGGAAGGTAGGAAGAATCCAGGTTGTAAATGGTTTTAAAAGTCAAACAGGATTTTATATTTGATCCTAGAGCTTACAAAAGTTCGAGGGAAGGAGGCGGGCACAGGGAAGGAGGAGGTGGTCACAGGTATGGAACGTTACATATACTGTCAAAACTTTTAGATGAATAATTGGCTTTGCTGATTTTTTTTCCTCTTCATCTTTTTCTTTCTTTAAAAAAAACTGGTATGTGACTTAGTTCTCTTAAAAGAGGAAGGGGAGGTATACAGTATACTGGGGAACGTTTAGGTGATGTAAAATGAGATATCAATTTTTTTTTATAATTCTGGGGAACTAGTACTCCAAACACAAGGCTACTGAGGGAGAATGTTATATTCAGCAGAGCAACTAATAAATTAACAAAATGCTGCCCCAAATTTAAAATTTGCCCTGAGTCATAATAAAGAAAAGCATAGCTCGATTTTCTGCGGATAAGTAACCAAACTTTTAGGGCATGTCTTTAGGAGGAACTAGCTGATTTCACTGTCATCAATCTCGTTAAGAGCAAATACCTTCAAGAAAGAGAGAATATTTTAGAGTACTCAAAAATCAGAATATTGCGTATTACTAAAATTCTTAACTTATTAAATTTATTCCTTAAAAAACTATAGAAGATATAGGCTCTTAATTTTGTAAATTGCCTCTGATTAATCAAACTAGCAATAGAAGCCAGATTTAAAAGAATAGACAAATTTGGCTAGAACTGAAGGTTCCTAGTGGAGTCAATCAGTCAATAAGTAGTAATGGGAGGTAGGAGGACCATAAATTATAGAAGATTTCAAAATTATGAAGCTCAGACTTTATCCCTGTAGGCAATGGAGAGATGCTAAAGGGTGGCACTATTATAAATAGTTTCCAGCTGGCTCACAAGTGAATTCATTGGGTCACAGTATCTCAAAATTTCCAGAGGACCTCAGAGGTCATCTAGTCCAATTTGCTCTAACATTCATCCCTATTCAGTGACACATTAGCCTCTGCTTTAAGGACAATTCAAAAAGTAAATAAAATATTGTAAATCTTCAGTACAGGGGAAAAACATCTAAAGGCAAAAAACATTTTTCTACTAATCTAACAAACTAATCAACTCATCAAAACAGCTAGGTGGTACAATGGATAGGGAACAGGACCTGGAGTCAGTATTTCATGTTCAAATCCAGCTTTAGAAACCTAGGCAAGACACTTAATTGCTCTCTGCCTCAGTCTGCTCCTCTGTAAGATGGATATAAAAATGGCACCTTTCTCCCAGGGTTGTTTTAAGGATAAAATGAGATGATAATGGTAAAGTGCTCTACAAACCTTAGAGTGCTATATAGAAGCTATAACTAATAGCTATATTTTAGCAATTAGTAATTCCTACACATGTTAGCTATTAGAAATAGCTAGCTTTAAATACCAGCTATTACTAATTAACTAAATAAAACCTGGCATGCATGCTGTAGTATATTCCTAGGGAATCTACTTTTAATCTCCCTCCATCTCTCTCTCCCTCTGTCTCTCTCTCTTACACACACACACACACACACACACACATTTTCAACGGAGCTAAAGGACATGCACAAATAGAGGCTTAGGGTTAGTCCCATGGTCCTTGTGATGGGAATGGGAAGAGAGGAAGTGTCCAAGAGGACTGATCACTGAAAGGAAAAGACTTTAAAAGGAAAGACAACTTCCACTAACTATTCTCTTTCACATCTGCTAAGTGTAACAGGGATCTTCAAGTTCTTCCTCAGACTTGCAGCAATGCGCCCGACACTGCACATCAGCTCTTTTGCTGTCTCTTCTGCTTTGTGTGTCTTCTCCTAAGCACAGGTGATTGAAGGGCAATCATGGGATTGCTACAAGCAATCTTGTAAGTGTGAGCATTCGGGAGCTCCTGGATCTCTGAAAAAACTCATCATGGGATAAAATATTCAACACTAGGAAGATGATCCCAAGTCATGTCCTGAGGCTTGCCAAATGATAGGGACCTTGGGAGAGTTACAACAAAGAGCCATGGTGAAGATGAAATGTTTGTCTGACCAAGTGTTTCATGTTTTAATGTATCAACCCAGCTGAAAGTGTAACAGAGCAATGGGTCACAGTATCACACGTATTATCTGTCAACACACTTATGAGTCCTTTGTGTTTGAAGGATGAAATAATTCATTTCCTGTAAGTACCTACTTTGCAATAATGAGCACAAATCCAGAAGGGACTCTTTTAATCTCTTTTGAAAAGATCTTAAGGACCAAACCATGTTCTGTTCAAGACTTTCACTATAGATGAAGTAGGAGTGTCATAAATAGTAACAAATAAACCAAAACCATGTACCTTAATCTGGGGTCAGGCTGCCCGAGGAGATAAACCTGGTCTTCAGGCCTTTAGTGGGGGATGCCCTGAATCCCCTAAGCAGTGAGTATTTACATGAGAAAGTATATGGACAGAAAACTTCTCTTTCTCAACATAAATTTCATGTACTAAAGAAGAAGCTTTTCCTGAGATAGTGGGCAGAGAAATAAGAGGGTTAGAAGAGAACCACTTACTGATACAAAAATGAGATTCTTAGTGTGGAGTAAGAGAGGGAAATGTGGAGAGGGTCATGTTTGCTGGTCATATTTCCCTTCTCTCAGGTAACTTACAACAAGAAACAAATGAAAAGATGAGTCAGAAGTTTCCTGTTTCAAATACCAAGACTTGGCTGCTAGATCAGTGTAGAAGCAGAGACACAGGTACCCTGGAATAGATAAAGAAGGGCTACTATTTCTGCATATAGACTTTCATGAGTAATATAGGTTGTTAAGTTAGAGTGATTCCTGCAATCTGTTTTGTTTTGTTTTTTTTTTCTTTTACCTTTTAGGAAACTGCCAGTATAAAGTAAAAGCAAAATCGTTAGAGGAAGCCATTAGAAAGAAAAAAAATCCCACTATCTTATTTGCTTAATTTAGAATGGATGTTCCTTTGAAGTTTACCATTAAATGAAGGGGATTTTTCTTTCTTAATTTGTCAACTGGAAATGGTTTTCTTGGTGGAGGGCAATAGTTTTTCTCTTAACATTTGATACTTTCCAGTTTCCAACACAGGAATTGTGAATTAATGTTTCTATAAAACTGTTTTTTCTTCTTTTATTCCATCAATTTAAAAATGAGTCCTTAGAATATGAAGACTCTATGTCTTTCTTCACCTCTCTATTATTTCCCTGATACTTCCTTTCTACTCTTGGTGTGTCTGTCACTATCCATCCCACCAATTTGCTGCATCTTTGTTTCAATGGCAAACGGTAACACAACAACAAAAACCCCTCATCTACCCTCTTCCCAAATAATATTTTCTTTTCCCAAGATACAGTGAACAATTCCACTCATCTCAGAGCCCCCACAGCCCCATATATACCCTGTTTTTGATACCTCCTCTAACATTAGTAATATTTGATGCCAACACTCAAAAAGACAAAATGAAATTTCTTAACAAGTGGGAAATATATGGGAAAATATTCAAAAGCAAGGCTTCTGATTAATTTGCTATCTAAATGAAATTCATTTCAAGCCAAATTCAATAAAGCAGTAGGATACTGTACAGGTTCCTGTTAATATAAGAAGATGAAGGTATCTAAAAAGACTCTACTTAGATATGCCAGGAAAATCTGGGGTGGTCCTCTGCATCACTACTCATGCCTAATTTTCAGTGCATTCAAAAAAGTAGACTGATGTACTGTTGGTGACCCATTTTTTCTCCTGATAGGAACAGGTTGGCATAATTCAGTTCTGGACAGTTACTTTAAATTCAAATAAAAGGGCATATTTTTTAAAAGGCAACAACTTTCTTTTGGTCCCCAGCGAGACATTCTGACCAATCTTAATTCTCAGAATCAGTCTGCTGACAACTCTGCAAGGCTCTACAAAAGGCAAAAGGGTCCTTGGAAAGGACTCTGGCTGAGAAGTAGAATGGGATTCTTCATGGGATCACAGTGGTAAGAGAAACTTAAGAATTGATATAGCCTCTTCTTTCTGTGTCCATGTATCAATCAGAACAGTAATCCTTAAAAGTCAGCTGTCTGGCCAGTTCTCAAAGGCACTGCACCACCTCATAATTAAGAGATACCTCCAAATGTCAAATCACTATCATTCTAATTGAGTTAAAGTTCTTTTATCTTCTTATGAGGAAATAGAGTAACTGTTCAACTCAAGTACAGTGCCTCACACAGAGTAAGTCCTAAATAAACGTTGAATAAATGAATTTTTATAATACCCTTTCATTCATATTCAATGAGCATTTATTAAGTGCCAACTCAGTGCCAGGCATTAGATATACAAAGACAAATGACAAACAGTCATTTGTTACATGGGAGGGCTTTAGAGGGAATAGGAAGACATTGAAAGCTGGAGGGGAACAGGAGGGGAATGGGAGAGGGTATTAATAGTGATGCCCCCCCAAAAAAGAAGAAAAAAGAAAAGAGTATCAATGAAATATTTTAAAAATACACAGAAGAGAGGGAACACAGATAAGTAGCTCAGTATTGGTACTACTGTGTTAAATTTAATCTAATTTATAAAATCCCAAATTTATGGTTTCATAAACAATCTTTCCTTTGTATACAGAAATGTTCACATTTGCTGATGTTTCTCAAATTCATAACAAAATAAAAACAAGTGAAATGAGACTATCCACAAAGCTCCTGGTGGGATGGGAAGACAGGTGAGGAAAAAGACACAGACAAAGTGATCTGGAATGGGATAGCAATAACAACTGGGAAGGAATTGGGAAGGCCTACGATAAGGGCATTTGAGTGACTCTTAAAGGGAGTTAGGAATTCAAGAGGTAGAGATAAGGAAGAAGAGCATTTCAAGAACCAGGGACAGATAGGGCAAACTCTGGAGGTGAGAGGTGGCATGCCCTTGAAGAACATGATCCCTAATAAGAGTCCCTCTAATTAAGAGATTTGGTAAATCCATTCCTTTAATCTCTTCTCATAAGATCCATTTATTAAGTCTTCAGTCCTTTCCATTGATCCCTTCTGAAACATCATTGTATCTTGTCAGAAAGTAAAAGGCAGACTTAGTGATCTAGTACTAAAGGACCAATTCCCATTGGCAGACAGGACAGCAGAAAGAAAACCAGAAAGACTAAACTCAACCCTCATCTTTGACATATACTGGCTACAAAACCCAAGGAAGTCACTTAAACTTTCAGTGCCCATACAAATTTCTCAAAGACTAAGAGTTGCAGAGCTGATACTGACCTGCATTGGCAAAAGGAATTTACACACACACACACATACACACACACACACACACACACACACACATCCTACTTTATGGGCTCTACTTACTGAGATTAATGTGAGAGTAATGCACTGAAAATCTTAAATCGCTACATAAATATAAATCATGGTTATATAGGCAGTTCTGGACCCAATGCTAAAAAGTAAACCAGTTATTAATTCTCAGAGGGTCATAGGACCATAGATCTAGAACTGAGAGTGAGGCCATCTGGTCCAATCCCTTCATTTTACAAACGAAGAAACCGAGATTCAAAAAGGTTAAACAATTTTCCTAGGATCACACTACCATTAAGTGTTAGAGGCAGGATATGAACCTAGCATCTCTGATGCCAGAGCAGTTGTTCTTTTCTCCATGTGTTGCTTCCTCAAACTGGATTTAATACTTAAAACTGCACTGACTTTTATTTATACATTTAAACATTTAGACTGTATTTACACATGAAAGAAAAAGACTTACCATTTTAAAAAAAGAGCTATGAAATCAGGTGTCTTTCATAGCTATGGCTAGAAAGACTTCTTAACCAAACAAAGGATAGATCACAAAATATATAATAGCTCATTTTGAGCATAAAATTTAAAAGTTTTGCAGAACACAAGCAGTAAAACTAGAAGAAGGAAAGCTACTGACCGGCGAAAAGGGAATGAACAAAAATATATGCAAGACCAAGAGTTATTCCACAATGGATAAGTGGTAAAAGGAAATGAACATTTCACAAAAGAATTGTAAATTATTAATAACCACATGAAAAAAGTCCTAAATTAGTAATAACGCAAGAAATGCAAATTTAAAAAATTTTTAAACCTCTGGGATATCATATTTGCCAATGTAGCATATTTTTCAAGATGACAAATGCTAGAAATAGTCAATGCTGAAAAGGGTATGACAGGCACATTAATATATACTTGGTGGGATTCTGCATTCTGGAAAGCAATTTGGAATTAATCTAAAGAAAAGTGACTAAAATGTCCATACCCTTTAGATCTCATTGTTTGGTACATACCTATAAGGAGGTCAAAAAAAGTATCTATGACCTTTTGACAAAATATTCATAGAAGTACTTTTTGTGGTAGTGGAAAAAATACTGGAAACAGAATAGATGTGCATCAGTTGGGGAATGGAAAAGCAAATTGTGACAAATGAATGTAATGAAATATTATACCATAAGAAATGATAAATAGAATTTATTTTCTAATGAGAAAACAAAAAAATCTAAATTTCATAACATTATAAATACTAAGAAATGAGAAAATGCATCTTTCTCCATTCTCTGCAGAGATGGGAGACTTTGGATGTTGAACAGGACATACATTGTTTGGACTTAGTTAATGCGTATCAATTAGTTTTGTTGAACTGTTTTTATTTCTACTTTTTTTGTTCTCTGTTATAAGGGATGGTTTCCTGGAGAGAACAGGGGAAAGATATATTTGAAAATGAGGGACATGTAAAAGCAAAGGATATCAATAAACACACATATAAGTGTGTGTGTGTATCTGTGTGTCTGCGCGTGCACATGCACATAGTACACAGAGAGTTCGCTCGCCTCAAAATCTAAATGAGTTGAAGTTCTGCCTCTGACATAAAAAAATCATTTGGCCTCTCAGTGTCCCAGGCATGTTTCCAAGAATATAAATTGCGTAGAAGGTACAGATAGTTCATTGATAGAAGTCATTCTCCACTGGGAGCTTCCTGAACAAATGAAATCTCAATCTCAATCTCTCTCTCTCTCTCTCTCTCCCCCATTGTGTGTGTGTGTGTGTGTATATATGTATGTCTATGCATATATATACATACACATACATTTATATTTTTTAAGTACTGAATTATTTTTACACTAGCTAAAACTCCAATGGTCCCTGGATAGATGATCTTCATGACCAAATTCT
>CM053622.1:199921277-199934909 GCA_028646595.1 Phalanger gymnotis | reverse complement strand
GAGGGAAGGAGGAAGGAAGGAAGGAAGGAAGGAAGGAAGGAAGGAAGGAAGGAAGGAAGGAAGGAAGGAAGGAAGGAAGGAAAGATGTATTAAGCATCTACTATGTGGCAAGCACTAAGCTAAGAGTTTTACAAATATTACCTCATTTAATCTTCACAATCCTAGGTAGGAACTATTATTATGCCCATTTTATGGCTGAGTAAACTGAAGCCAGCAGCATTTAGGTGACTTTTCTCAGGTCACACAGATAGTATCTTAGGTGGGATTTGAATTCAGGAATTCCTAACTCCAGGCTCAGCCCTATCTCCACTCCACCACCAACTGCCTCTAAATTTACAACAAAACTTGTTGAAGAGGTGCTGAATTCCTGAAGGTCCAAATTTCTTAAAAAAAAAAAAACCATGGCCAAGTATCCCTATATCTTAACTTTCAAATCTTAATCTATATCTTATCAGGAAGTATCAGAACACATAAGATGACAAAGATAAAAAATTTCCTTGACTTTCCTTGATTAGAAATGTTTGGAACTCAGGCATTTATATTCATTTTTATTCACACTGGTTTGAACATATTTCTTCTTAAACAAAGCTCAGAAATGGCAATTTCCACGGTGGTACTGGTACTACTCTTCAAAAAGCTCAAAGGTTTCTTTGCTTTGAACTTTAAAATCATCTCTATTACATCTGGGGTTTTCCTTTGGGAACAAGGATAATCATAACTAAATTAGAGGAGCTACTTTCTGGAAAGAGATCTGACTAAAATGTGCCTCAATTACAGTCTAAATTTTTATGGCTCCAACTGGGAAACAAGACAGAAAAAAATTAGCATCACCCAAGGGGCCATTTCCTTTATATTTAAGGGCCACTGCTAATGGTACAATAGAGACAGGATTTGATCTAATTTTCTTCTCTTTGCTTGCCTGGCAAGCACAGATGCATAGTAAGGTTTGTTTTTTGTTTTTTGTTTTTTATCAACTACAGTCAGAGAATAAAAAACTTCATACAAACAAATTTTTATCAAAACTGAAGCTTAAGCCTTTTAGCCGCCAATTTTTTACAAAAATAAATTTATAACCATTTTAAAGAAATCAATCTAAAATGTCCTGTATAATTCTACGTTTTCTTAGAGAGTAGAGTGAATAGGGTTGATGACAGAGCATCATCAATTACTATCACCATGTTACAATCAGCGAAGGCTCTAAGCATTATTCGTCGGGCTGCCTAGGACTCCTGTGCTCAATGCAACCAGACACATAATCTCTGTGACTTCTCTCCTCCCTCACCTTGTATAATTTCTGATTACCTCCTTCACTATGAGGCATTGCCTCCTAAAAGAAAAGCGATAACAAGATGGCAGATTAGGGTAAATGGAGCTCAGCTCAATCCACCACTAAACAATCTGATTGCCCAACAACTTAAAAGCAATAAGTATATTCTAGATGCTACAAACTGTTTTATCTCAAGACCCTTTTATCCTCTTAAATTATCAAGGACCTCTTTATATTCTTAAAAAGTGAGGGTCCCAAAGAACTTCTGTTTATGTATTGTTTTATATATCTTTACAAATATCTTTCACATCTGGCTCAGTAGAAGACAGCTGGATTCTCATATGATTATGCATTCGATTTGCTTCTAGTTTGTTTTGGTTGAAGTATATAAAGAAAATCTGGCCTAACAAGGATATGTATTAAAAAAAAAAAGGAGGAGTATTTTAACAGGCAAATCTTAAATACTATGAACATAGTTTCAACTTCCAGGACCCCCTGAAAAGGTCTTGGGGATACCCAGTATCCCAAGAACCATGTTTTGAGAATTCCTGACCTAACAGGTTTTGAAAGTGTAAAGCTTCAGAAGAAAAAATCTTCTGCTTACAGGAGAAGCCCCAAAAGGACAGGTAAAATCATTGGTGTTCAGGGGAAAGAGAATGGAACAAGCATTTATTTAGCACCTACTGCTTGCCAGGCATCATGCTCAGTACTTTACATTTATCTCATTTGATCCTCACAGCCCTGGGAAGCAGGTGCTATTATTATCATCCCCACTTTATAGCTGGGGTAACCATGGTGGGCAGAAGTTAAGCGGCTTGCCCAGGTAAACACAACTAGTAAGGCTGGATTTAAATGCAGGTTTTCTTGACCCTGGGCCCAATGCTCTATTCATTGCTCCCTCCACCCAGCTGCCAAAGTGAAAAGATATAAAGTTAAAAAAAAAACACCACAAACCTACTCAGGAAGGGGGGTGGGAGAAGGTGGTATTGGGGGGTGGGGGTGGGTAGTTAGCTCTCTGGGGAAGGAAAGGCTCTTAAATACAGTGAAGCAAATAAAAATACAAAGTCTCTCCCTCTCGTCCTTCTCTCCCTAACAGAAAAGCCCTCCCTCAACTAGGTATATTCCAACAACAAAAAAAGATAACTTCAGATTTAACTGAGAGTTTTAAAAAAGGTTTGTCTCTCTCATCATCCAAAGGAAAAGGCTTCAACTAAGACCAATCATAAGGAGAATTTTAGTGTCCCTGGTGAAGAAAAAGGCATTGGCCACAATCAGAAGAGAGGGAGCTGTTGTTGTTCAGTCGTTTCCATCATCCTTGGTTGTTTGTGACCCTATTTGGGGTTTTCTTGGCAAAAAAAACTAAAGTGGTTAGCCATTTCCTTCTCCAGCTCAATTTACAGGTGAGGAAACTGAGGCAAAGGGAGTTAAGTGACTTGGCCAGGATCACACAGCTAGTAAGTGTCTGAAGCCACATTGGAACTCAGGTCTTCCTGACTCTAGGTGCAGCATTCTATCCATTGTGCCACCTAGCCTCCCAAGCAAAAGGAGAGGGTAGCCTAAAGAAAGAACCCTGTGAGCAAAAGAAATATCCTCAACATGATTTGATCCTCAGAGGAGGAGAGACCTAGAAACTTCTGAGGCATCAGCAATAAAAATAGGGATGTCGGCAGACAATTACAATGTCAAGAGACTTATGTGAAAACCAGGTTTATTAAAAGATAATAAACACGCATGTGGAACCCAAAGGGTTCACAGTTCTTATAGAAGTTTGTATATTTATGCACATATTTATGAGGAAAGGTGCAGTAACCCCTCCCAAAGAGGAGGGGCAAGGTGATAGCAAAAGCTGAATTCTTTTCCCTTGGAATTGTGAGACTATGTAGATAGGATGGTGGGCTTATCTGCAAAGGACCGCAGCTGCACAAGCATTTTCCCCAGCCTGGCACAGACTGGCCTCTCAAGGACAACAGGGAATCCAGCTTGGGGTACAAACAACAAATTACGTGGGGGAGAGAAAGACTTTGGCCTTGACACATTCAAGGCCTCCACCATGCTCTGGGTCCAGTGTTTCTGGAAAGTATGGCAATTCAAAAAGACAAGTTCAGAGGATCCCTTAACATCTCCCTAACATCAGGAGGAGAAAAAAATAGGGCCCTTAAGATGCCAGAGGGACCAAGGTACACACCTGAAGGAAGAGAAAACTCAAAAACATCTAAAAAAAAATCCCACTTGTCCACAAGAACAATTAGAAATCATCTAGGAAACAATGTAAGAGTTTTAAAAAGATTACAAAAGCAATGTGAGTAATGGAGGAGAGAGTAAGAAAAATAACTTAACAGAAGAGTAACTTATTTATTTATTTAGAATTACTTACCCTAATTAACAAACTCCCTAGAATGAGAATTGACCAATGGGAAATTAATGATTCCAGGAAAAATAAAATTTCTTTTTAAGAATGTCAAAGTAATGAAAAAATAGAGGAAAATATAAGCTAATATCAAAAACAAATGATCTAGAAAACAAAACAAATCAAGGACAGATAACCTAGAAATCATAGGGTTGCCTAAAATCCATGACCAAAAAAAAATGACATAGACATCATATTTCAAAAAATCATTTTAAAAAACCAAACTGCCCAGACATATAAGAAAACAAGGAGCCGGGTGAAAACAGAAATAATTCACTGATCGTTTCCTAACAGAAACCTCAAAATAAAACTCCCAGGGATGTTACTGCCAAAATTGAGAGCTTCCAAACAAAAGAAAAAATATTGCAAATATCCAGAAAGAAAGAATTCAAATATCAAAAAGCTACATTCATAATCATATAAGATTTAAGAGCTAACACTATAAAGGAGTGGAGAATATGGAATGAGACATTCTAAAAGGTGAAACAGGGGAAAAAAAAACTATAACCCAGAATAACTCACCCAGCATAATATAGTATAATCCTACAAAGAAAAAAAAATGGAACTTCAAAGAAATAGAAGACTGATGAAAAAATTGGAAGCTGAAAAGGAAATCTGAAATACAAATACATGAGTCAAGAGAAAAATAAAACAGTAAAGAAAAGTGAATAAACAGAAGAGATGTCATAAGGATGAAATGTTTATATTCGAATGGGGTAGGGGGTATGGGTATTAAAAAGGTTCTTTCAGAATCTTAATGTCACAAGAAATGATAGAGGTAGTCAATTGAGACAGAAGACCTACTTTTTGTTGTATTTTGACTATGCTTTATGAAAAATGGGGAAGGGAGAGAGAGAAAAGAATATGTAAGGGGGATATGGGAGGGAAATGAGAGAACTCGTTAACATAAATAATCAGGTTGCTAAAGTAAAATTATATACAGATATCAAAAAAGTGAGGAAAGTAGGTATCACTTAAACTTCATTTTCTAAATTAATCAAAAGAAGGCAGAACACAAACATATAAACACATGTAATCTGATACACGGTACTTAAATATATCCTCCAACAGGGATCCAGCTAGAAACAGGAAGAGAGAAAAGGAACAGATTCAGAGAAGGATTAGTCATAAGGAGAAAAAAATCTTAAGCTTAGAAGAGATCATGAAGAGATTAGAAAAGGGGGGAAAAAAAGGTTAAAAGGAAGGAAAAAGTTAACAACTTGAAGTAAACATGGAGTATAAAGAATAAAAAGTAATAGAATTGAGGGAAATAAACAATTAACCATTATAAATGTGAAGGACTGAACTTACCCACAAAACAAAAGAGGTTAGCAGAATGGATTAGAGAGCAAAATCCAACAATAATGTTGATTCCAAGAAACACACTTAAAACAAAGGTTCATCCAGAGTTCAAAAAAATGGTTAGCGCAAAATCTGTCATGCCTCAAATAAACATAAAAATTCAGGGGTAGCAATTGTGATTTCAAACAAAGCAAGAGAAAAATAAACTTAATTAAAAGAGATAAAGAAAGACTACATTTTGCTAAAAGGTAGCATGCACAATAGATTAATTTCACTGAGTAGTATAACTTTTAAATACTTAAAGGAAAAACTTAATGAATTAGAAAGAGAAATAAATGGTAAGTCAATAATGGTTAGGGGACTTCAAATTACCCTTACTACCTCTAAATAAAGCTAACAAAATAAACACATAAATTAGGAGCCTGAATGGAATTTGAGAAAAATTAGGCCAGACTTCTGGTAATTACTGAACAGAAACAGAAAGGAGCACACATTTCTCAGATGTACATCTAGAAAAACGGATCACATCTAAAGACATAAACTTCAAAAATAATTGCAGAAAATCAGAAACATTTTATATATCCCTTAATGACCATAATGCAATAAAAATTATATTTAAGGCTTACTTTTAAAAAGTACAATCAAATGAAGATTAAATAGGAAACCTAAATTACCAGTATCAAAAATAAAAGGAAATACATAACAAATTAAGAAATAAAAGATACGTTAGAAATCATCTTGCCCTGACTTGTTCTTTATCTGTTATATTTCCAGAAACCTGATAACCAAATGTATTAGAAGTAACTGAATATTAAAAGCAAATGCTGGCTTAAAGAGTTTTCTGAGGAGGAACATACAAGAGCTTGGGTAAATACAATTCATTCATCTTATTTGGCTGCTAAGATCTCTCTGCTTTCTTCCTAGTTCTTGGCTGTGTTCCAGGTAGCTGATTACTGAGGTGTTACTGTAAAATATGAATTGTTTTGATGAAAAAATAAATGGTTTATGGTTTTGAGAATAAAAGCATTAGCTGTGAATATATTCAATGATTCAATGTAAATATAAAATATTCAACAAAAAATTAAGACAAATATTTTAGCAACAAACTTTCAAGGAGTCAAAACATCATCAAAATATTTGCAGTCAACCTGTAATACAACTTGTTCACTATTTCTTTAGCACAAAGCATTTAGAGACAATACACCATTTTAGGCATACAGTGGATGACAACATTTTGGGGGGAAATACTGAATATAGATTAGAGGATTCCTGTTTCTTTCCAATGTCATTTTTATGATCTAAGAGTGATATTCTGTTATTTGCATCCATACAGAACTGCAATAAAATAATTAGTGTTTAAAAAAAAAAGAGCCTTCGCTCAGGGAAAAGAGCAAGGTCATCAGTAATACTACAGCTTCCCAAATACAACGTTGCTCACTCCCCTGCTTCAGTTCAATTCTTGGTCCAAATCATAATCTATTTACAATGTATGACATATTGACGGTCCAGGTCTCTGGTCTATATAACACATGGTGGGCTCCTGCATATTTCCAACAGGTGGCATAGAGGCAACATAACGCTATCATCAGAGAGATGACTCACAGGAGAAAATGGTCAGTAAGCATTTATTTAGCACCTACTGTGTGCCAGACACTATGCTAAGTGCTTCAGATACAAAGAAAGGCAAAAGACAGTCCCTGCTCCCAAGGAGTTCACAATCTAATAGGGAAGACAAGAAAAATTGGAAATAATCAATAGCAGGAAAGCACCAGCATAAATCAAAAAAAAATTTTTTTTATAGCATATGTAGCAAGACCAAAGCATAACGGAGAGACTGCATGAGTTCCTCATTGATATTCATGCAAGGTCAAAAGACCTAGATTCCTTGAAGAATCCTAATGCACTGGGTGGGCTACCTATGGAAAATTCGTCAGAGGACACAGACAAAAGCAGCACAGGATAAAAAGATGTGAATGGGTTGTAATCTGCACTGTACTCACGTGAATGAGATTACAGATGCATCAAAGAAGCTTCTGGATGCCTATTGCACGGCTTCTGAAAATTATGACTGCACACCCTCCAGGTTCCTACTGAGAATTTTAGCAGCCAAAGCAAACAAAAGACTCTCAGCGTCAAAAAGTGCTCCACAATAATCCTGAGAATTGCTGTCTGAAACAATTGAGGGTAAAGGAGTGGAGAGGGAGGCTCATCCATATGTGGAACTCCCAAAGAGTAAAGTCCCTCCCTCAATGTCTCTCCAAACTCTTGAAGTGTTTCCCAGCCAAAATGAGAGACTGACTGGCAGGGGTCACAGAGGCAGTGTGTGTCAAAGGGAGACATTTGAACCCACATTTTCCTGATCTTGTGAGGCCACTTCTCTATATATTATGCCATGACTGCCTGAACTCACTATCACCACAAAATCTATGTAAAAAGTAAGGAATAAAAGAAGCATCTACATCATTTAGGTGTTTTGGGGTACAGTAGTTGGCCCTGGCATGAAATCCCTTTGGATACAATAGAACATACAAATGGAGGTTTGGGGGGAGTTGAGGGGAGGGAAATGAAAAGCTTTTTAACCACATGGAGAAGTCAACAGAAAAACAGCATTTTATCCAGGGGCAGCTGGTGATACACTGGACCTGGAGCCAGGAAGACCGGAGTTCAAATCCAACCTCAAATATGTCCTATCTGTGTGATCTTTGGAAAGCCACTGTTTGCCTGTTTCCCTGATGGAAAGAAGGGAATCATAATAGCATCTATGTGCAGATTTCTCACAAAGATCAAATGAGATAATTGTAAAGCACTTAGCACAGTGTCTGGCACATAGTAGGGACTCTAGCTATTATTATTATAAACTACTTCATCAACTTACAACTTAATTAACTTTAAGTACAGGAGAGTTCACTATTCTAAAAGTATACCAAAGTAGAACATTATGTAATTATTTTATACTAATCGACCCCCCTAATTGATATTCTTCTGTAATTGGGATTTGTATTTATCTACTCAGGGTATAATATAGTGAGAACACAAACACATGTAGCAATGTATTTTCCTTACAATGACACTGAGACATTAACTTCCCTTCTGCAGAAATAAAACAGGCTCTGAGTGGCTTGATCTTTTCATACATACACAGTCAGCAAGTGTTTGAGGTGGGATTCTAGCCCTGGTCTCCTGACACCCAATCCAACCCTGCCTTCCCCATGTTGCCCGGCTTTTCCAATCGCTATTGACACAAAGCACTTTACGGGAGAAAAAAAATGTTTCATATGAAGAAAAGTTACAAAGCTGGCTAGCTTTTTATGTGGATGTGGATTTCTTCACTCCTTTTATTCGTCTATCCTTTTCTGTAAACATTCCACAAGATTTCCCCTCTTGTTCACTTAATTACAAATACTACCACCCACTTTAAAGTTTGCAAAGAATTTTACTTATAAAAACATCATCAAGTTACTAAATATTACCATATCCATACAAAATGGGGAGCAGCATAAATGCTTATTAATTTGACTTGATTTACAGAAAAGGAAAATGAGGTTTCTCAAAAGGCTGCGTGACTTAGCCAAGGTCACTTTTATCTCTATTTGTTTCCCCCATTCTGTAAACAGGCACTATTTCGATTCTCCCAAAGAAGAATCATGAAACTCTAGAAACTCCAGATTAACTAATGTACCAGGTCATCTGGCCCTGCAACATAAAACTGCTTTCTAAAATTTATCCAGTCCAGTTATCTCACCCAATAACATTTCTACCATTTCCTATGAAAAAGGGTGCTCCAATTAAATAGCATTAATAATAGCTAGTATTTATAGGGCACATTAAGGGTTGTAATGTGCTTTACCTAGATTATCTAACATGATCCTCACAACCACCCTGGGAGGTAGGCAGGTAATTATTACTCCCATTTTGCAAATGGGGAAACTAAAGCTTTCCCAGGGTTTGTGTCTCAGGCAGAATTCCAACAGTCTTCCAGTGCACTACTGACAATCAGAAATAAGCGGAAATGCTGGAGGGCCCTCATCATCTCTGCATAGACTATTGTAATGGTGTTCAGGTGTTTGTGCCTGCCCCAAGTCTCTCCTTGGTCCAATCCAGCCTCCATTCAGCCACTAAAGTGATTTTCCTAAAGTCTGTTCCAACCTAATCAATATTTATTAAACACCTACTGTGTGTGCCAAGCCTGTACTAAGCACTGAGGATAGAAAAAGAGGTAAAAGACAGTCCCTCTCTACCCTCAAGGAGCTTAAAGGAGAGGATAATATGCGAACAAATGTATCCAAAGCAAACTATAGACAAGATAAATAGGAAATAACAGAGGAAAGGCAATGGATGTACAAGTGGGTTGGAGAAGGCTTTTGGGGCAGTTAGGGGACACCCTGGATAGAGTGGGGGGAGTGGGGGGGGACATAGTAAGTGATTAATACATGTTCATTAACTGATATGCTTCCTCACCCTTGGTGTCTACACTTTTGACCAGGTGAAAACTGTCCTTCCATTACCCCTTCCTTAGCTATACGCTTGTCAGGTTCAGAACTCAATGTTATCAATACAATTTTCAAAAAAATAAACTGTTTTGTGTAAGAAAAAAAAATCCTGTGAGGCAGTCAAGATAGATGTTTCCCTTTGACAGATGTATAAACTGAGACTCAGAAGCAGAGGATTCAATGACTTGCTTAGATTACATTACTAAATCTGGGCCTAGAACACTAGTACTGTGAAAAGACAATGGAGCATGAATTTATAATAATACCAAGGCTCCACCATTTGGGCAAGTCACATCTCTCAAAATCTTCAACATAGGGATGAGACTCATCACCTACGTCACAGGACTGTTATGAGACAAGTGCTTTTGAAATCTTAAAGAATCTTATCAATGGGAGTTAAATTTACAACTCCAGGGATCCACGCGTCTAATATTCACTGGCTCAATCCCATAATTATTCTGTTTCTCTTTTCTCTTTGATCTAAGAGTTCCCCAACAAACAATACTGTAGGAAGAACTGGCGGACTAGGGTAACTATCACCTCCAAAACCCTCAAAAAAAAACTGCATAGTTCAAAAGCATATTCACGTTTTAAAAGTCACTTTTTTTTATCTTCCACATATACCTTCGCATTGAACTTATTTACACAACACTCAGGTTATAAGGAAGAACTATGACCAATGGAATGAATCATGAGAAAGAAGAAACAGAACAAAAAAAAACAAAAAAGAAAAAATAAAGGAGAGTATACAGTTTGCCTCAATCTGCATTCAGACTCCATAGCTCTTTCTCTGGATGTAAACAGCTCTCTCTATCATGAGTCCTTTGGAGTTGTCTTTGAACCTTGTATTTCTGAGAAGAGCGAAGTCTATCAAGGTTAGTCATTACAGAATCAATATATCTGTGGTTGTGCACAATGTTTGAACCCTACCACCAAAACCGCTTCATTCTTTCAGTACATGAGCTTGTTCGCCAATAAACACCTTTACTTTGAATTGAACTGTTCTATTTTACTAGTATGTATTTTTTCAGATATTGTTAGTTTGTAAATCTACAGGTTCTCTTCTTACAGGTGCTCTATTTCTTTGTTCTCAAAGCTGTTGCCCTGAAGTTTCTGTCTTGTGGTTTTAACATATGCCAGGGCTAGCCTAGTCACCAAACTCTGTTCTAACACTATAAAAAGCTACTCTAAAATCTAATAAAGGAAAACCTTACTGACTCCAAGGCATTAATTCAAAAAGGACAAAAATTTCTACCATTATTAAGCAGAAGTACATTAGGAAGAAGAGGATAAATAGATGAGATTATGGGGGATATAACAGCATGCATTCCTCTGGCAATAAAAAAGTCTTATTTAACTATTAGAAAAAAATCTATAGACAACTAAAAATAAAAATAATGAACCTTACTAGGCTATGGTGGCACCAACTCTGCCTCCCATATTTGCCTGAGCAAATGATTTGCATTCTATGAATTTCAGCTTCTTCTTTCAGTCATGTCCAACTCTTCTGACCCTATTTAAGGTTTTCTTGGCAAAGATACTGCAGAGATTTGCCATTCCCTTCTCCAGCTCATTTTATAGATGAAGAAACTGAGGCAAACTGGGTTAAGTGACTTGCCCAGGGTCACACAGCTAGGATGTGTCTAAGGCTAAATTTGATGTCAAGAGGATGATTCTTCCTAACTCTCAGCCTGACACTCTCTATCCACTGTGCCACCTCGCTGCCCCAACCACTCAGTTTCCTCATCTGTCTAGAGATGACGCTTAATACCTATGTAACATAAGTTAAAATCCTTTATTCTCTGTGGGCTGCCATTTCCTCAACTCAAAAATGAGATGGTTGAATTAGATAGTATCTTCGGGCCCTTCTACCTCTAGAACTATATATAATCTTATGACTGCCTCCATTCTACTAGACTGCCTATGTGGAAGGCATGGATCATTGCGAGACAATACAAAATTAATTTGTGACAGTGCTTTTTGTTTAAGGTTAGGACACCAAGTAAACAAAAGCATCACTGGAAGGCAAGCATATTCTACTGGAAATAAGATGACTTGGCTTTGTCCTATTTCTGCCATCAACCTACCTAGTGATATTGGGTGACCATCATCAATAAAAACAGCAACTCCCATTTCTATAGCAACTTAAGATTCATAAAGCACTTGGAGAGAACTAAAAAGAGCCTTCCCCATTCTACACCCCCAACCTCTAAATTGCTAATCCTCATGACTACCCTATTTCTACTAATGGCACCACCATTCTGTATTATCCAGGCTCTTTGTCATTTTTGGATATGGTGTTGATGTTGGAAGAGTGGAAGCAATTAACCTATTAGTCCTCAAATGCTGCTGACTCTCCCTTTGTAACATCACAATTATCAGCCCGTCTGTTCCAAACCTGAAACCATGATACTAACTCATCCCTTCTCTACAGTAGTCTCCTTTTCACAAATCCCTTTATTTGGTTCTCACCATTCCAAATCATCTTATATAACACTACCAGATTAACCCTCCAAATGCACAAAGGTTGGTCATTAACACCCCAGCTCAAAATCCTGCAATGGCTCCCTCCCCTTGATAACAGAAGAAAGTCCAAACTGTTTATCCTGGCATTTAAATCCTTCACAATCTTGCCCATTCTCTTGTTCCTATTATGTCCTGAAACCATTCACTGCTTACCTATAATCCCTGTACAAAATATATGTTATGCTATGAACTGAACGTGTATGTCATGGTCAGAACAGTAACAAATACATAATGGTGATTTATGTGTTAACATCATCTTTGCTGATATAATTCAAAAAAATTAAATTAGGCACCTTCCCAATTTCTGGGAATATTGCGCTTATTCTTAATAAAACTGATTTTACTGCCTTGTATCATTTGGCAGATTTATTTTCTCAATGTCTGCTCTATGACTCTATAAAATATTACTATGAGACTTAAGGACTGTCACTGCCAAGATCACTACCCCTATACTAATAAATTACCATTTGTCATAAACCATACCTAATAAAATCATAGAATCTTAAAATTGTTAGGGCTTTAAGAGGTCATCTGGTCAGTGTCTTTTATTCATATGACTATAATATTGGGCTTTCTACTTTTTCCTTGAATCCCTTCTCTTATTTTAAAGAGGAAATGTCACATGGTAGAAAGGGGGCCTCAGAGATAGGAAGTCCTAGTTAAGTACTATTTCTGACATAATACAGGACCCTTGAGTCGCTTAAATTCTCAATGCCCTAATGCAATTCTCAAAAAAACCGTGAGTAGCACAAGATTTGAGTTTCCACAATAGGACCAAAAACTTAAAACTCAATTCTAATGCCACTTCTTATATTAGCCCTTTCCAGATAATTAGGGACACTAGTGTACTGCTGGTAAATTGGTTCAACCATTCTGGAAAACAATTTGGAACTATGCCCCAAGTCATTAAACCATTCATACCATTTAACCCAGCAATATCATAGTGGCCCATTTCCCAAAGAAATCAAAGAAGGACGAAAAGGACTCATACGTTCAAAAACATTTATAAAAGCTCTTTTGCAAAGAGCTTTTTTTGGTTGTTATAACAAAGAACTGTAAAGTAAGGAGACACCAATCAATTGACGAATGGCTGAACAAATTATGGCATATGATGCAACAGAGTATTATTGTGCCATAAAAAGAAACAAAAGGATACTGGGAGCCAAGATGGCGGCTGGAAAGCAGAGACTTCCGTGAACTCCCTGCCAGGTCCCTCGAGAAATCTATAAAAATGGCTCTGAACAAATTCTGAACTGCAGAATCCACAAAATAGCAGAGGGAAGCGGGGATCCAGCCCAGGACAGCCAGGATGGTCACTGGATGAGGTCTATTGCACACGGAGCAAAGGGGAGCAGAGCCCAGCGTCAGCAGCAGCAGGACCAACCAGACCAGGAGCTGGATGGAACAAGCCCTAGCTCCCTGAATCAGTGAGCTGTGGCAGTTTCCAGACTTCTCAACCCACAAACACCAAAGACAACAGAGAAGCTTAGTGGGAAAAGCTGCTGGGGACAGAGTGAAAAGAGTGCAGTTCGGCCACCACCCTGGGGGCAGCAGGGTGAGGTGCAGCTACAGAACTACAGCTGCAGTTGCTTCTGGCCCCAGGGCCACCTGGTGGGAGGAATTAAGTGGTGGATCAGAGC
>CM053622.1:199878878-199920777 GCA_028646595.1 Phalanger gymnotis | reverse complement strand
AGTAGATCTTGCTCTCATTGGATCTGACCTGAGGAGGGAATACCATACACACTCAATTGGGTATCTTACCCCAAAGGAAAGGAGGAAGAAGATAAAAAAGGGTGGACGATAGAAGGGAGGGTAGACATGGGGAAGAGGTAATCAAAAACAAACATTTTCAAAAAGGGACAGGGTCAAGGGAGAAAATTCAATAAAGGGGGATAGGTTAGGAAGGAGCAAAACATAGTTAATCTTTCACAATATGAGTATTGTGGAAGGATTTCACATAATAATATGCATGTGGCCTATGTTGAATTGCTTGCCTTCTTAGGGAGGGTGGACGGGGAGGGAAGAGGGGAGAGAATTTGGAACTCAGAGTTTTAAAAACAGACGTTCAAAAAAAGCTTTTCACGCAACTAGGAAATAAGATACACAGGTAATGGGGTGTAGAAATTTATCTTGCCCTACAAGAGAAGAAGGGAAAAGGGAATGGGAGGGGAAATGGGGTGACAGAAGGGAGGGCTGACAGGTGAACGGGGCAACCAGAATATATGCCATCTTGGAGTGGGCGGGAAGGTAGAAATGGGGACAAAATTCATAATTCAAACTCTTGTTAAAATCAATGCTGAAAACTAAATATATCAAATAAATTAAATTTAAAAGAAAAGAAACAGAAGGGAAATTTCAAATATATCTGAAAGACTTGGAACCATTGCTGAATAAAGTGAGCAGGACCAGGAGAATAATATGTATAACACTGGAAATAAAAACAATTTAAAATTCTAATCAATGAAAAAACCAACAGGATTCCAAGACTATCAATGCTAAGGCATCCTAATCCCACAAACTGGCAGAGAGGAGATCGATTCAAGATGCAGAATAAGGGTTATTTTCAGAAATGGCCAAGGTGTGAATTTGTTTTGCTTGACTATGCATATTGATCACACGGTTTTTGTTTTGTATGGCCAGGGAGATTGGGGCAGAAGGAGATAGGGGGCTGGACAACCCAAAAAAATTGAAAGAAAAAGTTCACTGAAACATTTATTAAAACACATAGAAGAAAATATTAAAGGAAGACCATTAGGAATCAAAAGCAAGCAAAACAATTTTAAAAGTTAACATGTCAAAGGGCAGCTAGGTGGCACAGTGAGTAAAGCACCAGCCCTGAAGTCAGGAGGACCCAAGTTTAAATCTGACCTCAGACTCTTGACATGCGTACTAGCTGTGTGACCTTGGGCAAGTCACTTAACCCCAACTGCCCTGCCTTCCCCCCTTCAAAAAAAGTTAACATGTTGAATTTATTACTTTTTAACTTCATATTTATAAACTTATCTATACTGCAAAAGAAAAGCAAGCTGTTGCCATTAAAAATATGCAGTTTCACATATGATCCTTTTTTTCCCTGTTCTGCAATGTATATGCTAATGCTCGTTTTATTTAGTGTTTAAGTTCTGAATAAAAATAAACTAAATAATGCCTTCCTAGATATCCCCATCATTTTCTATTTCTCTAATACACTTATTATCTAATATTTGTGAATTAGAGTTGTCTACATGTCTTATCTTATCCAAATCACTAATCCAAATTTATTTTCCTAAAATGTAAGTCTCTAATGCTAATGGGTCCCTATTAACGTGAGGATCAATTATGTAAACCTGGGTCTCAAGCCTCATATTTGCCTAAGAATCTCCACACTATTAGAAAGAATGATTACTAGACAGTATTAGCTGGCAAGAAGAGCATGGAGTTATCAAAAGCTTGGAAGAAGAGAGATCCTGGTTTTCTCCCTTCAGGCTTGGATAAACAGGTTCATTTGGAATTCACTATATGTGATGGTCTTTGTGTAAATAGCAGCTGATAAGGAAGGAATCAAGCCTTCGGATATAGCTTGGGGGCACCGCTTCTGTTAAGGGATAGCCTACTGGAGTGCAGCCTGAACCCAAAAATTATTTTCCCTAGATTAACAATATTTGTAGTGGCAGATATAATTCAAATCTAATTCCCTTCTGGCTGAGAAGAGCCAAGCAGCCATTCTTGTGGCCTCTTTTCCTGGTTCCCTCTAGGCAAGAAACACAATGTCCCTAACAAGAGGGACAGAAGAGACTCAAGATATCTATTCATTTTTTCCTCTGAGTCACGCTTAGGCGAGAGAGAGAGAGAGAGAGAGACAAACTGTACATATATGCATACATACATATATGCACATATACTTACATCTATACACACACACACATATATATAACATATATGGGCAATACATATTCCTTAAGTATAAATTTCTGTCATTTAAAGTTTTTCACAAAATGGTTCAATCCTATCTTTCAAGTCTTTAAGCATATTAATCTATGGTTTGGCCATAATAGTCTATATTTGCTCTTCCAGCCTTGCACATTGGCTATCTATCTCCCAGGCCTAGACTACTACCTCCAAACTCAAACACTTAGAATTCTTAGCTGGCTTTCAGACTCAAATCAAGGGCCACCTCTCCCAGAAGGCTTCAATGGGTCACCACAGTTACTAGTCTACCTTCTAAGTCTGCCTTACATCTACTCCGTATGTGTCTTGTATGTACTAATTATTTGTGTGCATATGTATAAGCATATATGTATATATTTCTGCTTGCATGTGTGTATATATATGTGTATGTATGTGTATGTATAGTGTGTGTGTGTATCTAGTCAGACACAATGTACCTTGACCCCAACATAGTACTTGTGCTCTCTCTCATATGTGTGTATACACACATATATACACACACACATACGTACATACTATATATGTCTGTCTATATATCTATCTACATTTGTAGATGTAGAGATGTATATATCTCTATATCCTCATCCATTCAGATATAAGCTTCTTAAAAACAGTGACTTTTTCATTTTTTTTCCATGTATCCTCTACACTTAGCAGAGGGCCTGATACATTGTAACCCCTTAACAAATACATATTAACTAATTACTTCTGATCTATAAGCAGGGCCAGCATGGCAGGATCCATGCTGTATCTAAACTTTGTACCTCTCTCAGTTGCTAGTGTAGTGCTGGGCACACAGAAGACACTGAACAAACAGGACTAAGTGAACAAGGCGACCCTAACCTCATCTGAAGCATGAAGTCCATCTATAGCATCCCTACAAGTTAATCTTGCAGCCTCTATTAGAAAGACCCTCAGTACACTTATTATCATCTGGGGCAGTCCATTCCAACTTTTTGCAATTAATTATGATTAGGTTTTCCCTTACATTGAGTCCAAATCAGCCTCCCTGTAAGTTTCACACACTTACTGACAAGCAGAATAAATCTAGTCCCTTTTCCACACTGATAATCATTTAAATCTTTAAAGACTGCTATCCTGCCCCCTGCTCAATTCTTCCACCAGGAGTCTCTGAGTTTTCTAACCATGCATAGTTTTTCTCTGCATTGCCATTCAGGTCAAGCATCACTGTTTACCCTATATTTCCCCAAATATGTATATGGTGTTTTCACTGAAAAGGGATATCCAAAATATCCCTCTTCCCCTTCCTTTTCCCTCCCCTCCTCTCAACCTGAGATCTGTGAACTTGCTTTACAGGTAAATATATATCATACACGTGTTTTATATGTACAAGTTTTTCACAAAGATTTTTGTGACACCCTGTATCCCTAGATGACTATATTTCAATATATTTGGCTTCTTCTGTCATCCTATATATTTTATGCATTTTAAAACATTTTTATAAAGAGCTCCAGAGTATTCATACTGTCAAAGAGGTCTAGGATGTACACAAGAAAAATTTAAAAACCTCTACTTTAGAGCAAAACAGTCTCTGCCTTCAAGGAACTGACATGGGGGTGGGAGGGTTGAGGTGGGGTGAAGATAGAAAGATAACATGTACATATCTAGAGATTGGCAGAATAAATTCAGTAGTAACCACTGGAGGGTGGGTGTAATCTGGAGAGTTCTCATGTAGAAGGTAATGCTGGGACTGAGACAGGAAGGAAATGAGAGATTCTGAGGCGGAGGTGCACAGAATGGATTCCAGGCATAACGAATAGTCACTGTAAAGGCATCAGGGTGGCATGGTACATGGATCATAGTGTGTAAAGAACAAGTAAGCTGAGTACTTCTAAATTGTACTTCAAAGAATAATGCATAATAAGGCTATAAATGTAGGATGGGGTCAGTTGCTTAGGAAATTCACTTTTGTCTACTATGTGAGGGCTGGACTGGACTTAGAAGAGACTTGAGGCTGCAGACCACTAAAGAGGCTGTTGCAACAGCACAAGGGAGACTAGATAAGAGCCTGAACCAGAGTGGTAGCTTAATGAGTGGAATTAAGGGAACAGATGCAAGAGATACTGTAGAGGTAGAAACAAGATCTGAAAACATACTGGATAGGAGAGAAGAATGAGAGTGAAGAGTCAAGGATGACACCAAGCTTGGTATCTGGAAAGAAGAAAGGGACTTCTGCAATAATATGGAAACTTGGAAGAGGGATGGATTTGAGATCTAAAGATAATGAATTCTGTTTGATTGGGAAAACTGCAGGACATCCACTTCAAAATGTCTGCCAGGCAGTTGATGGTGGATCCTGGAAGACAGACTGAGGCTATATAGAAGGATCTAGGAGGCATCTGCATAAAAAGTCATCTACATGGGAGCTGACTGGATCGCCAAGAAAGAGTATAAAGAAAAAAGAAGAGGGACTAGGACAGGGCCTTGAGAGACACTCACAGTCAAAGTGTGTAATGTGAATATGTTTTTTTCAGTTGTGTCCAACTCTTCCTGACCCCATTTGGGGTTTTCTTGGCAAAGTTACTGAGGGACAGTTTGCCATTTCCTTCTCCAGCTCATTTTTACAGATGGGGAAACTGAGGCAAACTAGGTTAAGTAACTTGCCATGGGTCACACAGCTAGTAAGCATCTGAGGCCACATTTGAACTCAGGAAGATGAGTCTTCCTGAGTCAAGGCCTGGTGCTCTATCCACTGCATCACCTAGCCACCTTGTGATATGAATGAAGTTCAGCGCAAGGGCAAGAAAACAAAGACTATGTCCCAAAATTAAATCTAGCACAATTCCTGGCACATAGTAGACACTTAATAAATCCTTTATCAATCATTCTGTCAAGGTACATGGTTGATGTACCAAACCCTTAGTAGAAAAGATTTGGCTACAATCCTTAAGTTCTTCACACTGAAGCCAACCTGGCAATGAGAATCTCTGAACCACACTCCTCTAGTCCTCAGATAACAGCCTCCAGATTCCTAAAGCCTTGCCAACTCAGTAGAATCTGACAGCTCTTGCTCCAACGCAGCCTTCGAGAACAGAAGGTCACCTCCTTTACTATATCCATGTCCCATGAGGAGAGAGACTTGAGGGGTTTTTAAATTTTAATCCCACAATTAATTTTTAATTAATTTTAATTCTACTATTTCTTTTAAATTACATTTTTAAATAGTATATGTATAACCCATTTTTTTGCAAATGCATGAATTCACAATTGAATTTTGGTCCTGGTACAAAAATATTCCCATTGCAGTATGCTTCATGTATTAATTTTGATCAGTCTTAAAAATAATTGACAATAGCAGCGCTGAGGTAATGGACATTTCTAAAAATGAGTAAAATGACTCCTGAACTTTTCAAAACAAATCTTTTTCAATTCTTTAGCAGTTAGAACCCAGCAGATTATAGTGATATATTCATTTGGAGCAAAGTACTGTAAAGTTAATGATTCTCCAAAGTTATACTAAGATCTAAGACTAAACTCCTAAAATTCCAGCACTACTACATGTGTATCAACCAATGTGTTGCTCCTCCAATGTTTAAAACCTGCTATCTTCCTGTGAAATGGGGATCAATAAAGTAGTTTTCAGTCATGAAATAAATGAAGATGAATTATTTTGATTCTAAATGATTCACCTTTTAGTAATTAATCATTATGGGAAAGAGTTCTCCCAAAGAATAAGAAGAATCTTGAACCTTGGCAGAGTGGTCTTAAAAAAAAAAATTAAGGAAAAGATAAGGTAAGCAACACTCAAAAGAAATTAACTCATCAGCCCACTATGCAACAAACTCAAGGCCAGAAAATCTCTTAGAGAAAGACTCCTTATTGGACAAGAAAAGCCATGCCATCTTGAGGGGGGAGAGAGGAAGAAAATTTGGAACTCAAAAACTTGTGGAACTGGGTGTTGCAAACTAAAAATAAAAAAAATCTAAAATATTAAAAAAAATAAAAGCACAAAAGGAACTCATCACAAAAAAAGAACTATATAAACATGGGCAGTTTTCTAAGTCAATATGCAAAGCCCCCAGAGAAGCCTTCTATATGGTTTAGTGGCTCCCATTTTTATTTGAGTATGATACCATCTAAATATAAACGCTCACATCAAAAGTACTGCATTAAGCACAAGGGATAAAAAAGCAAAAGTCCTGCCCATGACAGCCTAACTTGGGGTGGGGGGGTTTTCAATATATTTACAAATAAGTAACTAATCTACATAAAATTATAAGTAGAGAGCCAATAACAACTAGAAGAAATCAAGAAAGGCTTCTTGAAGGAGGTAACATTTGAACTAAGTCTTCAAGGGAACTAGGAGTTCCAGAATAGGAGATAAGGCAAGAAAACATTCCACAAATAGGGGACAGTGCAGACAAGGGCAAGAAGGTGCAAGATGGAATGCTGAGAGTAAGTGAGTTTAGCTGGGCAGCCAGTGCCCAAGAGAAAAATGTGTCATCAGCCTGGAAAGACAGCCTGGAGCCAGGCTGCAACGTGCTTTAAATACCAAATAGGAGAGTTTAAATTTTATCCTGCAGACAATGGCAAAAACTATTTTTAAAAAAGGAAATAGTCAATGTTGGAGAAGCTGTGGGAAGACAGGCACATTAACACATTGTTGGTAGAGCTGTGAATTGGACCACCTGTTCTGACAGACAATTTGGAATTATGTGAGAAAAGTCACTAAACTAGTCATACCTTTTAAAAAAAAAAAAGCCTTGGTCTCCCTTTCTCACTCAGGCTGGGAGTGCAGGGGGACTACTTAAGAGTCCCTTGATCCCACTTCTAACCTGCATTGAAGCTCTGACCTGCTCCAGTTCACTCCTTCCTTAGGCAACCTGGTGGTCTCCCACTCCCAGGGGCTAAGCGCATCAGACCCCTGATCAGCATAGCCCACTGCAGCTGAGAACTCCACCAGCCTCAGTCTGGACCTCGGATAGCTGGGATTATAGGTGCTCACCAATACACGTAGCTATTCATAAGTGTAAGGAAGAAATCCATATACAACCCAAAGAGGTCAAAGACAGAAAGGCTACTAAAATATTCATAGCAAAGTAAATGGAAATAAAGGATGCCACCATAGACTGAGGAATATCAGAACAAATTATAAGAGTGGAACAGAATACTGATGAGGGGAATTCAGGAAACAGAAGACTTGTACCACCTAACGCAAGAAAAGTCAAGAGATAATACACAATGACAATAACTTGTAGTATATTTTCTATGCAGGAGGGAACTATGAAATATTTAACCACGGGGGTCAGGGGGAGGGTGGAATGTATATACATGATACATCTTTAAGCTTCATCTGCATTAACATTTTGTCCATCATTTTTCAAAGTTTATGAAATCAACAAAACAATCGATCAAGCCCTGGTATGTGGTATTTGCTGATTTCCAGTTTGAGCTGGCTCCAGTACCTCCCTAAATCCCATTATACTGGTTTTGATGCTACCTCCACACCCTCTCCTGCACCTGTCCCTAGTCAGTAGTTCAAGACCTGAACTCTTCTCATTACTGTAAACATTGGAGTACAACTGGTCTTCCTGCCTCCAATCTATCCCTTTTCCTTCATAGTGCTAAGTAATCTTTCTAATGCACAACTCTGATGTCTATGTCACTCATCTAAGCAAAAATGACACCAACCAAATAAAATATAAACTCCTGATAATGGTATTCAAAGCCCCACCCCCTCCAATCAAGATCTCACCTACCAATCCAGGCTCTACTAACAGTATTCCCTTTCATGTACTTTATACTCAAGGACTTGGGTTCAAATCCCATCTCTGCGGCTTAATACCCGAGTCATCTTAGGCCAGTCATTTAACCTTCTTCCTCATTTGTAAAATGAGGGGTTGGACTGTATGGTTTCTAAGGTGAGGTCCCTTTCAGCCCTAGACCTATAATCCTATGATCTAAGACCTATGTTTCACATTCTATTCATCTAATAATTCTCATTTTCCCTCTCCCTTTCCCTGTGCCTGTCTTTTCCAAGAAATCTCCTATACTTAGAATGGTTTCCTATCCCCCACATCTGTCCCTAATCTCTGTTCTTCCCTTCCTTCAAGTCTCATCTCAGACAGACATCCTCTACAAAGCCTTCCCTGGACCTTTCTGCCCCAGGTAGAAGTGATCTCTTCTTTCTAAATTTCTCATAGCACTTTATATAAACTTCCTCTCTTTTGCACATATCTCTCCCTTGCACCATAATTATAAGCTCTCATGGAGCTAGATGAATATTTATATCTCATCTTGTATCTCCAGGGTCTGGTAACTTTGCACATAGTAGGCACTCAACATATGTTTACTCTTTGAAGTACTTCGAGGTACTCTTTGAAGAGTGAAAACTTGACAGCTGTACTCCCAAAATGAAGCCTCCCCCCCAAAAAAAAGTAATCACTCCCCACCCCCAGCTTTCAAACCAGCCCAGAGATAGCCACAAGGAGGCAGGAGGTAATTTAGGTTTCTTCACTTTCCTTTTCTACTAGTCCCTTTGACCTAACTAAATCTGAAAGGATTAAAGCTCATCCTATTGCAGTTTAAATAGGCTTAGTGGGAGCTTTGATAAGAAAAAGGGAACAGTGCCACCTAACTGTGGAAATGGCTTTGTTTTTAAGGATTTATCTAAAATTACATTAGTAGCAACTATCTTAATCAATTATTTCTTATTCATTTTGATCCTTACTGGAAATAACTCCTAAGATACGTGGTACATGTTGCCAGCCTTCCAAAAGATAGCAAGAAGCTTAAAGTCAATTTTTAATAAAATTCAATCCTGTAAAATATAATAATTCTAATTTTTTTATAACACGAGCTAAAAAATAGCTAGCAGGGTAGAGGTCATACACTTTTCATCTTATTACTACTAAATAAAATCTAAGAAAAGCTCCCCTTCATATCTTTCCTCTATGAAGCCCTGTTGTTGCTGCAAAGCACCAAAAGGGGACAAACCAGCAGGAGGTAGAGGGAAGGTAGCATTTCACTCAGTGTGAAGAATATTCTCACAATCAATGATGTATAAAAATGCAATGCACTGCCTTGTGAGGTAGGGAGATCCACATCACTGTAAGTATTTAAACAGAGTGGGAATGCCCACTTGTCCAAAATGATGCAGAGCAGGTTTCCCTCATCAGTAGTTGGGTTGAATTAGATCACCACTAAAGTCTGTCGTTCAACTAGCATTTATTAAGCACCTACTAAGTGCCAGGCACCGTATCTTCCAAATCCAAGATTCTATGATTCTTACTGAAGTTAAATTCCTTGCAAAGCATAAACCTATATTTTCCATTTTAAGCCTAAAACATTGCCAGGATTATCTTACAAAACAATTGAAAAGATTTTTTTCAATTTGCTTTTAACTAAAAATAAATGGAAAGTTGGCTTCCTAGACAGAGTACTGGTGAAGGAGTTAGAAGTTCTAGGCTCTAGTCTGGCTCTAACTTCCCATGTGGCCTCAGCTAAGTGAGAGACACTGCCTTCCTTGGGCGGATAGGGTGAGGAAAGCATCCCCAAATCCTTAAAGCTCTACAAGAATGTGGGTACATGATACTGATGGATAAGACAATGCTTCAAAAGCATAAAAAATGGTTCAAAAATGTGGAGTACAGTAATCCTACAACTACATATTTTTGGAACAATAAATTAAGTCTAACCAAAATCATAGGGTTTCACAAATAGAAATTTAATAGATAAATAACCCAAAGTAGGCCCATTTAGCATCATGTCCTAAAAATTCCATGAAAGCAAGCATTACCCTTAAAGCACTCATTAGTCATAGCTATATATCTAAACAAGCAATAAAGTTTCAGAAAAGCTGGCAGTGGCCCTTGAAACACATAACCTACTTCATATTTAACAATAATAATAATAACATAGCTTTATGAACACCTTTGAGGTTTGCAAAGTGATGGACATACCCGATTTCATTTGATCCTCATAATAAACCCGTAAAGTAGGTACTCAGATTAATCCTCATTTTACAGACGAAAAAACTGAGAGCTAAGAGTCTTCTTGGCTGAGGTCACACAACTAGTAAGTATTTGAGGAGTGATTTTAACTTAAAACTTCTTCTTCACCCCAAGTCTTGACCACTGTACCATCATATTTCTCCCTTTTAATTTGGTTTTCTTGTAAATCTACTTTTATGGTTGAATTGTTGAATGTATTTTACCACAGGCAGGTATTTCTACTGTTAGGCCAATCATGTGAATCATAAGGAAAAAAATTAAACTGGAGTGGAGCAGAAGTGGGTACATATAATACAGGAAGGAGGGAGTCAATGAAAATTCTATGGATCTCACTGAATTGGAAAAACTTGAAACAATTCCCTGAATGACCATAACATAGTCTCCCCAATCTCCCTGGCTGAATGAAACAAAAATAAAAACCATGTAACAAATATGCATAGTCAAAAAAATGTTCTAATGCTTAAGACAAAACAAAAATCAATAAACAACTGATAATTAAAATCTGAGGTGAGGATGAAAATTATTACTCGCTTCCTCTCTGTCTCTCCTCACAGTTGTTGACAGTCTCACAAGCTGAACTCTCAAAATACAGCAAGTCATTAACAGAGCAAAAACAAGTACCCCTGAGTTCTCACACTCTTCACCTCTATTCACCTGACAGAGACAATAGATGAAAATGAAGTAACATCCCAATAACTATTCGAAATTCAGGACATAAAATAAGTTTGTATTTTTCAACTGGGAAACATTTTCAAACTCTCTACAGGTGCCATTACTGTGTCCTCTAAGGTTTCCACCACCTAAATACCTTTTTCCTCTACTAGAAAAAAATTACATAAAGACCTGTGGCTCTGGAGGCTAAAAAGCTGCTGCCCTAACCTCTTAAGCACACTAAAACATTTAACTTTCATCAGACTCAATAAAAACCATCCACAGAGGTAGCAAAATTTTGTCCTTTAACATAGACCTTGATACTTGGAAAAATCAGGAGCTATCTGGAACCCAGGTAAGAAGAAAGCAGTTCAGTTTAGGAAGGAACTTATTTTCAAAAAATTAAAGCTGTTCAAAAATGGCTTGTGGTTGTGTGAAGTAGTGTGTTGGTGAGGTAGTGAGTTCCCTAATCAATGAAATGTCCAAGTGACCAAAGCTTGTGTGAGCATCTGTCAAGAGATGCTTTTAGGTGAGTTTCCTGCATGAGATGGGAGACTAAATGACCCCTATCATCCCTTCCAATTCTGAGATTCTGTGAGTCATGCTAAAGTAGATAAACAAACTGCTTAATAAAATACTTTGCAAAGCTTAAAGTGTTATATAAATGCTAGTTATCATTATTATTTAGTGTAAAAGAAACACGTGACTATAAACTGATTTTTTTTTTCCTTTGTATGTGATAAACTTATTCTCAAAAGAGTTTCAAAAAGGAAGTCATGCATTATTCCTAACAAAGGATGGCACAAGCCTTGAATGGTTTTTCTAGAAGTCATGCTAGATTTGTGCTAGGGCAACACCAAAGATGCTCCCTTACCTGCAATCTATGGTATATATTTATTAAATGTCAGGACCATGATAATGAAAATTAAGGCCATTCAGGAACCTTTATCTCATTACCATGGAACTCAAGAAAGTCCATAGGGCAATTAGGTGGCACAATGGATAGAATGCTGGGCTTGAAGTCAGGAAGACTATCTCCTTGAGTTCAAATCTGACCTCTGATACTTACTAGCTATGGGACCCTGGGCAAATCACTTAACCCTATTTGCCTCAGTTTCCTCATCTGTCAAATGAGCTGGAGAAGAAAATGGCAAACCACTCCAGTATTTACGCCAAGAAAACTCCAAATAGAGTCACAAAGAGCTGGACATGATTAAATGAAATGAACCACAAAGAAGTCCTCAAATCCAATGACAACCACAGGAATAATCGAGTACTCATCAGAAAATTCAACCTTATTTCTATGAATAATTCTGCACGGAATACCTGCCGCTTCCAAATTTAAGCAAATTTTTAACGAGATAAACTCATAAATTAGCTAATATACTATCCTAATTTTATTCCTAATTTTAGATCCTAATTTTATTAAGTTTTAAGTAAGTTTTAAGAAGTTAGCACACATATACCAGTTTAGGAGCATTCTTCAGAAATAATCACCTTGTATACACTAATTCGGAAAGCCAGTTTAAGAAAATACAGTGCTTTGAAGAATAGAGGCACAGGTAGGCTAAATCAAATCATATCCAACTAGAGAACTGCCAATCTGAAGAGGGTTTTCAACTGAGAATGAAGAGAAGAAAAATATCCAAGTAAAAGTGCAAAACTAACCCCCAAATGATCACTTCCCCAAAAAGAACTTATAGATCTTTAAAAAGACGTTTAAAATCGGGGCAGCTAGGTGGCACAGTGAGTAGAGCACTGGCCCTGGAGTGAGGAGGACCTGAGTTCAAATCCGATCTCACTTGACATACTTACTAGCTGTGTGACCTTGGGCAAGTCACTTAACCCCAATTGCCCTGCCTTCCCCCCTGCAAAAAAAAAAAAAAGTGCAAAACTAAAACAAGAGAAAAGAGAATCAGGATAGATAGATAGATAAATAACAAGTGTTAAGTAACTCACAGGAAGAAATAAGTTGGGAAGGAGGCAGGAATTCTACTTAAAATGAAAGGAAACTTTAAATTTTAAATGTTGTTGTTCAGTCATGTGCAGTTCTTTTACGAGCCTATTTGGGGCTTTTTTGGCAAAGATACTGGAGTGGTTTTTGATTTCCTTCTCCAGCTCATTTTACCAATTGGGAAACTGAGGCAAACTTGCCCAAGGTAACACAGCTAGGAAGCATCTGAGGCAAGATTGGAACTCGGGAAGATGAGTCTTCCTCCTGACTCCAGGCCTGGAACTCCACTGCACCAGGCAGCGCAGACATCTCAGATATCAAAGAGGCTTTCTGGGACAAGACGCAGAGTTGGAATACAATCGCTGAAGAGCATACTTTGTTTTAAAGAAATTAAAAAATGATGACCAGCCACTGTGCAGTAATACTATTTGTCAACAAGTTATACACCTGTGTGTCTGGGAGGGGAGGGGGAGAAGCGCAGTAAAAAGCATTTGAATATAAATAAAAGAGAAAGAAAACTGAAATCATTGTGAGGATAGTCTTCCCAGGACAGGTGGAAGAGATGGTTTTCAAGTTCCTAATTTAAATCACCAAACTGGCACAGAGGGAAGGAACTGGGAGGCCATTCTGGTATAGTGGGCTAAGCACTGGATTTGGACTCAAGAGGACCTACCTACATCTGCCCCAGCTCCACATTTACTAACAGTATTACCCTGGGCCAAGACTTTTCACTACTTTCAAACTGTTTCCTCGCTTATCTAAATAGGGATCATAAATCTTGCACTGTCCAACTTGTGGGACTGTTGTGATTTGCAAATAAGTTATTTATATAAAACACTTTATAAACCCTGGAGCCCCTCGATAAATGTCAGTTATCATCATCATTATAGTGATGGGTGTAAGGGGCTGTCTTATTTATGTTTGTATCTCTCCCAGCACCTGGCCCCAATGCCCTGCTCAGAACAGACGCACGATTGTTTGTCAAATAAATGGGAGACTTATCCCACACTACCCAAACATCTGCTCCGAGTCTCTCCTTCCACTAAATAGAGCATCTCATAAATTCCTGACTTGTCCTGCTGACAGCTTCATTTCTCAGAGAGTTGATGAAGCAATGAGAGAATAGCTACCTTACACTTAATTCTGACCAACAAGGAGGAATGGAGTTGGTGAAGTGGAAGGGACAGAACCTTGGAGGAAAGTGACCGTGTCATCTTGGAGTTTCTAATAGCAAAGTTAAGAGCATGCTGGGCATAGACAAACGTGAGTACCTTCACACTTTAGAAAGGAGACTTCAGGAATGGCAGGGCACAATCCTATGTTCCGAGGCTCTAAAAAGGGCAATGATGTAACTCAGAAGTGACAAATACTGTGGCCACATATCAGTGCTGCTAAACCATGTTCATTTCAATTCAATAAACATTTATTAAGTGCCTACTATATGCCAAGCACTCTGCTAGGCACTAGGGATACAAAAAGAGACAAAATTTAGCGCCTGCCCTCAAGAAACTTAGAATCTAATACGGGAACCAGCATGCAAACAAACATAAACAAACCAAGCTGTATACAGGATAAACAGGAAATAATTAAAAGAAGAGAAGCACTGGAATTATGAATTAACTGGAATTAATTAAGACTTCCTGTAGAAGGTGGGATTTTAATTGGGACTTAAAGGAAGCCAGGGAAATCATTAAAATGTAACAGAAATATTTAACAAAATAAATAAAAACACAATAAAACAGAGATAATGTTAGTATGTGGGATTCAAGGGTGTGCTAGAGCCAGCTTAAACAGATCATTATTAAATTTTCAGTGTGAGCATTCATACCTCCAAAATCAGGAGAAGATATATAATCACTGGCAAACTAAAGAATAATATGGACAGGGAAGGAGGTGGGAGGGAGGAGGAGAAATTTTAAAACTTATGGAAGTGAAAGCTGAAAACTAAAAATAAATTAATTTTAAAAAAACAAAAAGAAAAGAATAGCACAGACACTTAAGAATAGTGCCCCTAGTCAAACACTGCATAATTATAAGGATTAAGTTTGGCCCTTAGGAAGAGATAATAAAGTGCACCTCTCTCCCTTCTATGCAAAAGAAAGGGACTATGGCCACCTAACCTGTCTGCCTCAGTTTCTTCATCTATAAAATGAGGATAATAGTAATACCCATGTCCCAGGATTATGATGATAAAATGAGACAATATTTATAAAGTGCTTTGCAAACCTGAAAGCTTTATATAAATGCTAAATAGTGTTACTATTATTATTTCTATGAGTGTGGAACATTGCTTATACTGTCAGTTTTGCTAAGCTTATTTTTTTTCTTGTTATACAAGATTTACTTGGCAAGGGAAGGCAAAATGCATATATTTGGAAAAAGAGAGATAAAAATTGAATTGTTTTTAAGGTGGGGGGAGGGAGAACAATGTCTGATAAAACTCAGAACAAACTGAATTTGAAGCTAGGAATGAGAAGAAACTGAAAAGAGCTCCTTAGTTACATTTGAAACAAAATGAGGACCAAGAATAGAATAACTTGTGTTTACATAGCACTTTGCTTTACAAGTATTATCTCATTTAATTCTCACAGCAAACCTGGGAAGTTGGTGCTATTATCCTCATTTTTTAAGATGAAGAAACTGAGGCTGGAGGAAGGTAAGTGACTTGCCCAGGGTAACACAGCTAAACTAGCCAAAGTCTCTGAGGATGGACTGGAACTCCAGTCTTCCTGATTCCAGTCCAAACACCTATATCTACCTTCACCGCCTATTTCTGCATAGACAGAAGAAGGTTAAAAGATATAAAAGATGAAATACTTAGCTCTTATCCTTCTTCATTTGGGGAAAATGTTCTTTAGATTGAAAAGAGAGAAACAAACACATTTAGAAGAAATTAAAGACCAAGAAAGCAAAGAAATAGTAAGCAAGCCCCTCTATGTTATAAATGAGTTCTTTAAATGAAGAGTTTGGATGAGAAAATATTACAGAATGCCAAAAGAACTCAGAGATATAACCCATGAACCTGTAGGTAATCTTTAAGGAAGTATGAGGAAGGAGAAAGGTGCCTGTAGACTGGAAACAAGTACATGTTTTAACTTTCAGGAAAAATACAGCACTCCTGAAACATTAACCAATTCAAAAAACACTTGTCTAGAAGCTACTTTCAAAACATGGTGATAGCAGATACACACGACATAAAAGAAGATAAAATCCTTGACCTCAATGGATTTATTATCTAGAAGGGTTATATAACACATAAACATTTAATAATGCAAACTAGAATAGTAGTGGTTGAAAAAGTACAAATTACTCTGAGTACTATGTGAAGTCAAAGAAAAGGAATGCATCTTCATCTAAATCCCCAAAACCATGTCAGGAAGGAGGTGGGGTGTATAAGTACCATAAAGTAAAGAGCATACGTAGAATCCTAGCTTGAGAGGTAAAAGGCCAACTGGTCCAATCACCTGATTTTACAGATGAGAAGCAATGTCTAAGGAACATGAGTGATTTGCCCAAGTTCTCAAAGGAAGGAATCATCCGAAAGCAGGATATAAACCCAGGTCTTTGGATTCTGGAGTCAGTAATCAGTCCTCTTTCCTGTGTTCCATGATGCCAACTACCAAAGATTTGGGGCAATTAACCAGCCAAGATCAAAATCTAGGTACAAGCCCACCTGAAGTCCAAAGCAGGTGTTCACAAACACAACTGGTTCAGAAAAGCAATGAATCAGAGACTGAGTCTAAGAACAAATATTTGGTCCAAAGCCAACAGGACTAGATTTCAGTCTGCAACAAGTTCAGGAAAACACCAATGGAAAGGAAAAAGCATGAGCCTCTAGCAACTGAGAATTTACATATGAAGAAAGACACTATCTGCATCCAGAGAAAGAAGTGATAAATAGAAGTATGTATAGAATAAGTTTACATATATACATACATATTACATATATATATATTTATTTCTATCTAATGGTAGCCATGGGGGGAAGAAATTTACATGATAATTTTTTTTGTATATCTGAAAGGAATAGCAAGTTATGCATAGAAGATTTGCAGTTTCATGTGTAATCATCTTTTTTTACTATACTATTCTAATGGAAACGCTTGTTTTTTATTCCATAAATTAAAAACAAAACATTTTTAAAAATAATTTGCCAGGCATTCTTTTATGAGAATAGCATGATAACTATGCCCCTTCTTTGCTCAGCTCCTATTTCACAGCTTGCAAGATAAGAGAAGGCTTTGTAGGAGAGGTATCATGTGGTCTGGGTCCTCCAGGAAGGCAAATTTTCAACAGACATAGATGAGAAGAGGCATTCCAGGCATGAGCAATAGCACAAAAACAGATGGGTGGGCAAAGGAGTAATATACATTTGGCTGGAGCAGACTACATAAATGGTTCTATAAAGTAAAGCTAGCAAGTCAGGGGGCACCAAGGACAGAGCACAGGATACAAAGCTGGAAGAGAACTTCCAGACCATCTTGTCCAATTCTTTCAGGACTCATTTCAGTCCCTGCAACCGGGATTTTCTTGACAAAAATACTGCAGTGGTTTACCATTTCCTTCTCCAGCTCACTTGACAGAGAAGGAAACTGAGGCAACCAGGATTAAGTGGCTGGCCCAGGGTCACACAGCTAGTGTCTGAGTCTTCCTGAATTCCAGAAGTTCCAGGCCCAACACTCTCCACTTTGCCACCTAGCTACCCAATACATTCATTATACAGTTCAGGAATGTTGTAGCTTGCACCGAGGTTCAAAAGGTACTAAATAACAGGTAACTCCATTTTCTCTCCTTTCACTCTCTTCTTAACCCCTTACAATCTGGCCTCCAACTTTGAAATCATTCCACCATAACTGCTCTCTCCAAAGTTACTAATGATTTCCTAATTGTCAAATCCAATGGCCTTTTCTCAATCCTTATTCTCCTTGACCTCTGTAGCCTTTGACACTGTTGATCACTCTCCTCCTTGATCGTCTTTTCTTTCTAGCCTTTCAGGACGTCACTTTGTTGAATTCTCCCCCAGCTTACGCCCTCCAACCTTAGTTGTCCCAAAAGGTTTTGTCCTGGGCTTTCTTCTCTTCTCCCTCTATACCATTTCATTTGGTAATCTCATCTGCTTCATTGGATTTAATTACCATGACAACTGTTCTCAAATCTACCCTTCCTGCCCCAGCCTCTCTGCTGACTCCAATCTTGCATCTCCAACTGCCTTTGATTCATCTCGAAATGGACAGACATAGACATCATAAACTCAACACGTCCAAAATTGGAACTCATCCTTCCCTCTAACTCCGCCACCCCTGTCACCACCACCTTCCCTATTACTGGCGAGGGCAACACCATCCTCTCAGTTCCTCAGGTTTCATCCTGTACTCCTCACTATCACTCACCCCACCCCATATCCAAGATAAGATCGAGGTCTGTCCATCTTACCTCTGCAGCATCTCTCAAATATGTCCCTTTCTCTCCTCTGACACTGCCGCCACCCTGGTGCAGGTCCTCATCACCTTACACCTAGATTATTATAACAGCTTCTGGTGACTTCACCTGTCTCAATTCTCTCCCCTCTCCAATTCAATCAATAAATCAATTAATAATATTTATTAAGCACCTACTATGTGCCAAGCCCTGTGCTAAGTGCTGGGGATACAAAGAGAGGCAAAAGCTGGGTCTTTGCCCTCAAGGAACTTACAATCTAACGGGGGAGATAACATACAAGCAAACACGTACAAAGCAAATTACATACAGGATAATTATGAAATAACTAAGAGATGGAAAGCAATAGAATTAAATGGGGTTGGGAAAGGTTTCTTGTGCTGTTGCTGTTGATACCGCTGTTCATCACGTTCGTTTGTCACCCCAATTGAGGTTTTCTTGGCAGAGATCCTGGAGTGGTTTGCCATTTCCTTCTCCAGCTCGTTTTACAGATGAGGAAACTGAGGCAAAGAGGGTTAAGTGACTTGCCCTGGGTCATACAATAGTAACTGTCTGAGGCCAGATGTCAATTCAGGAAAATGAGTCTGACTCCAGGCCTGGCGCTCTTTTCACTGTGCCACTGAGAAAGTGAGCAGAGGTTTCCAAACTTAACCTACCACTCCCTTTCCAAAAGAAAAAAAATTGCTCAGGACCTCTCTGGAAATCTACTATCTTTAACCCTTTAACAATTGTTGGTTGTTTGGGTGTTTTTTTGGGGGGGGGGCGGGAATTTGCATCATTTCAAAAAATACAATTTTTTTAAAAAATGACACATCTTAAATTTAATAATTTATTGTAAATTTGTAGTTTCTTCCTGCATTGAAATTTTGATGATGCAATACTTCATCATGTTGAATGCACAAGCACAGTATGATGTTACGAACACGTCATTACACACACATATTATTGCCCATGCATGCTGGACTTCCCAACAACGCACAACACGCTCACCTAACAACACTTGCCTGTTAAGACCTGTCAGAGACTTGATAACTGAGTGGTTGTAACTTGCATTTTGTGTGTTTATTTGGAAAATAATGTAACCACTACAACTTTAACTCTGTTACACAACAGATGAAACATATATGAACGGTTTTTCAAAATGACCTTCTCTTCTTTCCTTATGCTTCTACCACTCCCTTATTTTTATTCAACACCCCCCAACTGTATGTGAGGCTACTACTACCCCCTCTGGATCAGTCCAGCACCCTCCCAGGGGGCGGTATCACCCACTTTGGGAACCTGTGCACTAGAATGATTTCCCTAAAGCACAGATGTGATTATGTCACACACTTCCCACTTAATAAACTCCAGTAACACCCTATTGCTTCCAGGATCAAATACAAAATGCTCTGTTTGGTATTCAAAACCCTTCATATCTACCACACACTCCTCACCTTCCCAATCTTCTTACACCTTACTCCCCAACACGTACCCTTCAATTCAGTGACACTGGACCTCTGACCCTTCCACCAACAAGACACTCCATCTCTTGGCTCCAGACATTATCTCTGTCTGTGTCTCCCATGTCTGGTACGCTCTCCCTCCTCCTCTCTGCCTACTGACCTCCCTGGCTTCCTTTAATTCTCAACTAAAATTCCATCTTTTACAGGAAGCCTTCCCCCAACCCTTCTTAATTCTAGCACTTCACCTCTGTTTTTCTTAATTAACCTGTATACAGTTTGCTTTGTATATATTTGTTTACATATTGTCTGCCCCATTAAATTGTAAGCTCCTTTAGAGCAAAGACTATCTTCTGTCTCTTTTTGTATCCCCAGCTTTTAGCACACAGTAGGTACCTAATAAATTGTTACTGATTGATGGATAGTAGAGCTAAGATTTGAACGAAGGCCCTCTGAGCTCCAAATCCTGTAATCTATTATGCCAGAGCCTTATATTCCAGGTTAAGAATTAGAATTTTATTACATAAAACAATACAATTTTGAGCAATAGTGTGTCATGATCAGATGTCTATAAGGAAGATTAATCTAGCATTTACATAGAGAATACACTGAGTCACAGAATAAAAGAAGTGGGAAAAAATTATAGACTTTTGGAATCATGCAATAATTAAGTACCTACCATTGTGGCAACAGTTATGAACTGTTGGAATTATACAATCAACAGGTAGGTATTTATTAAGCACTTATTGTGTATGTCCTGGGGTAGGGGCATTGAACCAAAAGGTGAGAGATGGGAAGAGAGATTTTGTGGGTCAAATCAATAGAAATTAGCAACTGGTTATAGACATCAGAGATGAGAAGAAGAAGAATCAAAGACTGTAAGAGGTTTCAAATTTAGGTGAAAAACTGTGCCAATGACAGAAATAACAAAAGTCACAGGGAGGCTCTGGAGGGAAGATATTAAATGTAGTTTGGGAAGGCTGAGGTTGAAGGGCAGAAAGACCTTAAGGTGGAGAACTCCAACCAACAGCTAAAACCATGAGTCTGGCACAAGAGGGTGCTGGGCAGGACTAGCAAAAACATAGTTGAAATTCATCTACATAGAAGTAATAGTTGAAGTCATGAGAATAACTGGAAATCGTCAAGGACAGGAACTCAGAGAAAGAAAGAACAAGGTAATAGACAGATCTGAGGAAGGTAAACCCGCAAAGGAGAAAGAAAACTAGATTTCAAGGGAATAAGCAGAGAGTGTAAGGAAAGGAAGCTGAGTTACGGACTATTTTTCAATAACGCTGATGATGAAAGGGAAAAGAAAAATAGGAGCTTGAGGGGGCAGAAAGCTGCATCTTGAGAGAAGAATGGCTAGAGACACCCAAGCAAAAGAATAAGCTAGTGGAGAAAAAGAGATTATATATGTATGAGAGGGAAAAGGAGGTAATTAATGGATCAAGGCCACAGGTGAAGGGATTAGCCTTGGAAATAAAGAAGGATATATCAACCTCAACCAAAAAAGCAAAAGATTCTCAGAATCTCCTGCTTCAGTCCAAGTACAATCTCTTCCAAAAGGACTTTCCTGCCCCTCCTCCCCCAGTTCCTAGTATCTTCACTATATCTTTTTTAATTTATGAAATAAGCATTTTCATAACATAGTAGAAAAAAAGATGACTGCACATGAAACTGCAAATCTATTATGTACTACTTCTTATTCCTTTTAAATATATAATAAAATTATTATTTAACTTTTTTTCCTTCCATCTCCCCCCACCCATGGCTACCATTAGACACAAATATGTGTGTGTATATATATATGTGTATATATGTGTATGTAAATATATATGTATTTATATGTACATATGAAAATATATTATTTATATATGTATATGTAAAATCATTCTATGCATACTTCTATTTATCAGTTCTTTCTCTGGATACAGATAGAATCTTCCTTCACAGATGCTCTGTAGTTGATTTGGGTATTTAGAATAGTCTTGGTCACTCAAAGTTGTTTTTAAAACAATACTGCTGTTACTGTATACAACGTTCTCTTGATTGGGCTCTTTTTGTTGTTATTTCACGCAAGTCTATTCATGTTTTTCTATAATCAACAAACTCATTATTTCACAACAGTACTCCATCACAGTTATATACCATAACTAGTTTAGTCATTCCCCAATTGATGGGCATCCCCACAATTTCCAATTCTTTGCCACCACAAGGAGAGCTGCTACAAATGTTTTAAAACATAGAAGTTCTTTTCCTTTTTCCCTAATCATCTTTGGAAACAGACTTAGCAGTATTGCTGGGTCAAAGGGTCCGGATCTGGATCCTGGTGGCTCTCCAAATAACGATTTAGACTCAATCTAAATCCTGCTCTAAATTTTAGGACACTTTCACTACATCTTGCATAGTTTAGAATTTTTTCAGTAGTATCAGACTCTTCATGATCCCATTAAGGGTTTTCCTGGCAATGATATTGGGCGTGGTTTGCCAGTTCCTTCTCCCGTGTGTTTTACAGATGAGGAAACTGAGGTACACAGAGTAAAGTGACTTGTCCGGGATCACATGGATAGTGTCTTGAGGCCTAATGACCTCAGACCCAGCACTCTTATCAGCAGACACTTAGTTTTCTAAACTAAAGTTTTCCAAGCAGTTTCCAAGTGAGAAGTGTTGTCCCGCAAGGGACAAGCCCCTAAAATACATGGTTATGGGTATTATTGTGTGTCAAAAGCAGACGGATTGCCCCAAGGTAAAATTTTACCTAGAATTTAAAATTATCACACTTCTCAGAAGGGGAAAAGAAAACTCACCGGAAGCACAAGCAAGAAGAATTTCCTTCTCCAGTAGATTAGGCAAACAGTGGCTAAGTGACTTGCCCAGGGCAACACAGCTAGTAAATGTCTGATAACTCATTTGAACTCAAGTTGTCCTGCCTCCTGGGCAGCTAGGGGGCAAAGTGTATAGAATGCTGGCCCTGGAGTCAGGAAGATTCATCTTCCTGAGTTCAAATCTGGCCTCTGACACTTACTAGGTCTGGGCAAGTCACTTTACCCTGTTTGCCTCAGTTTCTTCATCTGTAAAATAATCTGGAAAAGAAAATGGCAAACTACTCCAATAAGAAAACCCCAAATGGGGTCTCAGAGGAAAAACTAGTTTAACAACAAACTTCCTGACTCCAGGCCCAAGGCCCTATCCACTTAGTCACCTAGCTGCCTCTCTTCAGTTTCACCTAAATCCATAATTTGATCATCTTTATGCAAATAGACACTGAAGAAGGGATTAGTCTCCCAGCCTCTTCCCCAACCCTACCGCTAAGGAGAAACTAGGACAAAGAACTTTAAATATGCTGTCTCATTTGATCTTGAAAACCACCAGGTGAAGCAAGTGATTCTAAGAGAGAACAGGGATTGAAACAGTGTTTCCCTTGACATTGGGAATTCCCAGGTAAGGAAACTCCCTCCCCTGTTTTGGGGCTGGCATCTTCTCAGTCATTTATAGTCTGAGGGAGTCACCTACAGCACTGACAGTCAGATGACCTACGCAGTCATTTGTGTGACATGCATGTGTCAGAGGGGATATATTAACTATGTCTCTAAGCTAAGGAGCCAGTTCTCTGTCCACTGTTCTACACTTCACACGTAGGTGCGGCTTAGAATTTCATTGCTGTTCGTCCTTTCTTCTGGAAGATGACCAATGACATCATACAGCACTGTAGGAGAAGGAGAGGCTATGATCATGAGATGACTGAGATCAAATCTAAAGCTTAAATAAATAAAAGCATTGTCAAGAGAATATCCTCCCAGTGGGATATCTTAACTTGCTTTTCTTAACACAGTAAAATCACACACATGTACTCAAAATCTGGTACTTTACAACCTATCTGATAGATTTATGATTCGATAATAATAATAACAATGGAGGTAGCGAGGTGGCTCAGTGGATAGAGCGATGGAAGACCCGAGTTCAATCCGCCCTCAGACGCTTACTAGCAGTGTGACCCTGGGTGAACTTTTGTTCACCTAATCCACTTCAGAAACAGCAAAGCACTCCAGCATCTTTAACAAAGAAATCCCAGTTTTTTGTATGGACAGTATGGTTTGGGGAGTCATGAAAAATCAGACACAAGTGAACAACAACTGTAATAATGTTTATATTATATAGTGCCTACTACGTGCCAGTCCCCACAATGAGCATTTTTAAAATACGATCATATTTGATCATCGCAACACCCCTGAGAGTGCTATTATAAGTATGTGCTGTTATATGTGTCATTTTACAGCTGAAGAAACTGAGGCAAACAAAGTTAAGGTCACATAGCAAAGCCAAACTCAGGTCTCATTAACTCCAGGCCTAGGGCTCTATCCATTGTACCACCCAGCTGCTTAAATCTGGCTAAACTTGGCAGGAGGTATCAAACATAATTATCATCTAAACCAATGATGTCAAACTCAAATTGATCTGGGGGCCACTAAGTTTTACATAAAGATCCCTTCAGGCTGCATGTTGACTTAGAAACCACGTATTAAACATTAGCTGTTTTTTATTCATTTTTATCTATTATGTTGAATATTTCCCAGTTACATTCAGATCGGTTTCAGGCTGCACCTGGGAGTACTGTGGGCAGCCTGGAGCTGGCCCAGTGTATGACACTTCTGATATAAGGTACTTTCTGACAGGGACTGAAAAACCAACTTTTTCAACAACAGAAAATTTCTTATCAGCAAGAAGACTCTTAACATGAAAAACTTCACCTTCTTTCACAAACTCACTATGTGGCCTTGAAAAAGTTATTTTAACATTTCTGGGCTCCCATTTTTCTCCTCAGTAAAATGAAAAGGGGGTGGGAATTACATTGAAGTAGATAATGTCTAAAGTCTCTTTTAGCTCTAACATTCTATGATTCTAAATATGGAGTTAAAAAATTAAAATTCCATACCATCATGTTGTTTCCTTTGGAAGAAAATGTCAAGAGAAATAAAAACTCAAATATGATAATGTATATATAGAGCTTTGCAAACCTGAACATACTATATAAATGTTAGCTCTTGCCATTTAAGGGTCTCAGTCTCATAGACATGGCCAGTTTCCTTTTAACTAAAAAGCCTCTTGAAACATAAAAAAAGAAATAACCAACTGCATGAAAATACCAAGCAAACATTTTCCACTAAACCATACATTACTGCCTCCTTCCATCATATGGGGAGACTAATGGATAACTACACCTGCTTACTTTTCTTCACTGGCCGTAATAAAGAGCTTTGTTTATTTTGGATGCTGAAGATTGGAATTCTTAAAAAGATTTCAGTGACATTCTCCCTGTCCTTACTCCGGGTACAAAAAACAAACAAGACAAAAAAACCTCAGCTCTCAAGATTACCAGTGACTGATTGCACGATAATGGATGGGCAGAGTCCCCTCACACAAAGACAGCAACAGCTGGAAGCCGACACACTTCCTTCAGTTTACACAGGATCCACAAGAGAGATGCCCGTTAACAGCTGCTGTTTTACATGGTTTACAGAATCCCGGAACCTTGCTTACCGAAGTCTTTAGCAACCAGTAAGTCTGCTCTCCGGCTTTGACAATTAGCAGAAGTCGCAGAAACTCCTATGCCTACATTTAGTTCTGAGAACGTGGACTGAAATTCTTGCAACAGCCTTCCACAAAAGGGAAACCAACCTTGTATACTAGCCTATAGCTTCAAACTTCCAGGCCTAATTGACCTCTTACTACTGTTCAGAAAACATTCACAACGTATTTCCTGGGAACAGAAAGCATTGCCAACTAATAGCTCTAAGGGGCAAAATGGGAGATCTCTGTTCTCAATCATTTCCACATAGCAGGTGCATGAAATAAGGATTTTGAAACACAGTCAGCAGCACAGACAATTCAAGGCTAACAAGAGCCAAGGGGTATATAAGCTAGGGTTTTTAAGTCTGCCAAACACTTTACCTACATTATTTTAAGTAATGTTCACCCTAATTCTAGGAAGTGGGTTCATCCCATTTCACAGATGAGGAGGTATATTCATAAAGGCTGACTGCCCTACTCCCCATTCTACAAATGAAGAAACCAAGGCTCATCTGAAACTGAGGCAGTAACAGCTAATGATGGAATTTGAACTCAGGTCCTCCTGACTGGAATCCAACATTCTGGCCACTGTGTCACATAGCTGCCTAAATTAAATAGGGCCCTTTCTAGAGGCTCAAATCTAGGACAGATCAGAGATCTGCTATGATGCTGTCTATTCTATGAACTAGGTAAGTAGGTTATGTCACCCCTATGTCACAAAAGTATCTTCTATTGGCATGATAGAACAAGGTCTATTGGGTGTACTAATAATTTACACAAAAGTAAAACAAACCCTTCTTCAAACACACTTTAGAGTATTGTATCACAGAGGCCCAAATCTGTTTTTTTTTCCTTAAATATCCTTTTCCCCTAAATCCATAATTAACACCTAAACACTGTGGCCAGCTTCACACTTTTCTAGTGAATACAAAACTCAAAATGGATCAAAACTGTTCTAAATTAGATTTTAAAAAATGGCTCACGCTATAGGCTGGGGGACCACAGAAAAATCAATTCCTTGGGGATGAGGAAGACAGAAGGGGAAAGATTAAAAAATAAGGAATCACTACCCATATTCTTTTTTTTTAAGCAATCAAGAATGATAGCATTTCAGGATAGTTGTTTTTTAAGAGTCTGCTGTACTTGCTTTTAAAAAATAATGAATATGCATAAATTCTTATATTTGCCAGTTGATCCCACAAATGACATTAGTCTTGAAGTCCATTTGAAACTTCTAATAATCACTAACCCCACATACAAAAGGTATAAATTCTGTATTAAAGCCGGTTGCCATCATGTTTCAATGTATATGCTGTTTTGGTCAAATGCCCAATTGCAGATAGACTGTACTATTTGCACATATACTGTTTCAAATGACCATTCAAAACAATTGGAGCCATTAACTCTGACAACAACTAAGAACAATAGTCCTGCCTAAGAACAAACTAATTCTCTCCAATCCACCCAAAGGTATCACATGTGGCTTGTAAGGTAGCATTTGGACCATTTAACTCATTTAATGAATCAATGATAAACTTAATATTTATATTGCCGTAAGGCCCTTTTCTATATATGATATCTGGTTGCTAAATCTCAAATGTGATCTTTTCCCCAGACTTAACTCTCTGCAGTAATAATAATAATAAGAATAGTTTTAAGGTTTATAAATCACTTCAGGAATATTACCTCATTTCGCCCTTACTACAATACTGGGAGATGAGTGTTTTACATAACACTTTTACAGATGAGGAAACTGAGGCAAAAGTTAAGCACTCATACATCTGGTCTGTTTCTAAGGTCGAACTGAAACTCAGATCTCCTCATCTCCAGGTGCAGTGCTCTAACCACACAGCTCTACCTCTGAGCAGTATACAAGCTCCCTATGACAAGGAACTGTTAAACACATCTCCTCCTTAAAAAACGCTGTCCTGAATTCTACTTGAATCCCAAGGCTTTTGGTCAGTGCCGCCTTTGACACTGCTGAGAACTAACTCCTTATTAAAACCATCCTCTCCTTAGATTTAACACGGCACTAACCTTATTCGCCTTCCTTTCAAACTATTCCTTCACAGTCTCCTTTTACAGGGTCCTTTTCTTCCTGCTTTCTCATTGTGGCTGTCCCCAGAAGCTCAGTCCCTTTCCTTCAACAAAACTTACCAAGGGCTTTCTAACTGTGAAGCTCTGCTGCAACGCATACAAAGACCAAGGACAAAGAAAAAATTATCCACCCCCTCCCCCATCACCCTCTACTACTACCTTCAAGGAGTGTATAGAGGTAATAAAGGGTAAAACAAGATCGGGACGGGGGCAGTATACAAAAAAGGACTTTAAAGGAGTAAGGTTTACTTCCAATTTCAGGGGTTTATGAAAGGCTAAACTGGAAAGGTGGCATTTGAAATGCGCCTTAAAAATTGGTAGAATTTCTACAGGTAGATATGGAGGAAGAGAGGGAAAGAGGAAGACATGCTAGGCACAGGAAACAGTATAAACAAAGGCAAATAAAAAACTCAGGGCTCTGGCCCTTAGGCCCACCTTTTCACCTTTCTTTTATAAGCTGCCTCCATTAGAATATAATCTCCTGGAGGGCAGGGTCTATCTTTCTTTCAGCTCCTGTTTGTATTCTCAGTGCTTAGCACAGAGCCTGGCACATGGTAAGGGCTAGTTGTGAATGGCTGAGTTTATATATATATTAACTCATTTCAGCTTCATTACAGCCCTGTCAGGTGAGTGGGTGTTATTATCCCCATTTTACAGATGGACAAACTGTGTATCAAGGGGTTTGAAGAGATCTGGTTTCCCATAGCTAGTATTTTTAACATTCTATATGGGGCAGATTATGAGGGATGCTGAGATACATCATGGTGAATTGAAAAGGACAATGGGTTTAGAGTCAAAGGACTTCCTTTGAATCCTGGCTCGGTCATATATAAATTTGGAAAAGTCATTGAACGTCCCAGAGCCTCAGTTTCCCCATGTATAGAACAAAGGAAGGGACAGGACTACATCCGAGACCTCTTTCAACTCTAAATCTATTACCTCGTTTTAAACTGGACTCTATCCCATAAGCAACAACTCATGTTATGGATTCTGAGAGGGATGCACAGAGTTGTGCTTCAGGAAAATTAATCTGGCAAAGGCATGTGTAGGAGAGTTTAGAGCAGGAAGACTGGAGGCATGGCAACCAGTTAGGAGTCCAAAGCAATAACCTTGTTCAGAGCTACAGCCGGAATGGAAAGGAGGGGGCAGATGCCTGAGATATTGCAGACTGAATCCAATCAAAAGGACTGGGTGACTGACTGAATGTGGGTGGAAGGGAGATGTCAGAAACAACTCCAAGGTCTCCAGCCCCAGTGACTGGGAGGAGAATGGTGTATTGTACCCCTCAGGGAAAATAGGAAAATCAGAACAAAGAAGCAGTTAGAGACAGAGAGAAGCAGGTGGGGGACAGGAGATAATAAATTCCGTTTTGGACAAGTTCAGTTTTACATGCTTTTAACTGTTGTGGTCCAGTAGGTGGTTTGAAATGGGGATTGGAAGCTCTAGGAGAGAGTATGGAGCTAGAAATGCAAGGTAATGGCACATATAAGACCTACAATAAAGAGCATGTAAAAAGAAAAAAGGGACAGGATCTGAGCTTCGAGAAACACCTCTACTTAGTCACCTAGAGGTGGAGGAAAAGAAAAAATCCAGAAAGGGCCGTGAATTTTGACAGTAGGAAGAGAACTAAGTAATTTCCGAATCCAGTAACCACTGAGGTCCGGAGTTAAGCTGCCAAGAATTCAAACCCAACTGCTAAGAGCGCAACTCTGACTGCCTAGCCACACTGTTTAAATGCCAAACGTACATTTGTCTAAAATACTAATTTTCAGAGAACGCGCACAAGGCAAGCACTCATACAGAAGAATAAATACAAGAATATTCTCAAGGTCCCTCCAAAGAACTTTAGTATCGATTGGGAGACATGGGAGACACTGGCACAGAACTGCTCAGCCTGACTTGCCCGCATCAAAGATGATGCTGTGGTCTACCAGCAAAGCAGAATTGCAGTAGCTCCAAAAAAAAAAAGTGAGACGTGCAAATTTAGAGAGCTCTCTACCCCAAATGTTCATATGGACTATTTGTACCCAACCTGTGACAGAGCTTTCCAAGGTAATATTGGTCTGATCAGCCACAAACACACTGTACCTTGACTCTGACATAGGGACGTCATTTTGATCCTCTTCAGTTACGAAGGACAACAACCAACCGATTTCAGAATCCCAAAAGTCAAAGCAGTAACACAGTGAATCATTTTGAAATATTACATACAACCACGATACCTGAAATTGCAACTCAATAATTGTCACTGCTTAACTAACATTCTCAAGTTCTTGCTGCTTCCAGCTCTAGCCAAATCAAAAGTCTAATATACAAACATCCTCAATATAACCGAACACAATAAATGTTACTTTACATTAAACACATCATAACCAAAGCCCACCAGAACACCCCTAAGCCCATTAGGACACCCCCTAAGACCAAAAGCCAAAGTACAACCAAGCTCATCCTCCCCACTTAGGTTTTTCTACCCCAACCCTACAACCTCCACCAATTCTCCAGCTTTCTGTTCACTAAGCTTTGTTCCTATGAAAATGAGTGTCCCTATAGCACTATAGCCACATCCTATTTGCACAGAAAAAAAAAACTACCTTAGATAAAGTATGCCTCTATCTAAAAGATGTAATGCCTTCTGTCTGTCCAAAGACTTGTGTACCTCACAAATCCCACTTCTTTCAGAAATCTTCCTCCTGCTTTAAGGATACTATGAATATGAATTTGTGAGGCATATAGACTATTATATCTGTACCCAAACAGGGAGAAAGTATGTTATTGTTCAGTAATTTCCACCTCTCTGTGACCTCATTTGGTTTTCTTGGCAAAGATACTGGAGTGGTTTGCCAGTTCTTTTTCCAGCTCATTTTACAGATGAGGAAACTGAGGCAAACAGCGTTAAGTGATTTGCCCGGGGTCACACAGCTAGTAAATATCTGAGGCCACATTTGAACTCAGGTCTTCTTTGACTCCAGGCCCAGCACTGTCCACTGCAGCACTTAGCAGCATAGTATGAGTATTTGGTCTGGAGTCAGAAGACCTGAGTTCAAATCCTTAGATGCTTTTTGCCTATGCGACCTTAGGTTGAAAACTCCTAGGCCTAAGCCTGTTTCCTCATCTGAAAAATAAGGAAAGCTTTCTATGATCCTATCAACCCACTTCTAAATAGGAAGACTTACATAAATTAATACAGAGTAGAAGAAGTAAAACCAGGAAAACAACCACCACAAAAAATCTAAACATTGTGTAATGACCAAGCTTGATTCTAGAACAGCTGAGGAAAACTTCTCCCTTCCTTCTTTGCAGGGGAGGGACTGTTATTGGAATATTGCATATGGTGTCAGACATGACTGATGCTTTGGTTGGTTTTGCTGAAGTGTTTTTCTCCCTCTTTTTCTTTTCATTAGTTCTTACCAAGGCTCTAGCTCAGGGGTAAGGGAGAGAGATATTCCAAAAGGAAGACTATGTAAAAACATGAGATAGTAAAAAAAAAAAAATTTCTAAAAATTCATTTTTGAATAAAAGTTGCTAAATAGACTCAAGGAAATCATGTGATTAATCAAAAACAAGCTTTGTCAGTTTAAATTTGCATTTTATGCTGTGAGTCTATGGTATATTTCTTATAAAGCAGGAAGCATAAGGAAAAGAGCACGGGGCCTGAGAACTCTGGAAACTTGGATTCTAATCTCAACTCTAGAACTCACTAACCTGGAAACACAGGTTATCTCCCAGCCTCAGTTTCCTTATCCATAAAACTAGAAGACTGGACTTTTCATGAGTTAGAACAACAAACTGGGTTGGAAATAGACTTCTGCAAAGATTGACTTAAAAACAAGGACAGTACCTGTACATTTAGATAATGTGTGGCTCAAGTTAGGTCAACACCAAACCCTTGATTACTAACTGAAAGACCAGACACTGACTTCATCAAAGCCTTGATTATTGACTGACCAGAGCGTTTTAATAAAAGGATTTGTTCTGTAAAATTTGGATTCAGTCAAAAGGATGCACTAAAGGACCTAGAAGGCCACAAGTGGCCTTAAAGGGGAAGGATCCCCACCAGTGGACCAGACAAAGACTTCCCCAAACCTTTGATTATTGACTGAATGACCAGACATTGATTTCACCAAAGTTTTATTGACTGACTTCACCAAAGCTTCAATTACTTACTGAATGACCAGATACTGATTTCACCACTTGACACATATCATCATAAGAAATACAAGTGCTCTTCTTTGGGGGGAAGGGAAAAGGGGAGAGTAGGGGAATTTTTTCTTTGCCATGTTTTATCAAAAGAAAGGTCAACTTAGTCATAAAGAAAGGGGTGAGATGATCCCAAAGGCAAAAAGAGAAGGTCATGAGACTCGGTGAGGGAGTTTTCACACATAGTAGAGACTACAAGCACTGGTTTAGTCAAAACCTCCTTCCAAGATCTTCCTCCTTCTTCTAGAGTTGGACTTTACTTATCACATCCTAGCCAACAATGAAAGCAGCCACGGGTGATGGAGATGATGAGTGTCTCCGTTAAAAAGGGTTTCCCCCCAAAAGAAACAGAAAGTGAAAAATGATTTACAAAACATCTATTCTCTGGGACCCTCCCGTAGGCTCAACCACCAAATGAGGACAAACAGAAGTTTAAGAGGGAACAAGAGGACGACCTTGGAGTCTCTCCCGTAGGCTCAACTACCAAAGGTAGCTAGACCAAAGTTAGGAGAGGAAGAGGAGGGCGAGATGAGGCACGATCGGTGGGTCTTCACGGGAACTGAACGACCCCGGCCCAGTTCTAGTACCAGGAAGAGGGAGCAAGTTAGCAGGGGCTGACACCCGGACAATCTCGTGGGGAAACAAAAGGCACACGGGGCCCAAAATCTCAGAAGGGCATGGTCAATCCCGGTCTAGGGAGGGTCCTCTTTCGCCCCTCCCCCCGAAAAAAGGTCTGTCAGAAAAAGGTTTTCCCCAAAACCCGACCCACCCCCACAGGTCGTTGGTGCTGTGTTGGCCCCTCCCGCATGTGATCGCGGTAGGGGAAGTCTTCACCTCCCCCTGACCCCCTAAAGTTCCCCGGCGCCCCGGCCAGGGGGAGGCAGCCGCTGATGCTACCGCTACCGTCGCCGCTGCTGAGGCTTTGCGCCCCGTGCAAAGTGCGAATAAAGTGGGGACTGCCCCCGGCGTGCGTGCGGGGCGGCCACAGCACCATGTCCCGCGTCCTCCAAAAAAGAAAGAAAAAGAGCAAAGGGGTGGAATGAAATTAACTACGGCCGCTGCCCCCCCCCCCCCCAGCCCTCCGGGCACGCCGGGCCACACGCCACGCACGCACCTCGCAGGGCACTCGCCTTCCTCCTCCTCTTCCTCCCCGACCTCCCCGGCTTCCCCCCCCAGCGCCCAGGCTCTCGCACACGCGCCCTCGGGACCATCCCACAAGGCTCTCGAGCTAGCGTCCTCCTTACCCCCCGCAGCGCCGGGCTCCGTGACAGACCGGGCGGGGCCGCGACCCGAGGAGCAGCTGGGACCGCGCGAGCCAATGCAGCCTAACCAGAGTCAAGGGGTGGGGAAGGGGCGGAGGGGGAGGGGAGGGTGGGGAGCCGCCCCCTCGCCCGCTCCTGGCGCGCATGCTCCCGCCTCCCTCTGCGGGAGGCCGAGGGAGAGCTTGCACCTGACTTCCCTTCTCTCTTTCCCTTTTCTCCCTCTCGCAGCCAGACGCTTTCTTGCCGCTGCTGGATTCTCCACCGGGCAGGGGAGATGGAAAGGGACCGGTTCCCCCAGCCCGGGAGCTCCGCGCTCCCTCCCCGCTCCGCCTCCAACTCCCCTCGGATGCGCGCACCCCCCAGAGTGCGGTCCCGCGGGGCACCTGGCCACTTTCTCCTCCGCTGACTCCTAGTCCTGCCTCTTGGGATCGGGCACCGCCGCCTCCCCGCGCCTCCGGCCCTGCATCTCCCACGGGAGGGGGGCACAGATGGCATGAGAGAGTGGAGGAAGGAGGGAGCGAAAAGGGTGGAGAGGACAAAGGACTACATGACTTTCTAGAGTATCAGAGGAGGAGGCACCGGGAGGAGGAGGAGGGACCCTGAGTTGAAGCAGGTGAAAGTGTCGAGGACAAGCTTTTTTTTTATTACTATTATTATTAAGATAATAGAGACCTGCCCATGTTGTAGGGAGAGGGGAAGGGGCCAGTGGACAGGAATATGTAAGAAGGAAAATAATCGGTAAACCAAGACAAAAAAATGGGAGAGAATAGGATAATAATAATAGCTAACATTTATATATCGCTTACAGTGTGCCAGACGCAGTGCTAAGCACTTTCAAATCATTTTCTCGTTTGAGCCTCACAACAGCCTCGGAAGGTAATATCCCCATTTTATAGTTAAGGAAATTGAGGCAGCCAGAGGTTAAGATGATAATAGCTAACATTTATATAGCGCTTTCTATGTGCCAGGCGCTGTGCTAAGCACTTTAGGGTTATCTCATTTGACCCTCACGACAATCCCGGTAGGCAGGTGCTAGCTTATTATTCCCATTTTAGAGAGGAGGGAACTGAGAGAGGATGAGTGACTTATCCAGGGTCATACTGGTAGGGAAGTATGATGTGGGAAAGGAGATGATCAGTAAACCAAGTCACAGAAAGAGGGGAGAATAAGATAACAGATAGCTAATATTTGTGAGAAGCGCTTTATAATGATTATCTTACCTGATTCTCACAATAACCCCGGGAGGTATGTGCTGTTATCATTCCCATTTTACAGATGAAGAAACTGAGGCAGCTAGAAAGACTAGGTTTGAACTCACATCTTTCTGACTCCAGGACCGACGCTCTATCTACTGTGCAAAAGGACCAAGGACATAGGTCCAATAGGTCTCAATGCAATGCTCCATTATATTCCACAGACTTCCTATTTACATAAAACGATAATTTTGAAAAATGATTTCTTTCCTAGTCCTCCTGCTGTATCCCAGGGGTGAAGACTTTTCCCCCTTAGTGGAAATAGAAGGGGAAGAAGGGAAATCCCACAAGTGGCCTTAAAGGGGAAGGATCCCCACCAGCGGAGGGATTCATGAACGACCTCATAAAGCGTTTAAAAAAAACAATTTAGCATATTTTTTTTTTGCTAGAGAGATGTGTAATATTCCAATCACCCAGTTTTAAATTAGGAACAATATATTTAAGATTCTCCAGCATGTGAATGGACCCCCTCGGTAAACTGCGAGGAATGTACATGGACAACAAGGAATATACATGGACAGGAATAGTAACAGTCATAGATCAACTGTGATCTTTTGGTGGGGAACGTCCATGACCTTGACATCACAGATCCATTTGAATACAGATAGTTCCCAATTAACGTGTTTGAACAATGTGAAATTTGAATTAGTGTGGCTCATATATAGATAAATGGTTACATTTAATTCAAGCTAAAATTCAATTCACCTGCAAACTAGTTGAGAGTTCTAACAGCGGGATGTGGGTGTATTGTGCTGCCACGTTCCATATTATCAGTGAATGTGTTCATTTAAGGAATGCCTAACAAAATGGACAAAAGGAAGAATACTTCAGATGGAAACACTACCAGCACAAAAAAAGAGGCTTATTATTACATTAGAGCAAAAATTAGGTAAAATTGTAACTGCACCGAAAGTGGTCATAGTAACTAGTTCTAAAATAGGAGACGTCAGAATGACTGGATCTGTGGTATGTAATATAAAACTAAATAAAAGAAAAAGGCAAAGTTGCATCAGCTCTTTATGGTTTGCAAGCAACTACAGGGAAAAGAAGTGTCACAACGATAGAAACAGTGTGTTTTAGCTGTATAGATTGGAGATTGCCATCAAAAAAGCTTTCCTCTTGGTAGAACAGCCGTTCAGACCAAAATTACTGGTTATCTTAAGAAAAAAAATGGAAATGAAATAACTAGTGATGAAACTTTTGTTGCAAGTATTGGTTGGTTTAATAGCTTTAAAAATCAGTTCAGTTGCATAATATTAAAATTATCTGAGAGGCAGCCAGTGCAGATGAGGACACAGAAGCTAAATATCCTGATGTTTTAAAGGAAATAAAGAAGGTGGATACCTTGATCAGCAAAATTATTAATGTAAGTGAAACATACTTATTCTGGGAAAAGATGCCTTCCAGAATTTGCATTTCTAAGAAGGAAAGAGCTCAACCTGGATTTAGTATCTAAGATCGCCTAATTCTTTTTAATGGGAGGCCACTCAGAAGGAAGCTGGAAAGGAAGATGTAAATTCAAATCCAGCCTCAGGTGTTTATTTTAGCTGTGTGACCCTGCTCAAGTTACTTAACTCTACCTCAGTTTCCTCATCTGTAAAATGAGCTGGACAAGGAAATGACAAACTAGTATCTTTGCCAAAAAAAAAACAAAAACCCACGGACAACATTGGTGTGGTATGGTCCATGGGGTCACAAAGAGTGGGACGTGACTGAACAACAGCAACTCAGAGATTTTAAGTTAAAACCTATGCTTGTTTATCAGTCCCAAAATCCTCAAGCTCTGAGAGACTACAACCATCTATTGCTTCCAGTTCTTTGGTGGTCAAATAAGGAAGCAGGGGTGATTGAAGCTGTTTTCAAAGACTGACTTTCAAGTTATTTTAGCCAGACTGTTAAAAAAAAATTACAAAGACCAACAATATCACATTTAAAGCACTGCCGATTTTAAATAACACTCCAAGTCATCCAACTATACTTGGCAAAAATGTGAGCATGCAAATCTACCAATATACATGAAGATTTAAAGAAAGAGAAAACAGTTCAGTCTATGCTTCAGTCTATGCTATATTTTAAATGACAATAATGACTTTTTATCATATTGTCAGTATAGACTTATCTATAGGTGTGATATTCACTAATTTTTAAAATCTTGCTTTCTTTAATGCCTCCTTTTCCTTGTAACAAGTTCGAATCAGAAGTGTATTTTTTTATCCTTTGCTATTCTGTTACATTAGTAAACAGATCAAAAACTTCTATAAAAAATTTCATTGCACATATCCATTGACTGGAACCAATTACCATATTTATATGATTATTCGTTATTTGAATGGAGAGATACAGAAAACATTAGGAGAAAGGTTAGAAAAAGGCAAAAAAAAAGATACTCCAGTAGGAAAATATATGCTCAGAAATACTTTGTTTTTGTATATATTTTTATTAACATTTTTCTTTTCACATCATCTTCATTTTTCAATATATCCTCCCCACCTTCTACCCCTATTTCCTTAACAAAGAATTAAAAGAGGAAAAGAAGCAATTCAGCAAAACTAACCAACATGACAACTAAATCTCAATGTTACCCTTGACTCTTCACTACTCCCTCACATATCCAATTGATTGTCATTTCTACTTTTCCATGCATATAGCTATAGGCCTTCAGGCTTTCTCACCTGGACTACTAAAATAACCTGCTAACTAGTCTTCCTGCCCTAAGTACTGCTGCTGACAGTTTATTTTCACAATAGGCATACATGGGGGTATGGATTGACGCTTGCTACGTGAAATAATGAAATTTAGTTGGGGACTGTATTCAACCTATAATGGACTATGGAGTTACACCATCCTTGATATACAAACAGATTTGTTGGTTGTGAAAAATTAAAAGGGGCAAGCAATTCAGTTCCTGAAGTGCTGTGATCAGTTTTTCTTTGAGTGTTATTTTATCTCCAATGATACAGATATTCTATTGTCTTGAATCCAGAATTGCTGCCAGCAATGAAAAGGTTTAAAAAAAAGGTTAAGAGTGCAACTAAGTCCTTCTGTGATATGTAGTGTAGATACTTTTAAGGCCTAGTTGTAAAGGTATAAAATAATTCTGAACTTACAGCACCTTGTTTTTTTCTGTTTTCTTTGGAAACAATTTTGAGACATTTCTTGAGTAAATTGAGATTAAGCATGTATAGGAACTGAAAGGCCTTGTTTTTGTGGGTTCAATTTAAATGAGAAAAAGGATAGGCTAGACAAACAGGAGATGGGAACAGAATGTTTTTCCAGGATTACTTTGTTCTGATTTTTTGTGTGAATATGGCTGACAACTACATATGATCCTATTAGGAAACATAATAGCTGCTTTTAAGTTACATTCTAATTCAAATTATGTAGAAATATAGGCAAGAATGCATTAGCACAATCTTTTCGGAATTTTAAAAGAGTAGTAGGAGTGTATCTTTTTTATTGGAACAGATGTATATTAGAATAAAATGACCACATTGCTGCCGGCTGTAAAATTTTCATTGGTCTGTGAGTAATTGAGAGAATGACATAGCATTGAATGTTATTATTATTATTTCATGTTTATAGTTCAAGTGAATCATATAAACTCAAGTAATGTTGACCAATTAAATAACAATAATTTACTTTTGTCATAGAAATTCCCAAGTTATGGTGTATGAATTGATGTAGAGTGAAATGACCAGGACTAGAAGATCATTGTCCACAGTAACAGCAATATTGTTAACAATGATCAACTGTGAAAGACTTAGCTACTCTGATCCACACAGTAATTCAAAACAAGTCTGAAGGTCTCATGATGAAAAATGCTATCTACTTCCACAGAGATTACTGATGAACTCTTGAGTGAAAATCAAAGCATAATTTTTTTCACTTTCTTTATTTTTCTTGCTTTTTTTTTTCTTTTTGCAACATGGCTAATATGGAAATATGTTTTGCATGATTTTACATGTATAATTGGTATCATATTTGCTGACCTTGATGTGTCAGGGAGGGCCTGGAGGATGACAGAATTTGGAATTGACAATTTTTAAAAAATGAATATAAAAGTATTTTTTGAAAAAATATTTCATTTAAAAATGAAAATAATAAATTTGAAAAAAGATTTAATCTTCAAGTTATATATTCGGTGCCTAGAAAAATCACCTTCTAAATATCACCATAACATGATAGAGTCCTAAGTTTATTGGTAGATCTGAAATCATCCTGTTGGCCAAGAGTATCAGTGGCTTCCCTTTTGATATAAGCTAAATTTAAACATTTAAGTCCTCTACTAAACTTTCATATTATTCCTAAGTAGACTTTTGAGTTTTTCTGAAATTGCTATGTCAATAAATTCCATAACTTTATGCCATAAATCAGTAGCAGATCTAATTATATGTTATTATATCTTTATCACAGCACACCTTATGAAGCAGTTAATTTTCCAAAATGCTTTTAGGTTCATTATCAAATATATGTAAAGTACTATATTTCTGGACATTACCACCATGAAATTTCCCTCAGTGCCTGTGCCCTCATCATCCTGGAATGTCCCTCTGCCTCAGCAACCTTCTTCTCCCACTGGTTAGTTTCTATAAGAGCCTTCATTTTGAGGCTGGGCCTAAGACAACCATTCTTCTTTCCTCTCCTAGCTCCACTTTTGACTCTCAAGACTTAACCATCATTTCCCTTCTCCCCACTTTCTGACTTCCTTTTATGTCTTTTTCTCCATTCAAATGTAAGCTCCTTCTGTCCTTATTTGGGTTTGTAATTGTATTCCTAGCCCTTAATAAATCCTTGTTGACTTGTTGACAGTACAGGAACCTCAATGCAGAGGATATGCATATTAATATTAGCGTAAGAATGTATACATTCCCCGTTTTGTGATCCATTCCCCCTCTCTTTACTTTATATACAACACAGATATATTGTATTATTGCTGTCTTCATGCATATTTTTATTTTGATTCTCCTTTCTCCATGGTAGGACTCTTGAGGTCTTCCCATGTCTCTCTGAATCAATGAAGACAGAATAAATCCTTTTACTTAAAAGAATGTAAACTATTTGATGGCAAAGACTTTTCTTCTTGCTTGTATTTGGATCGCTGTACTTTAGCACAATGCTTGGCACAAAGTAAATGCTTAATAAATTCTTGTTAACTTATTAACTTACATTTTAAGGATAATTACTGGTATGTGATCTTAGCAGGATTGTTATTTTTTGGATTAAAACAGCAGCCAAGATTTTTTATTTGTTGCAATACTTCTTCAGAAATTGTCATCGTGATTTCTTTTATATTGTCACGTACCAATTACATACTAATGTCATCTATATTTTCTTTCCTGTTTTGGGGGTGTTTTCCTGTTTGGACTATTAACAAGATTGGGAGCTGGAAAGATCTAGTCCAGTGCTCTGTTTTACAGATAGGGAAACTGAAACCCAAAACACGGAAGCAACTGGATCAGTCACACAGGGAATAAGTAGCAGCACTAACATTTGAACCCAGGTTCTCTTATTTTGGTTCCATCAGTCCCATTATTCCATGCTTCCATCCAATGAAATGGGAAGCATCTTTTACTGTGGTAGCTTTGGGTGGGATTGAACCCCCAGTCAAATAACTCTGTACAACTGTAGCTCAGTATCAGCTCTCTATTAGTACTTTTTATTCATGAAGAGTTTTAATGGTAATGGACAGCTAGGTGGGATAATAGAGTGACAGATTTGGTGTCAAGAAGGCCTTAGTTCAAATCTTGCCTCGGTTATTTACTAGCTGTGCGATGCTAGGTAAGTCACTTAACCTCACAGCTTGAGTTTCTTTACCTACAAAATGGGGATAATGATAGCACCCACATCATAGGGTGGGTGAAAGGATCAGATGAGTATTCTCTATAAAGCTTTGTAAACCTTTATGTGCCATATAATTGTTAGTGCTTTGCTATTACTCCTGTTAGTCATTTGAATTAAAAAGTTATTTAAGAGTATAACCATGTAAGAATTAAATCGAATAAGCACAAAGTAATTATAAACAAATAAAATCCAACTAAAACTCTTAAAAAAAATTAAAATATGCACATCTCACTGAAAACTCAACAATCTTCTGAGGAATTGCCCCCTTTCATTAAAGCTAATGCCCCCCAACTCCCCACTAACTGAAGGCCAGGTACATTACATTTTGCCCTTCCCCCGGGTTCTCAGGTACTCTTAAGGAGGACTTGGGGTCAGGGTGGGGGGTGTCTAGGTTCTCTGCCAATTGTTCCAGCCCTGACCAGTAGTGTTTCTTCAAGTCTGAGAGGTGGAGTTCCCTGCACCCAAGTTTCATTTAGCCACTAACAGAGTAGCTTTTACAAAAGAATATTTACTTTAAACATATATTAAAAAGCATACAAACCTGTTACATGACACATGGAAAACATAATTTCCCTCTAGCCTCCAAACTTCCAAACCACCTTAGCCTCTGGGAAGGGGAGGGGGATTCGGTTCACAGTTTAGCTCAATTCCTGTAGAGCACAGTCCCAAGTTCTGAAACCAAACCCTACCTCCCCTTGGGCTTGAGTCCCAGGTACCCTGGTTTCTCTGAACTTCTGTGCCAGACTGGCTGGCTACAACATGCCACCTGGAGCCCTGGCTCTAAAGTCACCATGGCTTGATTTTGGTCTAGTGGGGATTACCACTTGGACATGAAAATGAGAAGGATAAATGAAACTGCACAGAAACAAAGTCCCCCAGGCCATGAGACCTAAAAGGACCAAAGGGGGAAGGTATCTTCCCTCCCTGGATCAATTCATTGCACTGTGGATGAATTATGTGTGATCCCCATACTCTGGAAGCATGAGAAAAGAGCTGCCCCAGTCTGGCAGTTTTAAAGATGGCAGCCAATTAAAGGAGTCTATTCCCTTCCAGTGGTAGTAAAACCCAGAGAAGTGGGGTATTCCATGTTAGGTGAGTTGGGAACACTCCAAGACCCCATTAGACTGTCCTATGAGATATAGGAATCTATGAAACAATTCAACAATTATTTTTTAATTGCTAACTATGTACAAGTCACTATTCTAGTCATGAGAGATAGGAAGATTTTAAAAAAAAAGACAATGTCACTTGCCCTCAATGAGTTTATATACTTTTAAAGAAGATAGGAACCCTACACAGATAAATACAGGGTATCCTAAAAATCTTAGTATTGTTTTTTTGGCTAATGAAATAGCTTTTGTTTTTAAGCTGTTTAGGCTTTAATAAATGGCTTTAAAAAAACACTAAGACCTTTGGACACCTTATATCACAAACTAGTGTAATGAGGGCAAAAGGAGATAGCTTGGCAAAGAACTCAGGGAAAATTTTGGGGTGGGGCATCTTCAGAGAAGGCTTCCTCAAGGAGCTAGATTTTGTCTTGATCAAAGTCTTTAAGAAAGAGGATTCTGAAAAATAGATTCCAGGCATGTATTCCTGCACAGATACACAAAGGTGGAAGACAGATTGTCAAGTTCAGGCAATAGCTAGCAGTTCAGTTGACCTGAAATGTAGAATATGTGAATGGGGAGTACTATGGAATGAAGACAAAAGGATGGTAGACCTTAAATCCCAAGATAAGAAGATTACGTTTTATCCTACCTGTTATAGGGAGCCATAGAAAGGTTCTGAGCAATAGAGTGACATGGTCAAACCTGAACTTAAAAGACAATTACCTTATTTCCCCATGTATAAGATGCTCCGATGTATAAGACGCACCTTAATTTTGGGGCCTGAAATTTGAAAAAATAAAGTATTACATAAAGTTATTGAACTCAAGTTTTATTCATCATAAAATTCATACAACTCCTCATTGCTGTCAAAACTCCCATCC
>CM053622.1:199859800-199878378 GCA_028646595.1 Phalanger gymnotis | reverse complement strand
GTTCTCTATTTTATTGAAAATCCATATTTTGCCTTGGAGCATGATACTCAGTTTTGCTGGGTAGGTGATTCTTGATTTTAATCCTAGCTCCTTTGACCTCCAGAATATCATATTCCAAGCCCTTCAATCAATCCCTTAATGTAGAAGCTGCTAGATCTTGTGTTATTCTGATTTTGTTTCCACAATATTCAAATTGTTTCTTTCTGGCTGCTTGCAGTATTTTCTCCTTGACCTGAGAACTCTGCAATTGGCAACAATATTCTTAGGAGTTTTTTGGGGGGGGATCTTTTTGAGGAGGTGATTGGTGGATTCTTTCAATTTCTATTTTACCCTCTGACTCTAGAATATCAGGGAAGTTTTCCTTGATAATTTCTTGAAAAATGATATCTAGGCTCTTTTTTTGATCATGGCTTTCAGGTAGTCCAATAATTTTTAAATTCTCTCTCCTAGATCTATTTTCCAGGTCAGTGGTTTTTCCAATGAGATATTTCACATTGTCTTCCACCTTTTCATTCCTTTGGTTTTGTTTTATAATATCTTGGTTTCTCATAATGTCACTAGCTTCTACTTGCTCCAATCTAATTTTTAAGGTTCTATTTTCTTCAGTGGTCTTTTGGACCATTTAGCTTTTCCTTTTCCTTTTAGCTAATTCTGCCTTTCAAGGCATTCTTCTCCTTATTGGCTTTTTGGAGCTCTTTTGCCATTTGGGTTAGTCTATTCTTTAAGGTGTTATTTTCTTTAGTATTTTTTTTGGGTCTCCTTTAGCAAGTCATTGACTTGTTTTTCATGGTTTTCTTGCATCACTATCATTTCTCTTCCCAATTTTTCCTCAAATCCTCTTACTTGCTTTTCCAAAAGCTTTTTGAGCTCTTCCATGGCCTAAGGACAATTCATATCTTTCTTGGAGGCTTTTGATGTAGGCTCTTTGACTTTGTTGACTTCTTCTGGCTGTGCGATTTGATCTTCTTTGTTGCCAAAGAAGGAATCTAGAGTTTGAGTTTGAGTCTGAGTTCATTTTCGCTCTCTGTTCATGTTCCCAGACAACTTCTTGACCCTTGAGCTTTTCGTCAGGATGTGACTGCTTGCAGAGTAGAGACTACTATGTCCCAAGCTTTCGGGTCCAAGCAATGCTGTTTTCAGAGCTACTTCTACTCCATCATCAGCCCAGGCTCTGTCACAGCAGCGCTCCTCCTCCCCCAAGAACCACCAACCAGGACCGCAATTCAGATCCAAGCAGGGCACAGCAAGAGTATCTGCCTTTGTGCCCACAAAGCACTCCTTGCATTCTCACTCTGATCTGCTGCTAGATTCGTCCCACCTTGTGAGCCAGGGACTCGGGAAGCTGCTGACACTGACACTCTGGAGGCAGCTTCAGGAGCTTCCTGCTGCTGCTATGGCCACCGCCGCAAGACCTCCTCCATCCCCACAGCTGGCAGCCGGACTGCTCTGAACTTGATCCCACAGTTTCCCCCTAATCTGCTCTTTGGCGTTTGTGGGTTGAGAAGTCTGTTAACTGCCACAGCTCACCATTTCATGGCCCCAAGGCCTCTTCCAGCTGGCTGACTCCAGGTCTGGTTTCTCTTGGTGCGACCCACAATGGGCTGCCCTCTGCTCTCAGCACTGTGCAATAGACCCTTCGCAGCGACCATCCAGGCTCTCCTGGGCTGGAGATCTGTTTCCCTCTGCTATTTCCTGGGTTACACAGCTCTAGAATTTGTTCAGAGCCATTTTTACAGGTGTTTGGAGGGATATGGTAGGGAGCTTAAGCAAGTTCTTGCTTTTCTGCTGCTCATCCATCTTGTCTCTGCCCCCCAGACTCCTCTGGGGAGTTGTTTGCTTGGTACTGGGAAAACAAATACAAAAGAGGTTCTTATCCTGGGGTCTGAAAACTTTTTGTTTTTTTTTAATTTTATTTTGAATTTAGACAACTGTTTTACAATATGTTTGGTTTCTTTTGTAACCTTATGTATTTTGTTGCATGCATTTGAAACATTATTCTGATAACCAAATCACCAAAGGGATCTATGACACAAAAAAAGATTAAGAATACTTGTACTGGGAAGAGATAACTCACCCAGAGATTAAATAAATGCAGTTTATACAGAGGGTCCCAAAAGTATTAATGCAATTTTAAGTTTTAATGGTTTAAAGACTTTTGGAACACCCTATATACAAAGAGATATACACCCTATATACAAAGAGATTGTTAGGGGAAGAGACACTAAAAACTGAGAAAATCAGGAAACATGTTAAAAGAGGTCAAGCTTGATTTGAGCCTTGAAGAGATAAAACAAAACACTATTGTACAAGAAGAAAATAAAGGTGAATTATTTATTCATTGTAATTATTTCTTGCTTCTAAAGATAGCAATGCACTTTGAGAAAATAAGGACTGTGTTTTTCTTTGTTGTATATCATACCTAGCACAGCATACATGCTTAATAGGTATTAGTCAACTAAATTCTTCCTCCTTACACATGTTCCTCAATAATAACTAGCAGCAATACACTGAATGAATATTGCTTTATCCACCTCAGGGGTTAACATGACACTCTGGGGACCAACTTAGTCATAGGATCCAGACCTGGCTAGGACCTTGGAGACCACCTAATTCACCCTTCTAATTTTATGGATGAAGAAATTGAAGCCCAAAGAGGGCAAATAATTTGCCCAAAGTTATAGAGTTACTAGGCTGCTCAGTGGTGCAATGCATAGAGCGCTGGCCCTGGAGTCGGGAAGACTCATCTTCCTGAGTTCAAATCTGGTCTCAGACGCTTACTTGCAGTGTGACCTTGGGCGAGTCATTTATCCCTGCTTGCCTCAGTTTTCTCATCTGTAAAATGAGCTGGAGAAAGGAATGGCAAACCATTGTAGTATCTCTGCCAAGAAAACCTCAAGTGGGGTCACAGAAAGTCAGACATAACTGAAGAAAGAGTGAACGACAGCAAAGCCTGGATTCCAGCTCAGGACTCGATTCCAAGTTTAACATTCTTTCACTACATCTTACTGCTTCATCCCAGATAGGGATGAAATAATGAAGTTAATATTTTGCACAGGTATAGTGCTTTAAAATTTGAAATAAGGCCTATTAATAATAATGTAATTGTCATGGGAAAAAACACTCTGACACAACAGAGAAGAATTTTCATGAGTATTAAAATCCAACTAAAGGCTCAATACTCAAATAAGTTACTTTAGGAGAACTAATTTGAGCCCCAGAATGCTAGGATCACAGTGACATTGAAGCTAAATTCCAACTCAGAATTTTTTTCAAAGGCTGGCGACATCTACGCTACAAAGAACAACCTCTCTCTGAACTCCTTTTGGCGTTCACAGTGACCAGGAGATTAATTTTTCTCTAATTACAAAGTAATGAATTACATGGAGTTAGTTTTGAAGTACAATGATTTAATTTACAATGTTGGGTTATCAGGGAAAAAAGGCCTGTCATATATCCATAATTGCATTTCAGGGACATGTTCTCCACTGATGACATGAAATGAAGATTACACATAATTGAAAGCAAGGATGCTTTTTGATTTAAATCAGTCTAAGTGTGAAGTGGCTTGTTTCTATTAAAAAAAAAAAACAAAATAACCTTGAGGTTAAAGAGAAGTTTGCTAGTTTTCGTTTTCATTTTTAAATTAGTATAACTAACCTGTCACTTTCACATCAACTCTAAGATGAGTCATCACAGGACCCTGGACACTGTCTGATTAACTGGCTTCTTCCCCATCCTATGGCCAGAAGGTGCCTATTTCCTGCCCCGCCCCATCCTAGTGATTCAAAATTGCTGTCTGCTCAGGTAAAAATAATTTCTCCTACTGCTTCTCCAGATAATCTTATCCCTGTATACCTCAACCTTACTTTTCCATAGGGCATATGGTCTTCAGCCTCTAAAAACCCAGGTCAATTTTTCTCTTTCTTTTTTTAAAGAATGTTTTATTTGTCTTCTTTGACCTATAATAGATTTTACAAATGGGGAAACTGAGGCCCAGATAGGTTAAGTGAATTTGAATCCAGGTCCTATGTCTCCAAATCACTGCTTTTCCTCCCATCATAACATGTCTCCTTAAGTCTGATGTCTTTTGTTTTCAATCATCCTTATTTCTGAATATATCTGCCTCCCTGCCCCCATCCTATTGAGTCTTCTCTTTAGTCAATCAATAAGAAGTTATTAATTGCTTACTATGTGCCAGGCACTGAGCTAAATACTGGAGATGCAAATAAAAAGCGGAAATAGTTCCAGGCCTCAATGAGCTTAAACTTTAGTGAGGAAGATAAGATGTACACATGTAGTGTAACGCTCCTCTCAAAGGGGCCTAAATTGCAGAAGACCCCCAAAGCTGCATTTCTTCTGTGCTCTGGAAGAGAAGAAGGTAACATGAGAACAGAACTAGAGGGCACTGTTTTTAAACTACGAGAGAGTTTTAAGGAGAGAGAAGGAAGCTAGCAAGTCTTCCTAGACTCACATATAGTAGTCTCATGACCACGGTAGTAGCTACCATTTCCTCCCTAAACTTACCTCTCTTCCAAATTTTCCTATTTCTATTGAGGATACCAGCATTTCACTCACATTCAGGACCTTGTAGCAATCCTCAAATCTTTACTCTCCCTTAACTTCCATATTCAATCAGCTCTCAAGTCTTTATGTTTCTATCCCCATAGTACCTCTTGCCTCCGTCCCCTTCTTTCCAATCTAATGGCTACTACCATAACTCAGGCTCCCATCACCTGTTGCCTCACCTATTGTAATAGCCTCCTAATTGACCGTTTGTTTCCAGTTTCTCCCCTCTAGAATCCATTCTCAACATAACTGATAGACTAGTATTCGCTAAAAAAAAATCTTCAGTGGCTCCTTACTCCTTCTAGGATGAAATATAAATTTCTCAGCCTGCCACGTAAAGCCCTCCACAGTCTGACTTCCACCTGCTTTTCCATTATTATTAGTCTTTATACATTCTAAGTTTCAGTCAAACTGATTTATTTGTTGTTACCCAAACTTGACATTCTATTTTTTGATTTTCATTTCCTTTTGTTATTTATTAAAATTAAGTTAAATTAATTAAATTTTAACTTTTTAATTAACTAAAATCTTTTCCTGTTACCCCCAAACAAACAAACCACTTGTAACAAATATTCACAGAAAAGCACAACAAATTCCTGTATTGGCCATGTCCAAAAAATATGTCTTGGGCTATAGCTTGAGTCTGTCACAGGCCTATAGGGAGATGTGAAGCATATCTCCATGTCTTTGAACTGCCTGGACCTTATGCCTATGATGTAATCCCTCTTTACTAACTTCGAGGTTTAATTCAGGTGCCACCTCCTATGGAAATACTTTCTTTATCCCCTTAGCTACTAGTACCCTCACCTACTTCCAGTTATCTTTTACTTACCTCTATGTGTACATACTATTGAGACTCTCAATAAGATGTAAGCTGCCTGTGGCCAGAGTCTTATTTTGTATTTGTCTTTCTATCTCTAGAACCTACCAGAGTGTACTGAACATAGTTGGCCCTTTAAAAACAAGTTTGTTGCATCATGGAATTACCTGTGGCCTGCACAGAAACTTATCAAATAAATACAATTAATATTTTAATCACCTGGCATCAAAGTTGTTGCCAAGATGTAGCAAAATTGGGGTGATTTCCCTTGGCCCTGTACTTTGACCACCACTCCCCTTGACCAGTTTTTCGAGGCTTTCTGGAGAACAAATAAAAACAGATCTAAACACCTGGAGAAGTAGTAATTGCTCATGCATAGGGCAAGCCAATATAATTAAAATGACAACACTATATAAATTAATTTGCTTATTCAGTGCCATACCAATTGAACTCCCAAAGAATTATTTTATAGAGCTAGAAAAAAATAATAAAATTCACCAGGAGGAACCAAAGGTCAAGAATATCAAGGATGTCAATGTAAAAAAAACCAAAGGAAGCCTAAACAGTGCCAGATCTCAAATTATACTACAAAGCAGTAATCATCAAAATAATCTGGTATTAGATAAGAAATACAGTGGTTAATCAATGGAATATATGACATACAATATATGGAAGTAAATGACCATAGTAACCTAGTGTTTGATATGCCCAATAATCTAAACCACTGGGGTAAGAACTCACTATTCAGCAAAAACTGTTGGGAAGACTGGAAAGCAGTCTAGCAGAAACTAGGCATAGACATCTCATACCATATACCAAAATAAGCTCAAAATGAGTATATGATTTAGACATGGAGGATGATATCATAAGCATATTAAAGGAGTATGGAAAAAATACTTATCCTATCTATGGATAAGGGAAGAATTCATGATCAAACAAGAGAGAATCGATGGAGGTAAAATGAGATAATTTTGATTACATTAAATCAAAAATGATTTGCACAAACAAAACCAAAGCAGTCCAAATTAGAAGAAAAACAATTGGGAAGAAAAGAAAAGAAATTGGGAAGGGGAAAATTTTGCAAGTTTCTCAGATAAAGATCTCATTTCTCCAATTTATAGGGAATTTATAAAAAAGAAGAGCCATTACCCAATTGACAAAGCTTATGAGCAGGCATTTTTCAGAAGAAGAAATAATAGCAGTTAATAATATGAAAAAAATGCTCTATATTACTAATAATTAAAGAAATGTAAATTAAAATAACTCTTAGGTACCACCTCATACCAATCAGATTGGCTAAGATGACACAGAAGGAAAATGACAATGCTGGGAAGGATGCGGAAAAGCAGGGGCACTAATGTATGTTTGGTAGAGTTGTGAACTGGTCTAACCAACCACTCTGGAGAACAATTTGGAACTATGCCCAAAGGGCTATAAAACTGTATATACCCTTTGACCCGGCAAATATATAGTTTTCTGTATTCTCCACTGTTTCTCTTGATTGTGCGTCACGCTGCACTTAAGGCAGCATTGGCAGTGTCAAAGACTCCATTCAGGGATACTGACAAGTACTTAAAAGCCATTGTCATAAATTTGATCTGAAAATGGACTTGTGGCATGGACCCCAACATAGCATCCTGTCTTCAAGCAGGCAAAGGACCATCTCTAGTCATCCTGATTGATATCTTGCCACTGGACCCAAATGGCACCAGAGGGGAAAGTGAGGTTGCTGACTTTGCACAGCCCTCCCTCACTTAAATCCAAGTCACTTGCAAGTCAAGGCATCACCTTCCTCATGTCATAGTCTTCTTCAAGAAGGAAAGACAAACAACAACTACTACTAGCTCTGTACCCTAAAGAGATTGAAGAGAAAGAAAAAGGATCCATACATACAAAGTATTTATAGCAGCCCTTTTTGTGATGGCAAAGAATTGGATACTGAGGGGTTGCCCATCAATTGGGGAATGGCTGAACAAGTTGTGGTATATGATTGTGATAGAATACTATTGTGCTATAAAAATGATGAAGGGGATGATTTCAGAAAAACCTGGGAAGTCTTATGTGAACTGATGCAAAGAGAAGTAAGCAGAACTAGGAGAACACTGTATAACAGCAATATTGTAATAATCAACTATAAAACACTTAGCTACTCTGATCAAGACAGTGATCTGCAACAGTTCCAAAGGATTCGTGGTAAGAAATGCTATCTCCTTCCAGAGAAAGAATTAATGAACTCTTGGTGCAGACTAAAGCATATTTCGCTTTTTAAATTTTTCTTTTGTTCCATGGCTAATGTGGAAATATATTTTGCATGACTTCATATGTATAATGGTTATTGTTTTCCTTGCTTACTCAATAGGTGGGAGAGAGAGGAGCTGGAGGGAGGGTTGCAACTGTAAATAAAATTTTTTTTAAAGAGACTTTCTGTGGCCACCTTGGAACCAATAACTAGGTTTTTTCCCTGGCATAATTTTTATTTAAAGCATACACATTTATACAAACCCTGTTGTATCATATTTAAAAATATTTCTGAAGGATTTTCTTTAAATATTACAACATTTTAAAATGGAAAACTTGCTTTGTGATTCTATTTACTTTAAAATACCTCTTTACTATTTTAATGTATTTTTGTCTAGTACCTAGTAGAGTCATGGTAAACATTTGCTAATTTGATCTGAATTTTAAAATTAATCATAAGTACGTCACTGGGGACAATGGGAATTGCTGTTAGTTTTGTACCATGTTCTTCCTAGTCTGTGTTCTTGTGAGGGTTCCTGTCCTGATCATAATGCCAGCTCACCAGCTGTCCCAAGTCAAATATCCCTACCCTTTTCTCTCCCCCAAGCATCTGTATGCTGTTCTAGAAAGAGAACTAATACAGAACTAGAGGGCCTGGATTCAAATTTTGGATCTGCTTCTTACTGACCTTAGTTCAGTCACGTGGCCTCTGGGGCACAACTTCCTCATTTGTAAAATAAGGCAGTTACTGTGCAAACAAATCTAATCTAGTAAGAATTAGAAGGCATACAGATAACTGGGGGAGTCGGGGCAGGAATCTTTGCAGCAAGTTTCTCTGATAAAGGTGTCATTTCGAAGATCTAAATTTATAAAACTAAGAGCTATTTCCCAATAAATCAAAGGATACAAATAGGCAGCTTTCAAAGGAAGAAATCTAAGCTATCAACAATCATATGAAAAATACTTTAAATTAGTAATGATTAGAGAAATGCACATTAAAGCAACTTCGAGGTTCCTCCTCACACCTATCAGACTGGCAAAAATGACAAAAGAGGAAAATGACAGATGTTGGAAGGATTTTAGGAAAAGAAGATCCTAGTGTACTGTTAGCATAGCTGTGAATTGGTCCAGCCATTCTGGAAAGTAATTTGGAGCTATACACAGAATGGTACCAGAATGTGCATACCCTTTGACCCAGCTATTCTACTACTAGAGGGCCATACCTCTAGGTAGCTTGGTGGTGCAATGGATAGAAGGCCAGGCCTGGAGTCACCAAGACCTGAGTTCAAATGTGACCTTAGACACTTCCTAGCTATGACTCTGAGCAAGCCAACTTAACTTCTGCCTGCCTCAATTTCCTTAATTGCAAAATAGGGATAACAATAGCACCTACCTCCCAGGGTTGTTATAAAGATGAAATGAGATATTTGTAAAGTGCTTAGCACAGTCCCTAGCACATGGTAGTCACTTCATAAATGCTTATGTCCTTTCTATACCCCAGAGAGACCAAAGAAAGAGAAAAAGTTTCTGTATATGCAAAAATATTTGTAGCAGCATTTTTTGTGGTAGCCCAAACTTGGAAACTAAGGGCGTGTTCTCCTAGTGTGGAATGGCTAAATGAATTGTGGTCTCTGAATGCAATGGAATATTACTGTGCCACAAGAAATGATGAAATCACCAGCTTCTGAGGGACCGGGAAAGGTCTTTACAAACTGATGCAGAACAAAAAGAGCAGAACTAGAACAATCTATATAAAGATAGCATTCTAGAGAAGAAAAAAACTTTGAAAGACTGTGGAAGTCTGATCAATGTATGGATCAACCAGGAGCTGAAAAGAATGAACAGGAAATACACCACTCAGCTCATGAAAGAGTTAGTGAACAAAAATGCAGAAAAAGACACTTGTTTTTAGATACAGCTATATTTTGTTTTGTTGGACTATGCAGCTATGTATTGAGGGCTTTTGTTTTTTTTTCTCCTCTCTTTTTAAAATTGGCTCAATGAGGGGACAAGTTGGGGATGGAGGGAAAGATTAAAAAAAAAACCAACTCCAAACTTGTTAATTGTGTAACTATCATGGCCCTCACTTCCTGAAAGACCAGGTCGGTTACATTTTTATCACATCCCTAGAGTTCTCCTGGAATTCTTAAAGGGAATTAGGGGGTATCTAGGGTCTCTACAAAAGGCTTCCAGTTCCCCAAATATAGGAGAGATTTCCCCTTTACCCCCATTCCATTTAGACCCTAAGAATCAGATTTACTTTTACAACAAAAGGTATAATCACAAACATATAAATTTACTTTTTTTACACATGGGAGGCATAATCTTCTTCTTCCCTTATTCTTCCTTTTCTGTGGAAGGGAAGGGCATTAGGTTCACGGTTTAGCTCAGTTCCTATAGAGCGCAATACCAATTCCAAATCCCAAACCCCCTTTGCACTCAAGTCCCAGGCATCCTAGCTTCTCTGAGCTGGCTGGCTGCCATGGCTCCAACTCTGGACTCTGATAGTGATTGCCTTCGGCACCTGAAACTCAGAAGAACAAAACACAAAACAAGAACTAACCAGGCCCATTTCTCAGAGCTAGGATAAAAAAGAGGGAGAGTAAGGGAAGGAAGTTCATCCCTTTTCACCCATTCAATTCATTTTTTCCCTTTCTGTGAGTGAATTGTGATTTTCACCCTCTAGACACAGCAGGAAAGAGCATGAACCAGAAAGAGAGGCAGAAAAAGACAGAGTGGCTGTCTCCCCAGTTTTACTGCAGTTATGCAGCCAATCTAAAGGAGCTACTAGCACTCACATAGGAGGGAAGCAGGAGAGCCTCTGGCCTTGTCCAAGCATGGCCCTCATGGTGTTCCCATGTTAGATGATCTGAGCATGCTCCAAAAATCCCATTGCAATTGAAAAATTCATTATAAACTATTTAAAGAAATAAAAATGACAGGGTCAGAGTAGAAGATGTCTTACATTCCCTTTTAGATTTAAATCCTATCAACTAAACTTTAGCCACTTCTAAGCACAGAATGCCTCAATTAACTAGTATTGGTCAGTGACTCAGAAATTCAGCTAATGTAAGTGGTAGCCCCATTAAATGATGTTTAACAAAAAATGATCAAAGGGGTGTGTGTGTGTGTGTGTGTGTGTGTGTGTGTGTGTGTGTGTGTGTGTGTTTATGCCTTCAATTATAATTCCCACCATCAATACCCCAGACTGGCTCTCTTGCCTTTAGCTTGCTTTGATCAGATTGTTTCCAAGATTTCTTCAGCAGATGGTATTCAATTTAATCTGATCTCACAGATATTAGGAAATAGAGGACGAGCTATAGTGTAATTGATCATGTAGTCTCAGCCTCTAGGGATAATAATCCTTCCTAGCACCTAAGGAGAAAAGTAAATAGGAATTTTCTGGGTTGTAAATAGCACGATCACCTTTGAAACTGAGAGTTCAATTCACATGACAGCTCAGCTAGAGTTTGTCAACACCAGTACTCTAGGTTATTTTTACCCATGAAACTGTGTTAACATTTCAGGAGAAGAAATGGTCCATTTGTCAAAAGCAAGTATAGCTCTAGAACAAAGCATCAACGCCTCTAAATTAGTATCTTCTAAGTAGTTTTGAGTCAGATCACAGGAAAAGTTAATACCTTATCCCCATCCTCACCATCATCGTTATCATCACCAGCATTTCTGTAGTGCTTTAAGGTGTGCAAAGAACTCATGTGTTAACTTATATGATCCTCACAACAACCCTGCGAGGCTGCTGCTACTATTATCCCCATTTTACAGATGAGGAAACTGAGGCAAATGGAGGTTAAGTTACTTATCCAGGTTTACAAAGCTAGTAAGTATCTGAATTCAGATCTGAACTCGGGTCTTCCTGCCTACAAACCCTACATTCTATCTGCTTTAGTGGATGCTTGGAATCGGCTATCAATGTAACAGCATTGGGGCAATCTCCCCAAGGACCTGTTTTCCCTTATTATCCCAGGTTTTAGATGTTCAACTTGACTCATTTTCCCCCTATTCACTAGAAAATTTCATTAACTTATATTCAGCTATTAATCAATCACTTCAATCACTTGGATCTCAGCAAAATAATTAAAGTTTGTATAATGGAGGACTGTCCAAGCCCAACTGCCATGAGCATGTGCAATGTGCTGGGCTTACAATTCCCACATGAGCTTCAGAGGATGTGTTGTTGTTGTCATGTATGACTCTCCATGACCCCATTTTGGGGTTTTCATGGCAAAGATACTAGAATAATTTGCCATTTCCCTCTCCAGCTTATTTTACAGATGAGGAAACTGAAGCAAACAGGGTTAAGTGATTTGCCCAGGGTCACACAGCTAGTAAGTGTCTGAATCTGGATTTGAACTCTGGTCTTCCTGACTTCAGGCCCAGTGCTCTATCCACTGAGCCACCTAGTTGGCCCAAGAGGATGTGTAGTTATGACTATTTCCCATCTACTAACCACATAGTGAAGTCTATTGATTTTTGATAGGCTCCTGAGCTGACCTGGGCTTGTATTCAAAAGGCGCTAACCAGCCAAGGCTTATTCTCTTTCCTGTGTAGCTGGTTCCAATAGTGAAGACATGCTATGAGCCTCTGGATGGGAAGAAGCCACAGTCCCTCCCCTCCTGGCAAGCAAAAAGGCTTTACCTCTTTGAGATGGTTCTTTCCTTCTATTAAAGTATCTGGCTAGGCTGTAACCTTGTGAACTTAAAAGCCAGGAAAGGCAGCTGACATATGTCTGGGAACTGGAGTCCCTGCAAGATTTTGTGGACAGTTTAACCCAATAAGTATCAAAATCCCAAGAGACCTGCTTGACAGAGCAAAACAGTAGATCAAAGGCAGCCAAGATCAAGCAACAGTAACTCATCTATTGGCTGTCACATTCAGAAGTGAAGTTGGTGGAGTGAATACTTTGTAGCAACTGCTTCAAAGCTGCGCTCGTTGTCTTGATGCACCCAGGTAGTATGGTGGAGTAGGTGCCTACGAGTATTCCCTCCGGGATCACTGCCTTGTCATGGTGGAGGGCCTTGCGTAACTCAATGAAACTACGAGCTGTGCCATGCAAGGTTACCTGAGATGGACAGGTCGTAGTGGATCTAGTATTTTTTTGCCGAGAAAACACCATGCAAATCTGGACAGCCTACTAAAAAGCAGAGATATCGCCTTGCTAACAAAGGTCCATATAGTCAAAGCTATGGTTTTTCCAGTAGCAATGTATGGCTGTGAGAGTTGGACTCTGAGGAAAATTGAGCACCACAGAATTGATGCTTTTGAATTGTTGGTGCTAGAGGAGACTTTTGAGATTCCCTTGTACAGCCAAGAGATTAAATTGGTCAATATTTAAATTAATTCGGACTGACTATTCATTGGAAGGACAAATATTGAAGCCGAAGCTTTAATATTTTGGCCATGAGAGAAGACAGAACTCATTGGAAAAGGTCCTGATGTTGGGAAAGATTGAAGACAAAAGGAGAAGGGAATGACAGAGGATGAGATGGATAGAGAGTGTCATGGAAATAACCAAGAGGAGCTTGGACAGACTCTGAGAGATAGTATAGGATGGAAGGGCCTGGCACACGGGATCACAAAAGGTCAGACACAACTGAACAATCGAACAACAAAGCCCACCAGTATTGAGGGAAACACTTTGTAACATCTGCTCTTGATTTATCTTCCCAATAAATACAATTTTGTAAAAGCTAATTGATGTTAATTGTTACATGATACTAGAGGGAGAAGGATATCACAGTAGACAGAGTGCTGTCCCTGGAATCAGGAAGATGAGCTTGATTCTGCCTCAGACACTAGTGTGTCAGACTAGTGTGTCAGATGCATACTAGCTGTGTGACCCTGAAAAAAAATCACTTAACCTCCCAGTGCCTCAGTTTCCTCATCTGTAAAATGGGGATAATAATACCACCTCCCTCAGGGTTGTTGGGAGGGTAAAATGAGAGAATATTTGTTAAGTACTTTGAAAACTTTAAATTTTTAAATGAATCCTATTAGAGTTCTTCTCACTGGATATATCAATAATGTAACAGAAATACTAGCTGTAACCGAGAGTTAGTATTGGAAGAATACAACGGAATAGGGGATCAAGTTGATAGCATTAAGGACAACCCCAATATCTCAAGAGAACTACTAGAACATTGATAGGGAAAGATGTAGACAGTTTTGAGTTCTGTGGGGTCCCATCTTGTCCGGACAAGGAAGAGCTCGGAAAAGAAGCCAAAAGTATGTATAGGCTACAGATAGTAATATCAAACATGGGCAGATACCATCAAATACATGTAAGAGGTGGCTCAAAATTACATCGAGGCACCTTAGCTTTCCAAGATCAAAGCTTCCTTTGCCTACCCCACAACCCAAATCTAGTCTCTCTGTTTATTCTTTTCATATTCCCAAGCAGGAGCCTCAAATACTTACTAGTTGTGTGACCCTACACATGTCACTTAACTTCTGTCTGCCTCAGTTTCCTTAACTGTAAAGTGGGATATTAACAGCATCTACCTTACAGGATTATTATGAGAATCAAATAACATAAAATTGCAAAGTGTTCATCACAGTGCCTGGCACACAGTAAGCTCTTAATAAATGTTTGTTCCCTTTCGTACGTTGAAGTATCAAAACATTCTTAAAGTTCAGAAAGGCCCCTTTTTCAAATTAAAAAAAATCATCTCCAGACAATGGAGAAAATTGGAGTTACTAACATTACAGAGAAATTGGTAATACAGGAACGCATTAAATCCAATTAAACATTCGTTAATTTTCCTGGCCATGCTACCTGTCTATACTTGGGTCATCATCCTCATCCCACCACTCCCCCCCCCACCCCCGCAACAACACACACTTGGACTCTGACCTTGGGACAATGGGTTCTGATAGATGAGCTTATTTTGCCTGGTGTCAGCAAAGCGTGTCACTTCTGGCCATTTCTAAAATATTCTGCCTTGAGAGTGCCTCTCCCACCTCTTTCTGGCTTCCTATTAAGAGTCTTCTCCCCTTCTTAGAATGTAAGCTCCTTGAGGGTAGGGATTGTTGTGATTGCTCAAATGTGTTCTACCAGCATTAAGCACAGTGACCGGTACATGGTAAATGCTTAATAAATGGCTTTTTTAGTCATTCACTCAATCAAAAACAATTGAGCATTTATTAATTGCCTCCTATATGCAAGGCACTAGAAGAAAATCACAGTCTTGGGCTAGGAGATATTACAATTCTATTTCCTGGGATGGCTGTGGTGTACATTATTTTGAACTATGTTTCACATTAAGTAGATTAGCAAGGACAAAGAAATTCAGTTAAAAATAAGAACAAATATGTGAATTAGAGTTTCCAAGGGCTACAAGAAAGAGTCAATATTTCTTGGGGGAAATTTTTAACTGAATTTCATTCTTAGAAATGAAAGGATTGGTTTTGGAAATTGGTGCTCAGCATAAGTGATTGGCCTTTTCAGATGGTTCATTCCTCAGAGGGGATAGAGTGATAAATTACATTTAGTTATCTTCCACCAGAGTCTTCCCCTTGGGTTCTCTAAATTAATACTGTCCAGTTTTAAGCTCTAGCAGTGATGACTTGCAGAGGAGGGGCCAGAAGGCTGGTCCTGACCACTCTTTACCCTAGGAATTTAGGAATTAGGGAAAGTAGTGGTGGCCAACTGTGGCATCATCTATATAGGGGAGGTACCAGGTTCTAGCTGCAGCATTGAAGGGAGGACAAAGAAAAGGTTTCCGGGCCAAGGAAAGAGTGGAGAGGCACTGAGTTGGAGGAGGCTGTTGGGAGGATTGTTGTTGGTTTAAGGGAGTTCTGCTTGTGGGAAGGGTGTTTGAGAGGAAATGGGGAATGGTCCCACCACACCCAGGAACTGCAAATGGAGTGGTAGTGGGGAGGTTTGAAACAAGGGGCATGACAGCAGGCCACTTCTGATTCCTCAGAACTGCTCCTTTAGGTCCTCAAAGAGCCTTCCACTTACTGGCTGATGCCTGAAGTTGCAATGTCCCAGTCTAATCCCTATAGGTTAAGGTTTTGATCTTGAAGATAGTAACATTTAAGTTGTCATCATTTATTTATATTGTTTAATGTGAATGAAAAATTTGAAAGTAGACTTTTATAGGGGTGTAGGGACATATTAGGCAGGTAGGTGGCTCAGTGGATAGAGCACTGGGTCTGAAGTCAGGAAGATCTGAGTTCAAATCTGGACTCAGACACTTACTAGCTGTGTGACCCTGGGCAAGTCACTTAACCCTGTTTGCTTCAGTTTCCACATCTGTAAAATGAGCTGGAGAAGGCAACGGCAAACTATTCCAGTATTTTTGCCAAGAAAACTCCCAAATGGTGTCACAAAGAGTTGGACATGACTGAAAAATGAAGTGACAACAAAACAAAACAAAACAACCTCAATAAAAACCAAGATTACATTACTCAACCATATTCAATTTAGAATTCTCTTTGACCCCTTGTATTTTCACATTTGTCCTACTAGTTTTGCTTTTGTCCTCTTGACCTTCAGTTTGTTTGTTCAATGTCTCAATGTCTCTTTGAATTCTATTCCCCTTTTTCATTATATCAGAGACTCTGCCCAGCTGTCACCTGCAACTTAATAAACATGTTCTGAATTCCTTCACTACAACCCTTGATAAAATATTACTATGAATAAGAATGTTCTTATGCTGACCTTTATGTGATATATAACCACACTTTCATCACCATTCTTTCCCTAACCCCAGCAAAACAGATAACACTAGGATATCAATCACAATCCTTTGCTCATAATTTTCTAATCAACTGTGTACCTGCCTAACAGTGGTCAAAGTCAAAGCTCTGAGTCTACATCTACCTTGTTAGTGAGCATAATATTAAAGATGTGCCATTTACTATAGCCAATGAGGAACCTGTAAGATAGGAAGAGAAGACTAGCTGGTCACATAGCAAGAACAAAAGATGACAGGTAGGCAGCCACTGGCACCCTAGCAATTTGAGAAGAAAGAAAGGAAAGCCTTTGGCATATTGAATGGACCTCACACGATGAACTTATGGGAGGATGTGAACAAAATTCCTACAGGATGGTCAGATAAGGGATGAGTTGCAACCTGCATCATTGGAGGGGATTGAATTAATGATACTATAGATCTGTTTCAGTATGGAGGAAGTTTGAGTTCTAACCATACAGGAGTAGATTTATCTAAATATTTTTATCTGTATAGGTGTATTTTTCTGTATAGATTTTCAGTGCCTTCCCCTCACTCTGTCTTCTACCCCCATAAGTTGCTAAATGAGTTCTCAGAGAAATACGAATGAAACAAGAGAGCATGCTTGAGAAACTGATGTTTTGAAATTGGAGGATAATAGAATAAGTAGGAGAAGAAAACACCAGTGACAGACATAGTGACAGACTGAGATGGGGAAAAAATGAGAAAGAATGGCTTACAGATGTTTACGAGTCTCCAGTGGCTAAATTGATTGGCACCACTCCTAATCCATTTCTAGTTCAAGAGCTGCCAGGAATTGCTTGGGGAGTGTTTGAAGAAGTCTCTTTTGCAGCCTCCAACCAAATGACCCCAATGTAACACAAATGCATCCTTCATAGGGACATCTTCAAAGAGAGGGTCTTTCCCATCCTCCTTGAAGCAGCTTCTTTCTAGCAGTGAGAGGCACTAGAGCTGAAATGGCCCAGGTGCTATGCAATGACTACCTGGTACACTGAGGCCCGTGCCTGTGTGTGTGAGCAGTCCTCATGCCTCCACAGTTAAAAAGAGGGTAGCTGTTAATGTTAGATGATTGATGACTATAGTGAATGCTGGTGACAGCAGAAAGTGAAGAATAAGCAATGATAAGACTTATCAAAGGTTAAAAATTGATCTGTGAGAGAGCTCTCATGTCCTCTGCTCGACAAGTAGAGGTCAGTTATCTTTCTGCCTAGCCATCCTCCAGTGGAGTGTGGCAGGGATATTTCCTTGGGCTATGTTAGGATATCAAGAATGAATGCCTGTGTCTCTGAAGTCAGTGGGCATCTTGTCTTTATCTCTGTCATCTGATACCTCTCTAAATAAGAGAGCCGTGTTGGTGTTATACATCTCTCTGTCATTTATATTGCCCCTACCTTATGCTGGGGAATTAAAAAAATAAAATTCCATTTATATTCCATGCAGTGAAAATTTTGCTCACCTAATCAACCTGTTTTTATGAAGTTACTTATTTATGCCAGGAAAGGAAGCAGCGATAAATTTATTATATACAACAATGTAACATACCAACACTGATGTTTCTTTTAATATGGCCCTTCATTTGATTTCATTGTTGAAAATAGGTGAGATATAGCTAGCTAACCAGGATGGACTCATCTCTCTAATCACCACATTTTATGTTTTGGATTTTAATTGCAGTCTTTCCTTCTCTCAATTCAATTCAATAAGCATTCCTTAAACCTATGCATAAAGGCATTTTAGGCATAAAGATAAACACAAAAACACTACACCTCTCCCAACAACTTTCTTCACTCTAAATTGAATCCATCCGGTATTGTTAAGTTAAAAATAATTAACAGGAATGATGTAGGATCACAGACTTGGTAATTGGTAACAGTAATTATTCTACATGCTTCTAATTACAGATTTTTGTTTTCTTTCTTATTTTGCTGATGTTCTTCATTCAGCTTTTTTGGTAGCCGGTAGATCCAGCCATTGAAGAAGAGAAACAGAAAGAAATAAAAAGAGAATTAAAGAGAGAGGAAAAAAGAAATAAAGAAAAAAAAGGAGGAAGGAAACAAAGGGAAAAGAAGGAAGAGGAAGAAAGAAGGAATGAGAAAGAAAGAAAAGAAAAGGAAAAGAAAGAAAAGATAGAAAGAGAAAGAAAAAGGAGGGGAGGAAAGAAGGAAGGAAGGAAGGAAGGAAGAAAGAAAGAAAGAAAGAAAGAAAGAAAGAAAGAAAGAAAGAAAGAAAGAAAGAAA
>CM053622.1:199833558-199859300 GCA_028646595.1 Phalanger gymnotis | reverse complement strand
GGAGGTCCGTGTGGGACAGACCTTACCCAGAGACCATCCAGGGTGTCCTGGGCTGGGGCCCTGCTTCCCTCTGCCACTTTGTGGGTTCTGCAGCTCTAGAATTGGTTCAGAGCCATTGTTTTATAGGTTTTTGGAGGGATTTGGTGGGGAGCTCACGCCAGTCACTGCTTCCCAGCCGCCATCTTGGCTCCGCCCCCCTAGAGTATTTTTTTGACTTGACGTAAACCATAGAGAGGTTTGTTGCTTCTTGAGGTGTGTGTGTGTATGTGTGTGTGTATACATACATACATATATATACATATACATGCATACATATATACATACATATATATATATATGGTTATGCTGAAGAGGCTCAAAAGACATGTCCAATTTAATAACTACTATCAGTGGTAGTGATTACTACTTACTTCCTTTGTATCATGTAAGAATAAATGATACCATCAGAAGGAATCTAGAAAGCATTGCTATGGACTATAAAATCTGTGGAGAAGAAACAGTCTGGAGAAGAAAAAAGTCAGGGGAGACATGATAGCAGGCTTCAAACATTTGAATACTTGTCATGTGGAAGGGGGATTCTACTTTTCTGTGTATCCTCTAAGACAGAACAAAAACCATCAACGGACTGCAAGGTCTGAAGAGGAAAATTTAGGCTCAGTGTCGGGAAAAACCTCCTAACAGGGCTGTTCTGAAATGTAATGGACTATCTGGAAATGTGGAAGGTACCTCCTCCTCACACACTATCCCCACCTGTATTAGCAAGGCAATAATCACAATATAGAAGATAATTGTAAATATGCCTATGTAATTCTGTATCACAAGATCTAGCTTCAAGATATTTATTAAATTTGTATAAGATTTGTATAACAGACTCTCCATATAGAAGGCAGAAGTAAATCATTTATTCAGACACTAAAGAACAAGATCCCCAAAGCAATAAGTCTAATCCATCAAAGCAGCACAGAAATGAAAACACATCACAGCAGGGAGCTAAGCCATCCCATAACCTTCCCGGCCCCCGCTGGAGCCTTGCCACCAACAGACACAGCACAGCTAGCACACATCTACTCTTTTCCTCAGCTCTAACTGCTCTGAGCATTTCCTGCTCCAGCCTTTCCTGTTCTTCTTGTTCAGCAAACTCCTCCCACCACATGTGACTTAGGCTTCCTGTGACATAAGCAGGTCACATGGACCTATTAATGGGTGGGAAAGATCTTCAGATTTAAATTACCCTACACCACCCCACCCCCGTCTGTCTGATATCATCCAGGAGAGGCTAGATAACCATTTATTGGGTGTGTTATAGTTGAGATTTCTTTAGGGAATGGGTTGGACTAGAAGGCCATTGAGGAGGTCTCCTCTGACTCTCAGAATCTGTGACCACAGGAGCATAGGCACTATCTCATTAGTATTGCTGGTTGAAGACAGAGACTTTAGATGAGATAGGCAGATTCTGCTAATAACAGGCTGGTTAAGAAGATTGCATGTGAGAACAGGATTTGACTTTTTGGATTACAGTTTAAAATATCTTGGCCAGTGATGGAGTGTACCTAAAATGGCCAGCAAAATTATATTTGCCTAGAATCTAGTGAATCTGATTAAGAGGTTTTGAATTGAAAAAGGAAGAAGGGAAAGAAAAGTGCTCTATCTGCTAATAGCTAGTATTTACATAGCATGTTAGGGTTTGCAAAGTGATTTACAAATATGATTTCATTTTATCCTCACAACAATCCTGGGAGATAAGTACTATTATTAACCCCAACTTTACAGATGAGGAAACTGATGCACAGTGAATTTAAGTGACTTCTTCATCTAATAAATATCTCGAGGCTACATTTGAACTAGGGTCTTCCTGACTCCTGGTCCAGGACCCTATTCACTGCATCCCCTGGGTACCTTTGTAGTACATAGAAGCAGTTACAGCAGTGAGGAATAGCAATAGAGATACCTGGTAACTTACAGGAAATTAAGCAATGACCTCATGACCTCAAATTTTATATATAAATGCATGTTATTGTTGTTTAGTCATTTCAGTTGTGTCCAATTCTTCCTGATCCCATTTAGAGTTTCTTGGCAAAGATATTAGAGTGGTTTGCCATTTCTTTCTCCAGCTCATTTTACAAATGAGGAAACTGAGGCAGAGTTAAGTAACTTGCCAAGGGTCACACAGCTAGTAAATGTCTGAGGCTAGATTTGAACTCAGGAAGATGAGTCTTATTGACTCCAGGTCCAGTATTCTACCCACCATACTACCTAGCTGCCCTTATAAATGCACACAATATAGTTAATAATCAAAGAGAATAGAAATCTTGATGTAAGGAAGAAAAATAAACCTCGTAGCTGTTATAAATATTTCATGGGATGGGACTCATACTTGGAATATGGCTCTGATAATATAAATAATAGAAAACACACAAATAAAGGAAAAAGTATGGCTCTGCAACAGAAAAGAATATATGCAAATTGGGGCATAGTCACATCTCATATTAAGAAGTTTTACCCCTATGAGGACATATAGAAACTGAAAGAGGAAAGCATGGCAGAGAGTATTTGTGTAAAAACCAATGGAGGCAGAAAGAGATGCAATAATATTTTGGGATTATATTACAGACAGTATGGACAGAGGGTGGAAACTGACAAAGAGTTGGTAGATTATGAAGTTGACATAGAAGCATCCATAGAGTGCTGATGGGGGACTTCAGTTATTTGGGCAAAGGTAGAGAAGCTAATATTTTTAATTCAATTCAATTGATCAACATTTACTAAGCACCTGCTACACTCCATCTCTTGGCTCTGGACATTTTTTCTGGCTTTCTCCCAAGCTTGGAATGCTTTCCCTCCTCATCTTAGCCTACTGGCCTCCCTGGCTTCTTCATGTCCCAGCTAAAATCCCACCTTCTACAGGTAGCCTTTCCTAACCCATCTTAACTCTAAGGGGCTTTCCTCCTTTAATTATTTCCTATTTATTTTGCTTATAGCTTGTTGGTACATATTTGTTTGCTTGTCATCTCCCTCATTAGATTGTGAGCACTTAAAAAGCAAGTCTTATCTTTTGCTTCTTTTATATCTGTAGTTCTTAGCAGTGTCTGGCACATAGCAGACACTTATTAAATGCTTTTTGACTGAGTTATATGTTAGAGCCTACTCACACCCACTGTGTGAACTCTATATATGAGACTGTGATACTCATTTTCAGTTCTTCAAAGACTGTTACATTCCATGTCTCCATTTTTTATGGAAATAGTTCTGTTATAACCCTTGTTTTGAAAACACAAATTTGTCCTAGCATGATCTATATATTAGGGAACAATTTGAGTATAAAGTGAACTTTGAGTTTGCATATGCACATTCAAATAGTTTGTTGTTTGTTCTTCGTTCTCGAAGAGGACCATGACATGAGGAAGGTGATGTTATGACTTGCAAGTGAATTGGATTTAAGTGAGGGAGGGCTGTGCAAAGTCACCAGCCTCCCTCTCTCCTCCAGAGCCATCTGGGTACAGCGGCAAGATATAGAGCAGGACAACTGGAGATGGTCCTCTGGAGATGAAGAAAGACCTTGAAGACAAGATGCTATCTTGGGGTTCCAAGCCACAGGTCCATGTTATAGATCAAATTTATCATAATGGCTTTTTAGTACTTGTTAGTACCCCTGAATGGAGTCTCTGGCACTGCCAATGCTGCCTTAAGTGCAGTGTGATGCACAATCAAGAGAAACAGTGGAGAATGCGGAAAACTACATCACTTCTCAAAAACTCACAAGCCACAACCCTTCTGATACTCATTTTCACAAACTTCAGGTCCTTTAAAAGGTAAAGTTCCAGATTTATTGTATGTTTTCTGGTGCAGTAGTTGCTGTAGTCAGGGAAGGACTGGTCAGCCGCCTCCCAGCCCCAACACACCCCCTCCTATCTCTCTACCCTCACCTTACACTGTGGCCAAAGTACCAGGATCACACAGCCCCTGGCCTCCTTCTTCTATAGTTGAGAACTGTAGAGGATGCACTCTCACCCGTGGCTGTTGACTTGTCTAGGCTGGGCCTTGTGGGAACCATGGCACAGGCCAAGCAGCAGCCCGAGGAGGTGGCTGCTCACCATTTATTGTAGGATTCTTAAATTTCTTAACCATGTGATATGTATAAATCTGTGCTACTGTTTTTTAAACTAGGTTCTTATCTTTTTTATGTGTTGCTGATAAAGTTTATGAGTGTTGTGCCCCTAAACCCATTTTTCTCATAAGCCCTGTGGTTTTTATTGCAAAATTTTGCATAGTGTGGTTATTTTAAGAAATACAGATGTTGTGTCCTAGAAGAACTGACTATAAAAAACCTTGTTGGAATATCGGTAATAAAAAGATGGTCCTTTCTCAAAGAAGCCTGGGATTATTAAAAGAGCTTTGCAAGCTCTATAGTTACCCATCCACCTGTGCATTGCAATCTGAGCCACAGATGCTCTTTATCTATTTGGTACTTTCTATGTGAATAGTCAAGACAAACTTTTTTTGAGAAATTAAGGATCTTTACCAGGAGCTTCTGCATTGTTCCACGGCTTGATACAATCAAAGCAAGACAAGAATTCTTTTGCTGACAGAAACATTTGGAAGACGTCATTCTCATTTTTCAAGCTTTTTTTTTAGATACCTTTCCTCCATCACAGCAGCAAACACCTTTGGTGTGCATAAATCTCTTTCTTTAGCTTCCCTTATATTTAAGATCAGAGAGTCATTAAGCAAGTGTGTATTGTGTGTGTGTGTGTGTGTGTGTGTGTGTGTGGCAATCTTGCAAATGTAAAAATATAAGTTTGAAATACTCAATTCTTATTTTCCTTCTAGAATGAACAATTTTCATTTCTCCTTTTTCTTCAGGAAGAACAGATTTTAAATTAGATAGGACAGAACAAAAACAGGAAGGACACGGCAATGGGGTTTGGAGAAGCCCCACAAACTGGTATCTGGCCCAGCACAGGCAAATCCATCATCAAGGGGTCCTGAGAATAAGATGTGTTTCCTGTGCTTATCAGCTTGGCTCCTTCTGCCCATCAACTAAAGAGCGACTGAGAATCCAACTCCTCATCGAGCACACTTTCTGAATTAACTCCACCTGATTCCTTGACACTGTCTTATCTTCCTCTCCCATGGTCTTGTTGTAATCAGCTCATGCTTATCTTCACCTACCTGTATTAAAGTGTTCTTCATAATTTAAAAAAAATAGGGAATTAAAAATTAAAAACGAAGATAAGTGAGAGGTAGTAACTAGGTGCCCTTGAATAGTTGAAGTTATAGGGCCCGGATCAATTGTGTGCTGTGGTACTGAAATTATTGACATATGTGATTGCCAATGATCTTTGTTGTTGTTGTTGTTGTTGTTGTGTTTGTCTTTTGTTCTTGAAGAGGACCATGGTATCAGGGAAACAATGACATGACTTGCAGTTGACTTTGATTTGAGTGAAGGAGGGCTGTGCAAGCTCACCAAATTCACTTTCTCCTCCAGAGCTGTCTGGGTCCAGTGGCCTGATTGATATTCACCAGGATGACTGGAGATGGCCCAGGATGCATCAATGATCTTTGAAAGACCATGGAGAAAGGGGAGGTCCCGTTGGGATTGAAGAAGGGCAAATGTTCCAATTTTCAAAAAAGGCAAAGAGTAGAGCCAACTTGCCAATCAATAAACATGTATTAAATGCCTAGTATGTCCTATTCTCTGTCCTAAGTGCTGGGGATAAAAAAAGGGGGGTGAAAGACAGTCTTTGCCCTCAGGGAGCTTACAATCTAATGGGGGAGACAATATGCAAACAAATCTATGCAGAACGAGCTACAAACAGGATAAATAGAAATAATTAGAAAAGGGCAAACACTAGAATTAAGAGGAAGGCTTTCTGTAGAAGGTGGGATTTTAGTTGAGATGGAAAGGAAGCCAGGGAAATCAGCAGGCAGGCGGAGGGAGCGTTGACATGCGGAGGGAGCATTGGCATGTGGGGGGAGCATTGGCATGCGGGAATCCCCAGAGCACAGAGTTGGAGTATTGAGTTTGTGCAACAGCCGGGAGGCTAGTGTTGACTAGATCGAAGAGTACACCTTGGGGAGTAAGGTGGAGAAGACTGGAAAGGTGGAATCTGAGACTACAGGCCGGTATCCTTGACTCCAATTTCTGGCAAAAACTTTAGAATTTCTTATTGAAGAGATAGATGCCTACTGAAATTCTAGAAAAGGACAAAGTCCCAAAAATGCGGTTCATTTTGTTTCCTTTTTTTTTTGACAGGAATATCAGACTGGTGGATTGTTGCAGCAATGTTATAGATGTAGTTTGTCTTTTAACACAGTTTCCCGTGTAATGATAATAATTAGCATACAAATAGTGTTTTAAAAATTTGCAAATGTTTTCTATACTTTATCTCACTCAAGGCTCACAATAATCCTGTGAAGTAGATACTACAGGTATTAGTAGATAGAGGTCTGGACTTGGAGTCAGGAAGATCTGAGTTCAAATCTAGCCTGAGATACTTCCCAGCTATGTGATCCTGGCAAGTCATTTCTCCTTTCGAGGCCTCGGTTTCCTCATGCTCATCTGTAAAATGAAAATAATAGCAGCACCCATCTCCTAGGGTTGTTGTGAATATAAAATGAGGTAATATGTGTGAAGCTCTTTGCAGACAAAGTGATATATAAATGGTCGCTATTAGTACTACAGATGAGCAAAATGAGGCTCCAAAAAATTGTGCCTTGCCCTAGTCACACAGCTATTAAGTGTCAAGAGTAAGATTTGAACACAGGCCTTCTTGACTTCACGTCCATAACTCAATATAATAATATATAATATACATATTATATAGAATATAAATTATATTTAAATATATAAATACATTAAATAAATAATTATATATAAAATAGATTATAAATTTATATATTATATCTAATATATAATATAATATAATATAATATAATATAATATAATATAATATAATATAATATAATATAATATAATATAATATAATAATCGGAACAATGGAGATGTGGGCTGGTTGATTATAGAGATAATCATGTGAATTGGGGAACTGGTTGAATGACTAGACTCAAAGTGTCCATTAATGAACTGATTTCTTCTTGGAGGGAGGTTTCTAGTAGTGTTCCTCAGGGATCTTTCCTTGTCTCAGTACTGTCTTGGAACCTTGGTGAAGATATAGATGCTATTCAGATTTGCAAATTGCAGAAGGCTGGAAAGAATGATCAATATGTTGCATGATGAGTCAGAATCCAAATAGTTCTCAATAGGCTAGAAGGATGGACAGAGTCTTAGAAGATAAAGTTTGATAGAAGCAAACCTAAAACTTTATACTTTGGCTTAAAAAAATCAACTTCAGAATTATAAGATGGAGTACAGATAGACAACGGTTTGTGTGAGAAGTGTCTGTAGGTTTTAGCGGACTGCAAATGTAATACTGGTTGAGAACATGACAGCCATCATCTGGGAAACCTCCTTGTATAGAGAAGGGGCCAGCCATCCCCACCAACTGCCAATCAACTGCCATATAAGGGCAGGCAAGCCAGCCTAGCTTAAACAGAAGGGCACCTTGAGGGAGAAATAGGAGACAGCATGTGCCAGGTCCTGATGGAGACAGCCTGGGACCCTGAACCCAAGAGCCTTGGGAATCGCAATACTTCTAGCCCAGTGTTCTCAATCAATACACATTTATTAAGTGTCTACTGTTTACCGGATGCCGTGTTAAGCACTGGGGACACAAAGAAAGGCCAAAGACAATCCTTGTCCCCAGGAATCTTACAATCTAATGGGAAACGACAATATACCCTTTGGTATAGTGTATATTTGTATTTTATAAGCAGAGAAGAGGAGGAGGGGTGTGGCATGGTGGCATGATAGAAAAGTCCACAGCAGGGTAGTCAGAAGAGATATTGACTTGTCCTTCCTTTTAAAATGGCGGTTCTAGGAGGAGAGATCATCTCCACCCTCAGGCAGAGGGAAGGAGGGGCTCCAAGGGCATGGGATACTGACCATGTATTCATTTCAGAGTTGAAATAGTCCTGCAGGATGCCAAGGTTCCTTATTCAAGACAGAAAAGTCCAGAACAGTGCAGCCATCACCCTGGGGAGCACCGCCTACAAAGATGGAGCGCGGCTACTGCTCGTATGGGTTCTATGGCCGCTGCTACCGAAGATCCAAAAAAAAAAGCTTTTGTCACCAAAGTCCTTGTCACTACCCAATGGCTGAGTATCAGAAGCTATGATTTTGTCAGTGGAAATGGCATTAAAGGAGAGGTATTAACATCTGCTTTGCTGCTGCCCCTCATGGCACCTCTCCATCTGACTTGCAACTGAAATCTTTCATATGTCCTGTTTTGTCTTCTCTATTAGAAGACTGTGAGCTCCTCGAGACCATCTTGCTTTCCTATTTATATCCCCGGCACTTAGTACAGCACTTTGCCCATAGTAGGCACTTAATAAATGCTTCATTCATTCATTCATGTCAGAAAAAAGCTAATTCAATTTTAAGCTGTATCAAGAGAGAGCATAATGTGTACAACAAGGAAAGTTTATAGGAAGGAAGGAGCCTCAGTGATCATTTAATTTAATCCACTTATTTTACAGAGGGGGAAGTGGAAGACCAGAGAGATTATGTGAAATTCCCAAACCATATCTGGAGTATGGTGTTCAGTTCCAGGCATCATATTTTAAGAAGAAAATTGATGAGCTGAAGAGAATCCAGATCCAAATATCAGAATGATAAGGGACTTTTAGACTATTCCACATGGGGATCTTTTGAAGGAATTGGGGATTCCTTGGGAAGAGAAGATTTGCCAGAGACATGACAGCTGTCGTCAGTATTTAAAGAGCTGTCATGTGAAAGAATTTCTTTTGGCCCCACAGGGTAGAACTAGAAATAATGAGTGGGATTTGGAGAAAGACAGATTTATAGTTGATGCAAGGAAACCCTTTCCAGCATTTAGAAGCATCCCAAAGTAAAATGAAATGCATTGGGAGGTAGTGTGTTCCTTCAGACTTGAAGTCTCCAAGCAAAGGATGGATGACTCCTTGTTTGGGACACCTTTTTGAAGCAATTTTTAATCATGTGTGGATTTGACTAGATGGTCTCTGAACCGCTTCCAACTCTGAGAATCTGTGATTCTATGATCATTTAATTCAATTGCTTATTGAGCGGTAGAGCTTAAACTAAAACCATCCCCAGGCAATTAAATGCTTTACAGGTCTGAAAAATTTCCAGAGAAATTTTTAATATCTCTTGGCAATGGTATCTGATATAAATTGGTTAGCAAGGCCTCTTTCCTTGGAGGGAGGGAGGGGAAAAGTGGACAGAGACAACAAAAATGACTGATGAGTCCAGAGGTGCAGTCCCTGATGCCAAAATAATGCTCTCCATTCTTCTGTTTATCATTATCTGACCTGCTCATAACTGCTGTATTCAAAGGTGCCTTGTCGTCTGTTCATTCTAGGTCGATTGTTTGTAAAGGCTCCAACTTCCTTATGTCTACTTCAGTATAAAGGCCAGTAGGCACTGGCTGCCCCAAGTCACACTGTACTTTGCATAGAATCGATTTCCTGGGTTGTGGTTACTTGTGTGGTTGAGGCCCAAGGGTGGCACTGAGGAGGAAACACATGTCCCCTTGTATCCTCTTTTTTTTTTCTTTGTGAGTGAATGTTCTGCCAGTGGTTTATATGACATTAATAAATCCCTATAGTTAGATTAGAAGTCAGTGTGGCTGAATTTCCATTCTTTGATATCCTAAATGGATTAACCCACTACCTATAACACTTACAGTCACAATCTTCTTCCTAATCTCTGACATCAATCTTTTTTAACAATTTATTTATTTATTTTTAGCTTTCAACATTCACTTCGATAAGTTTTAGATTTTCTCCCCCTCTCTCCCCACTCCCTCCCCAAGACAGCATGCAATCTGATATTGCCTCTACACATACATTCCTATTAAACACATTTTCACATTAGTCAAGACATCAATCTTTGATGAAATATTTTATAAATATTTTTAAAGGAAAACCTAGTTTCTCCGTTACATAACAATAATGCTGTTGAATGACAACAAAGTAGATCAAAATAATTACTACCCCAAAATGATCAAAAATGAATATTGCAAAATCACAAAGATTAATCATGACCCCAAAGAGGAGACATGAGAAGATACTTCTTCCCACTCCTTTGCAGAGGTGGAGAGTCATAGGTGAGGAACATTGCATATATTATCTTTTTTTGCTGTATTGATTGCTTTTGATTTTCTTACCTCTTTTTCTTTTCAATTGTTACAAGGGAAGATTCTCTAAGAGAGAGGACAGAGAGAGAGAGGGAGAGAGAGAAAGAGAGAGGGAGAGAGAAAGAGAGAGAGAGATGCCAGGGAAAATTTAGGTCATGCAACAATAAATCATAGCAATAAAAATTATTTTTAAAAGTAATAATTCTGATAACCCATTTTGAGCAAAGCTTTATAGTGACATGGATATAATCCTGGCTTCTTGAAGAGTATGCCAGTAGAGAGCACAAACTCTGCAAACTGAAAAAGCATCAAGTACAGGCCTTCCTGAATTCATTTAGCAAACTTTTACTAAATGCCTATAATATGTCAGGCACTCTGCTAGGAACTGATAATAGGAAAACAAAAATAAAACAGTCCCTGCCCTTACAGAGCTTATATTCTTTTGCCTCACAGGCCTTAGGGTGGTCTGTATGTCTGTCTTTTGAGTACCAACCTAACAAAGTGTAGAGGTGCTTATCATTAACAAAGTGTTAACAGGGTAACAAGGTTTTTGGCTGTAGCAAACATAAAGAAAAGCTGCTTGCAGAGGATGTCAAGGAATTATGATCTGTATCCATGGAGAGAGTATCTGCCCTGATAGAATCCTAGATGGTTAAAGTATATACATTTGAGTTTATTTCTATAAAGCTAATTGGTATGCAGTAAGCTTTCCATAATATCTAACCTGCTCTTCCTCATGACAAGTGTTACATAATTACAAGACTGTTGGCCAGTATGCTAATGAAGGTACAATTTATGGTTGGAGAACATAGATCTCCTTGTGAAGCCAACTGACCCTGTCGATAATTAATTCCGATATATTGGAATGGTTGGCTAACCATTACTCCCTAATCAATAGAACCAACTATTTAATTTCCAAATCCAAGTAGGATGGTCCCTTTAGGATGTAAGATGATATGTGGTAGGCATACGCTGGCATGAAGACCAACCTCTTACTTTTCAATGTCTACGTAAGCTTTGTACTCTCATTTACTTTTCCAATATAAGATTTTCACCTTATTCTGATTCTGTCTTGTCTTGTCCAGAGAAATTTTTAATATCTCTTGGCAATGGTATCTGATATAAATTGTTTAGCAAGGCCCTTTTCCTTGGAGGGAGGGAGGGGAAAAGTGGACAGAGACAACAAAAATGATTGATGAGTCCAGAGGTGCAGTCCCTGATGCCAAAATAATGCTCTCCATTCTTCTGTTTATCATTATCTGACCTGCTCATATGAACTGCTGTATTCATCGGCTATTCTGTATTTCTCTTTGACTTAGCTTATCCTCAGCATCTATTTTTGGATACTTGTTCAGCCTTAGCATTTCTCTGTCTATACTTACAACTAAGTACTTGATTTCTGGTTTTGGTTGTTGTTTTTGTGGGGTTTTTCTTGTCATCAATAATCTGTAGATTAAGTAAGATTTGATGTTATTTATCACATGGAAGAGATCCATTTGATTCTAAGGTTAGAGTCACTTGCCATTGGCCATATCCTTTCTACTGCCTAATGGCAAGACATGATACCAATTAGCACAGTTTCTATGCTACTTATATACATATATGCATATATATGTATATACATGTATCCATCTTCTTATTGTCTTGCGGAATACAATTTACTCATATTATCTTATTCTGTGACATTCTTTTCTGAGTGTTTAGATAAATCCTCCATAGTGTTTCCCACCCAACTACTAGAAGACTTCCCTTGGGGTTTTTAATATTTCATGGATTCTAGTGGAACACGTGGCCTCCAATGATTAATTCTTACTCTCACTATTGGTTAGGCCAATCAATCAATTAATAAATCTTTATTAAGCACCTACTATGTGCCAGGAACTATGCTAAGTGCTCTTTTCTAGTCATACATGTCCTCGATAATACAATTTACATTACTCTTCATGTGGAAGACACTATTTCCAACACATTGAAGCCTACTCATAACTACTTTGCATCTTTCCATTGAACTTGCATTATTTGAAAATTATTATTTTGAAATTCTGGTATTCTCTGGTTTGAAGTCCCATAACATCTTTATAGGTGTATTGATATTAAGAAGATGGACTTTGCTAGCAGGGACCAGAAGGTTATCTTTGAAAGAGCTATACAATTGGCCAAAAATAATCCATCTCATTCTTCTCACTCCATTCAATTCTGTGTCCATCTCATTATCCATTTGCAAGATTTATTCAAGATACACACACACACACACACACACACATACACACATACATTATACCTTACTATATCTATATATATGAGCATATATATATATAAAACTTATGTATATATTTATTTATGTAAATATGTAGAAACTATACTATACATACACACAGAGTAATGAACTGACTCAGTGGACTATCTTTTCAATTTTGTGTCCTAATCTGGGAAATACATATTATTCATCCAGTTGGTTTTTCCTGTGGGAATTGCTCTTCTCATCTCTTTTGAGCAGACATGTATGCCATAGCAAAAACAGTAGTCTACATAAATATGGGAAGGATCTGTGGTTTTTATCAATATAGGGACCTCCCAGTGTGGTATTATTATATAATTGATAGGGTGCTAAACTTACTGTTAGGAGGACCTGGGTTCAAGATCTCACCTCAGACACTTACTGGCTATGAGAACCTTGGTAAGTCACATAATTTCTTTGTGCCTCAGATACCTCATGTGTAAAATGAAGGAGTTGGTCTCAATGGCCTCTAAAGCCCCTTACACTTTTAAATCCATGACCCTCTTGACTCTATGATCTTATGAATTCTCTCCATCAGTATAGATGTATCTATGAGTTAGCTGAGAAGGGCTAGGGGAGTAGCCTGAGGTACAGAGGTGTATTTCATGGTCATATAACAAGTTAAGTATGAGAGATGGAATTTGAATCCAGGTTTTTCTGACTCCAAGCTCTATGTATATGGCATATGAACAATACTACTATTCAGTAGTATCCTGTATTGGTATCATACAATAGTACCCAATTCATACTAGACCAAGCAAATAGTAGTGTCTAGAGAATCTTATTATCTATAGGGATGATAAGAGAACAACTATTCCATTTGGACTCTGTGATGGACATTACCCATTACATTGGTGTGCACCTTAGTGAACACATATCTTTTTATTTCTTCATCTTTTGAAAATGACATTGGCACAAAAATGGCAATTATTTTTGTATTGGTTCCTTTGTCTAAGCTCCTCATGAATACCATAAAGTAAGATGACCAAGAGTCCTGTGAAATTATTTCTTGGTTTCTTTTGAATGTTTGGTGAAATGAACTCTACCAATTCCTTTATTTCTCAGGAAGAGAAAATGTGAGTCATTTATCCATTTAGATTCAGTTTCTTCATATCTTCGGTTTGAATTCATACTAAGGATGTCAATACCAGTGAGGTTCAGTTTCTCAAGTAGCATATCAAGTCATTGATCATTGAATAAAGATCTCACATTTAGAGTATTAAGTTATGTTAATATTTATAGTCGGTTTAAAAATACGGTTCTTAAACAAAGCCCTTTGCCCCTTTCTTCACCAACCCAACTAAATATTTAAAAAATAAATGCTCGTCATTGATCACGAGATGAACCATTTGAATGAATGGGAATTGCTATGAGTAAAGAATAAATCTATTAATAGTAACAGAAATGCAAAATGAGTACCATTAGCTTTGTGTGAATGAATAAACGAATGAAATGGAAAAAGCACTTATTAAAAGCTTACTATACACCATTCACTATTCTAAACATTGATGATACAAATACAAAAGCATATCATTTCTGAGCCTCAAGGAATGTATGTAAATATAAAATAAGCTTAAGAAGGAAATGGCAATATGCATTGATGATACAAATACTCTTCTGAGGGTAGTTTAAAAGGCCAAAAAGGTGGGGGGGGGGGATAAATTTACACAATAACTTTGTTGTATATTTGGAGGGAATAGAAAGTTGTATATGGTAGATTTGCAGTTTCATTTGCAATCATCTTTTTTATTGTACTGCATTATGGAAATACTTGTTTTGTTCCATGAATTGAAAATAATATAAATTCTTAAGAAAGAAAAGGAATGTAAAAAAAAAGTCATAGGGAGAGTTTGGGAAGCAGATTGACTCATTCATTCCAGTTTCAACATTAGTATTGATTTGGTTATAGTTCTAAGGCTGGAAGTGCAGGGAGGTGTGTAGTGTCCTGCAATAGGGAAGAAGATAGTCAGGGTATAAAGTAAAGGATAGTAGGGACTGGCTAGATACAGTTGCCTATATGAGGTAATCACCAATCAGTACAGCGAGGTCCCCAGGACTAGAGTTCCAGAGGTAAAAGAATTGAACCCTGCAGGACATGGTCCCTAATTGAGAGGGATGTCATGGTAGGACAACAAGAAAGAAGTCCAGGCTGTGAAGAACCTGTTATTCATCAACACCTTACATATATCTTAAAGGCTCATGATTTAACTTAAATGCTGCTATTAAAGATCAAGGTCCCTAAAGATACCAAGATAAATTATAGCTTTATCTCCCTTCTCCCCTTCCTCCATCCTCCAAAGTTGAGTTTTTCTTAAAAAAGGATTATTTTGATTGCTACACAAGGACATGATCAAACACTCACTTCTGCCCCGCTGGCTTCACTTATACCTATATACTTTAATAACCTATACCTCCCCATACACTGAACACATACACAAAGAATTGCACAGCCCACTCAGTTTCATCAACAGAGAGGTTTTTGATTCCTATAGACTTCAAAATTCTTTTTTGCTTAGCTTGTTGACTAGGTATGAATTTTAAGGGAACCTGTCAGGAGTTCTTATCCTTTGGCATGAGTGTTTTATGTCTTCATGATAAGAAACGAAGCTTGAATAATTGTCAAAAGATGTTCCAGGTGGCCAGTTCTCATCCAAATTCATGAAATGTAGGAAAACACGTCACCCAAGATGTATTCACCTAAGGTTCTTAGTTGCTTTGTGACTATAAATGGGTCTGGATAGTCATGTGCACACATATTGGTTTTTCCCCAGAGACTCCATTATTCCTAAAATATGGGATACTATTTTTAAAAAAGAAAGCGAATATATATGAGGCTTGAAAATGTTAGGACTATCAAATAGAACAAGAAGAGATTTTGGTAAATATTAAACCCACTCATTAGAACCAAATCAAGCCAGAATGAACCCGGAAATATGGATTCCAAAGCTTAGCTGGCCCTAGGGAAATATAAACTCTCATACTGATAGAAATGTGTGCAAAGCACAGATTGTAAAAACAGATATTTCTGTTTTTCCTCTTACTAGTATTTTTTCCAATTACATGTAAAGGTAGTTTTCAATATGAAACAGATATTTCTGCCAGAAAATCAGAAATCTCTCCTCTGATGTAGCTCTGACAGGGCAAATGCTCTTCCATATATATGAGGCAGCTGGGTGGAACAGTGGATAGAGTACCAGGTCTAGAGTCGGGAAGACCTGAGTTCAAATGTGACCTCAGGCACTTACTAGCTGTGTGATGCTGGTCAAGTCACTTAACCTTGTTTGTCTCAGTTTCCTGGTTTGTAAAACGAGCTGGAGAAGGAAATGGCAAACCATTCTGGTATCTCTGCCAAGAAAACCCCAAATAGGGTCACAATGAGCTGGACATGACCAAACAGCAACAACACTCCATCTCTACAGAGACATTTGATAACATGTAAATTCTGAGATTTTGTCATTAATGATTGAAACGGGTAACAGAAAAGGTTGTTGCTGAATCAGTGAATTGGTCAGATCTCCCAAAGGCATTAGGAAGGATGTGACTTCTTTAGCATACACACTTAGTAGGTAAGTCCTAGGGAATTGCCTGAGGCCCATATAGATGAAGGAAATTTCCCAGGATCACACTGGAATTGTCTTTTTGGGAGTGAGATTTGAACCCTCCGGATTCCATGTCTAGCCCTCAATTATCTACTATGTTAGCTATTTCACCTCTGTGGGCCTCAGGCAATTCCCTAAGACTTTAATTACTGAGTGCCCACACTGAGGAAATCACATTCTTCATACTGCCTTTAAAAGGACTAGACAAATTCCTCTATGATCAACAGCATTTTTGAACTAATGTTACCATTTTCCACCATTAATGATAAAATATATTTCTTAGCAAAATTTTTTCAAACGTCCCCATGTACTTCATGTAGACACTTGTCTTATCAGAGCTGTGTCAGTGCCTAGCGATTTCTTATTGACATTGCAGGTCACATTCTCTGAGTCTAGCCAGCTTGAGGCTAGTAACAAATGCTAAGAAAAAGAAAACATTTTTAAAGCTATATCAGGAGTAAGAAGGAATAGGAGAGCTGCTCAGAGTGGATGAGATCACAATAACTGACAGTGATGAAAAGACTAAACTGCTTAACTCTTCATTTTGTTTCTATTTTCTCTTTCAAGAAGAATGATTTCTGTGTTGCAAAGAAGAAAAACTGGGAGCTAGGATCGGAAACTCGAGATAACTAAGGAGATAGGGAAAAAGCGTCTTGTTGCTTTCAGTGTGTTCAGATCATTCCTGTTAAGAACCAGGGATTTGAAGTTAGAAAATCTGCCTTCGAATTCTAGATCAAGCATTTACTACCTATATTGCCTTTGGCAAAGCACCTAAATTCTCTGGACCTCATTTGCTATGAAAGTTCTTGATTTTTCTACTTCAGCAACAAGTTCCTTCTTAAAGCTTAGGGTTGAGTTCAGGAAGCAATTCTTTTTGTTGCTTCCTCCATCTTTTTAAAGGATAAGATTATTATTAAGGCCGATCAAAAGTTAGTAGTTGTTTTGCTTTCCAGTAGATTTCTCTGTTTTCCAGAGAACATTTTAAAAGGTGTTTATAGAGTTTAACTCCTCCATCATTACAGTACCATGTTTCCATGAGAGTTCGAGATCTATTTCTCAAAGTTTTTATCTAATTCTTTATCTCAAAATTTTTGTCTAATTTTTCCTGTGTTCAGATGGTATGTAGAAACTCACTTCTTTTTCTCTTTGCCCAACTGTTTTCCACTGTTTTCTTCTCCAACTTTCCACACTTCCTCACATGAGTATACATGTTAATATAAAATTATTCCTTTTTATCTTTTTAAAATTTCTTTTGAATACGGTAGACCTTTCAGAGCCAAGAATCAAGTGTGGCCCTTTGACTGAATCCAAACTTCACAGAACAAATCCCCTTAATAAAAGGATTTGTTCTGTAAAACTTGGAGTCAGTCAAAAGGCAACACCCAAGGACCTAGAGGGCCACATCAAGGCCACAGGTTCCCCATCCCTGGCCAAGATCAGTTCATCAGTTCCACCCCTTCATGTCTTGGTGATATCTATGAGGTTACATTTTCCTCTTAGTATTAGGATATCCAGATTATCTGGTTTATTTTCCATATTTTGTGCATTTATATATGACCATCTATAGCTCTGGGCTTTATTCACAGGTTTATGTGTTAATAGCTGTAGAGCTGGATGGGAACTTAGAGCCAGCTAGTCCAAATCTCTCATTTTATAGATAAAGACAGAGACAAAGAGATTAGGGAACTTGCGCAGGGTCACAACGGTAGCAAGTGGCAAAGCCAGTATTGCCGGTTCTCTGCTTGGATATTATCTCTTGTAAATTAATCTCTGCCGTTATTCTTCCTTAAATGGTCTACTCTCTATTACCAAGTATAATATGGCAAATGTGGTGTTACAGAGGGATTGTAGATGGATATAAACACCCCCATAATGTCACTCTATAGACAGGTCCCCCTACATATATTTCTCTCTCTCTCTCTCTCTCTCTCTCTCTTTCTCTTTCTCCCTCCCTAAATGTCCCACTACATAGATATACACATATATCTATATACGTGTATATGTATATAAATTCCCTAATAATGTCACTGCATAGACATTCTCCCTATGTATATCTATCAATGCCTCACTACACAGATATACATATATGTACATGTATATAAACAGCTTCACAATATCACTACATAGACATGTCCTACTACATATATGTATATAGACAAGCCTCACTACAATATACATGTATATATAAATACCCATATAATAGCACTATTTAGATACTTGCTGCTACGTACATGTACATATGTATATATACATCCTCTCATAATGACTGTGTAGTGGCACATGTCTCACAGGCATGTCAAGACTCCACTTTTTTCTCTAGCTGCCTCACTGACTCCAACCTTCTCTTACGCTAGAAGGTTTAAGTTCTCAGAGACAGACAACAAACACTCAAACTTTCAGAGTCTTAAGGGTGACCAAACTTCTATCCGAAGAGGGCCTTAAACGGGCAATGTATCCTATACAAGTTTCTTAAGCCTATGTACACAATTTTCTGTCTGCCCAGACTCTTGTTATCTGTTCTTTGTTTTTAAAAGAGACCCAATGGCATTATGAGGTGATGTCTTGACTTGCATGTGAATTGTATTTAAGATAGAGTTGCACAAAGTCATCAGCTTCATGCTCTTTTCCAGAGCCATGAAAGTCTAGTGGCAAGACAAAAGTTAAGATGACTGGTGATGGCCTAGGATGCAGTGGATGACCTTGGCAATTTCAATGTCTGAGCAAACTCTAAGCCAGAGGTTCCCAAACTTATTTGGCCTGCCACCTCCTTTTCAAAAAAAAAGTTTACTCAGCATGCCCCCGGAAATCTGCTTACTTTAATCCTTTAATGGTTTTTTTAAAAAAATTTGCATAATTTAAATTTTTTTTTAAATGATAAATCTTAAATTCAATCATTTATTATAAATTTGTGGGTTTCTTCCTGCATTGAAATTTTGTTGACACAACATTGTGTCATGTAATCATATAGTACCATATTGTAAACAAATCATTGCACACACATATTCCTGCCAATGCATGCTGGACTTCCTGACAATGTGTGACATGCTCACCTGCCAACATTTGCTTGTTATGACCTGTCAGAGGACTTGACTGATTGATTATAATTTGTATTTTGTGTGTTTATTTGGGAAATAATGTAATCACTATGACTTTAACTCTGTCACACAATAGATGAAACATGTATGAATGGTTTTTCCAAATTCTCTTTGCTTCTTTCCTTATGCCCCTTATTTTTACTCAACACCCTCCCAATTGCACCCAAGGCTACTCCTACCCCCCTGGATCATTCCTGTACCCCACAAGGGCCAATATTGCCCACTTTGGGAACCTATGCCCTAGGTGCTCCACAGTGCCTTCTTCAGCTGTCTTCATGGCCACTGGGACGAATTGTTCTCATCTGCCCATTCTGTGGGGGAAGTCTTCACATGCTTGAAGGAGACATCCCTCTCACTTGCTGACAGGTTTGAGGCCCATTGGTGACCTCATTGTGGTTTAGCCTCTTTGCCAAGATGGTTTTACCTGGGTATGGCCTCTGTACATGCTACAGTTTCTTGGACCCATAGCCTTTACTGGTCCTTATAAAGCCCTCTTGGCTACATTCACAAAATTCTAATTAACTACATTTTTCTTGGCCCTTGTTACACATTTTCCCTATTTTGCCTAGAGTTCATTAATCCTCTATTTTGAACTGTGACCAAGAAATCCAAATTCCATTCTCAGGTATTATCTTTTTAGTCGGCTATTTGTTTTTCAAATCTGCCTTTCTCTTCTGAATCCCATACCTTCAATAGCCAATGGGGATAAAAATCCCACTTATGTCTACATAGGCTTCATTTGTCTTTAACCAGGACTTCATAATCTTCAACAATGTTTTCTAGATTGCTTCTAGAAATATCATTTGTTACCAGATGAGCCATCAGAAGTGGGTGGTGGTCATCGGGAGTTCAACAATTTTTGAGAGGCTCTTTTTCATATCCCTAGGAAGATAACACACCATTCTGTTGCTCTTGGGTCAACATCTAATTATTTTAGTGCCCCTTGGCAGAAATTCTTTAATTACCACTATTCTTACCTTCTTTCCCTGGCTACGAGTTGATGACCTCTCACCGGATGGCATCCGTGGGTGGAATTAAATCATCATTCCTTGGAGCACAAGAAGATATTTTCTCCAGAGATGGGCTGGCTCATCTCTTTAAGAAGTCTCATATCTATTATATAATATAAAATGTTCAAATAGGACTTCTTCTTACCCTTCTTCTCAGCATCACATTCTACAACCCTCCAACTTTCTGACAGTGATAAGAATTTTACTCTGCCTCTTTACAAAATCTTTTTTTCATTGTTTGCTCCTTGAGAGAAGAACAATATAAGGGTACATGAAACACCTTTACAGGTGGTGATAGGAGTGCTATCTGCCAGAGGTCTCACTCCCATCTAGGTTAGGCTAGATCTTTCCCTAAAATATAAGGAAATTGTCCCCAAGATTTGATTGACCAAGAAGGGATAAGAATCAATTCATTAGTCCATTGAAGTAGCTTTCTGGTGGCCTCTGGCTATATTTATGTGGTTTCCTGGTCACTTAAGGGCAGAAAACACTTGAGACTTGGCAAATGTCCTGAAGTGTCCTTTTGAGTCACCACACTGCTTATTGAACAGACTTATTTCCAATTTTTTTGAGGGGGATGGTAAGAGGCTTTACCAAAGGTAAATGCTGCAGTGGCCTTGTGGGACATCCTTTCTATGCCATAGTTGAGTAAATCTTTTTGTTAACTGTTGAATGATCTTTCAGCATTTAATTTCATCCTAACATCAAACCTAAACTAATAGGATATTAGCCTGGGTCAGGTCTACCCATTATACAGACTTTTCTGATGCAGTAAATGTATCAGTAAGGCAAGATTCATGCCCTCAAGGATGACCACGAACATGCCTGTATGGTTCAGAATCGCAAAGTATAAGAAATTCTCTAGGTAGAAGGCAGAAGAAGTATAACATTTATTTAAACACCAGAGAATCCAATCCCAGGACCAGTAATTCCAATTCAATATATTCCAAAACCAGTAAGCCCACCTCAATGTAGCAACAAGGAAATTATTATAGCAAGGAACCAAGTCATCTTGTAACCTTCCCCCCCTACTAGGGCCTTCCTGTAAACAATCACTCACGAATTCTAACTCTCCTCTCAGCACTCTCTTCTGCAGCTCTGTTGACGCTGGCTCTCTCAATGTCTGCTCTTCTGCACCCTCTGGATGTCTGCTGTTTCAATGTCTTCTTGATGTCAGTTTTTCTATTCTGCTTCTCTTCAGTTCTGTTCCTCTTCAGTTATGTCCTTCTTCAATTCTGGTTCCCTTATACTCTGGGCTCTCCTTATGTATAGTCCCAGCTGGCATCTGATTGGCTGAATTCATGATTAACTAGAACTCATTGCATATACCATTGGCTCTGGTCTTAGCAACTCCCCATAGGGCCCTGAGGGCTTCCAAAATCAGCTTAATACCTAGTAAGTAGAGGCTTTAGGCCTACTTACAAACAGAGATATAATCAAGCTTTCCCACCTAGCCTCGCGGGTGGGGAAGATCTTCGATGGCATTAATACTACAGTAAACAGGAAGTATAAGGAGATAATTGTTGGCCCCATTTGAGTCTGAACTGATTACTGACCTCATAAGGTTGTGAGGAAAGCACTTTGGAAATCTGAAAGCACTATAGAAATGGAAGTTATTATTATCATCATTATCAACATCATCCTCCTCCTCCTCATCCTCCTCATTATTATTTGAAGCTACATGGCCCATGTCTGGGAACTTGTCCAGAACAGAGTTGTCCTCAGGGCATAACTGGGATTCTTCAGTTATGTTGGGGGCAGTGGGGTGGGAGGAGTTGGAATGATGGGTGTCATACCTAATTACCTGATAACTCTATATCATCCTGGGCACAGCTTTTAAGTGACTCACTTTGTTCAATGATTCATTAGTCAGTGTGAGAGCTGGAAATAAAACCAAATTGTCAGTTCAATCGGCCGCTTGTCAGAGAATGCTACTTCAAAAGCATGCTATTGAATTATCATTAGTTAAAGGATATTCCAGGAGCAGCTAGGTGTTGCAGTGAGTAGAGCACTGGCCATGGAGTCAGGAGGACCTGAGTTGAAATCTGGCCTCAGACACTTGACATACTTACTAGCTGCGTGACCTTGGGCAAGTAATTTAAACCTAATTGCTTTGCCTTCCCCTCTGCAAAAAAAAAAAAAAAAGGATATTCCTGAGTTTTAATACTTTATGAGTAAGCATTGTTTACAAAATGTCTATTTTCAAAAGAACTGTATCCCTCTGCAGAATATATTGATTAAGATAGTTAGTAGAACATCTGCATTTTTCCTATAACCTCTTTTCTTCTTACTTAGCTCAGAAAGGATATAGACTTATTAATGAAAAAATATTTTTAGTCTCCTTGATCACTTAATAGATCAGGTAAAGAATTGTCTTTCTCATTTGGAATTTTGTTAAGCCAGGAAGCAAATTTCACAAATAAAATGTTTTAAAAGGTGTTTTGAGGTAATGAAGCTAAGCAATTAATCACCGTATTGGTTTTTTTTTTTTAATTGAAGCATTCACTCTTATTTCAAGGCAGGCAAAACATTGATAAAGACAGAGCAAAGACAGATAATCTGTCCCCCAAACCTTTTAACAAATAAAGAGGAGCTTTTAAAAGAGCAGGGTAAATGCACTAACCCTTGTCGGGTCTATTTGTGAATTCAATATTATTTATGCCAAATATATTGGCAGCCCCAGAGACGGGTTTATATCCTAAAAGGCTCTCTATCATAAGAGCAATGTTCCATCTGGATGATTTTAAGACAGCAATTTAAAAGCTAACAGAGGTTCAATCTTGGCTCTTTTGTTTGGAACAGTCAATCACATCTGTTATGAAAAATGACAACTAATAAATTGTTATATGCTTTCTTTCACTACTCAGTTTTTATTATAAGTAAATTATAAGTGCCTTGTATCTAAAGTAATAGGCATTTTGGGAGTGGGAGGAGAGGGAGAGAGAAGGAAGAAATGAAGAAGGGAAAAGGAAGATGGAAGGAGAAGAGAGAAATATAAGAGAAAAAGAAGAAAGAGGAGAGAAAGAGGAAATGTGAAAGAGTCCATTAATTAATTAACTTCATTAAATTGGAGGTGCATTTTCTTGACTTATTGTTGTATGCCTGTGAAATGGGGACAGTGTACCAGTGCCATGCCAGGAAACTGAATCGCTTCCATTTGGATTGTCTTAGGAAGACTCTGAAGATCTCCGGGCAAGATAAGGTACCAGACACTGAGGTCCTTTTTCAAACTAACCTTCTAGGCATTCAAATTCTACTGCAAAAAGTGCAACTCTAAGAGGTTGGCCCTGTTGTTCAAATGTCCAATGTATACTTACCTAAAAAACTATTTTATGGGGACCTCCCACAATACTAGTGCTCACATGGTGGTCAGAAGAAGCAATACAAGAACACCCTCAAATTTTCTCTCAAGAATTTTGGAATTGATTTATGACATGGGAGACACTGCCACAGGACCCTCATCAGAGGAGTGGCTGTGCTTCATGAGCAAAGCAGAATTGAAGAAGCTTAAAAGAAATGTGAGATGCGCAGATTTAGAGAATCCACCCCAAATGTTCACATGCACTATTCGTGAGTGATCTGTGGTAGGGCATTCCAAACCCATAATGGTCTGATCAGCCACAATTGGAGGCCGTGTAACTTGACTCTTAACATAGTGATGTCATTTTGGTCCTCTTCAAGAATGAAAGACAACAAACATTCCACTCCTGCCACTATTATCAAGAATTTTTCCCTAGTCACATAAGGACATTGATGTGGTTATGTACTGTAGACATGAAAGCTTCTCCAGTTCCAGTTAGGACTGTATGGTCTAGTTCTGAGACCATGTCAGTCTTAAGCATTAAGATTTCTGCATTTACCTACTGGTCAGGTCCTTAAAGCCATTTTGGATTCTTGCTAGAGAAAGGCTGTTAGGCAGCTTTTCTAAATCTACAGCTCACAAACCCTCAGCAGTGTATTTCCCCTTGATTATAGACACAGTTAACTCAAAGCAAGAATTCTCACTAAGACGGCATAATAAGTGGATTCTATTCCAACTGAGGTTTAAAAGGTAGGGAGTCCATTGCTCATACAAAAGGCATATTAAGTACAATAGCTTTAAAATATTCTCCCCATAAATTTGAGGAGCATGTTCCCACAAAACACACACCAGTATCTGTGGGAAGAGCAGGCACAGACTTGGAGTACAATAGTGAGAGACAGTTGTAGGGAATCAGTGCGGCCAAGGCAAGTCACAACTCCAGAATTAAAGGGCCTCAGCATCTTTTCTCTCCTCCTGGAGCTTCCCCTCTTGATTCCCAGGGATAGGTCTCTATTGAGCCCCTAGGCGACTCTCTTCTTGCTTCAGAGGTGTCCCTGCTGGATTCAGTTTCTTTTTACTAGCTGAGTATCATTAATTCAATGCCCAAGGTGGGGGGAAGAGGGGAAGGGACATATGAAAACTGTCCCTCGCTCCAAATGTGAATTCATCTGAGAGGCCAGGCTCTCCCTCAATTCCTAGCTCCTTTAAAAATATGTAAACATCAGTTATTATCATCATTACTACTATTGTCTTCTGTGGCTACTGTTTCTGAGTGATCTCAGATCATTCTCTAACTTGATTTTCCTCTATAACTTGTTTGTCAGCCTAAGAGTTATGCCATCTGGATCATCCTTGTAACAGTCAATTCTGATATTACAGCAAATCCAAGAATGCCAGGTATATGGCTGTTATAGACTGATTTATCTTGAGTCAGACTTGGAGTACACTGCTTATTCATATACATACATCTGAGAAAATGCTTAGGCGAGATTTTCTTTGGTTCTAGCATTGCCAAGGTTTCCTCCAGTGTATAAAAGTCGATCATAGAACAGAGCACTAACCAAATGTCTTTAGCAGAGTTTCATAATATTTTGTTGATTTGTCTGCCATATAGAGCCATAGCACTGTGAAGAAACTGCATTCCTCCCTCCCCTATCCCTGTGTTCCTTGCATAAGTGAGGGAAGTAATATGTCATCAATCTCTTTATGCAATTCTTAGTGGTTCAACAGTTCAAAATTATCTTATTTCAAAAAGGACTCTAACTAAAATCAAGGTTTTAGGAGGACAAGTAATACTACGCTGAACAAACGCTGAAGCTCCTTATTTTAGCTTTGCCCATTTCAGATCCCATAGGTATACTTATTTCCAGACTGTTGATGATCTGTGTCTTCTAGGATACTAAGCTAGGTGCTTCCTTGAAGCGGAAAACTATGTAGTCAAGCTAGAGAGACCATAAATGAGAACTGGGTAAATTGTGGACACAAGGCTGCCTAGCATTGAACGCAGCCAGAGAGTGCTTATCAAAATGCAGAATCGCTCCCGCGTAGTTGTAGCTGTTTCTTGATCTGTGTTGCTAGAAATGATGTTATAGTTGCAAAATACTTATTGCACATGTCAAATCTTATTTAAGAGATGTCTTGCTTGTCTGTGATTCCTTATGGTCTTTTTTTTCTCTCTGTATTTTTGAAAAAGATGCCTTATTGACTTTTTCATTCTTTTCTC
>CM053622.1:199814307-199833458 GCA_028646595.1 Phalanger gymnotis | reverse complement strand
CACCACTAGGTTGGGGGAAAGAGAGAGTGTTATTACAGTATCACCAAAGCCAAGGGCAGAACACAGGGTTGACAGTGTCAAAAAGCTGAAGAGTTAGATGTCTACTAGAATAAGGACTGAGAAAAGGCTGTTGAATTTAGTACTTCCAAGACAGTAGGACTAAATGTGGTTTCCTGGAGAAAAGAGGTGTGGCTATCCTTGAAGATTGATAAAGAATGGCATTTTTCACATTGAAGATTGGGATTCCCAGGAGAATTTGAGTGGTAAAATCCTAAGGCTTTGTGGAGGAGACACCTTTAGAGCTCACAGCAGCTGTTTGGTGATTACATGTGCTTTGTGTCTGTGTTAATGGGAAGCTGGAACCAGCAGGAATCGAGAATTTGTTTCAAGGGGATTATGGAGATTTACAGAATTTCCAACATGGTTTGATAGTTGGAGCTCAAAGCTGTGTATCGTGTCAATATTGTCTTCCTTCTCACACCAAGCCTTGTCTTAGGGTGATGAGTATCAGAGAGGGAAGAAGACAAGAGGACCGTAACAAAGCTTGGTTCACTCGATAAAATTATTAAATTATGCAGAAACCATATCGAATCTTTTAATCACCACAAGATTAATGTAAAGTAAGGCTGAAAAGATGGGTAGGAGCCACATTATGGAAGGCCTTAAATACCAGACTAAGAAGCTGTACTTTATCCCGTAGACAATGGGCAGTCATTGAAGGCTCTTTTTTTTTTTTTTAATAAGCAGGGGAGTGACCTGGTCAGACCTGTGCCTTAGGAAGATGTTTTTGGCAGCTACATGGAAGAGGGATTAGAAAGAAGTGGGACTGGAAACAGGATGACCAATTAGCAAGCTATATAGAATATTAAAAAAACTTCCACCCAAGATTTGAAACTTTTTGACTAGAACCAGTTCATCCAAGACCCTGCTGAAACAGCATTTCCTTTGTAAGGGTACATAAACTCTGGGATGGTATCATTAGAAAAGGGTGGATACCAAAACACAATCCCCTAAACACCAGTGAATCTACCCAACATAACTAGGGAAACTAATCCAAGTGGTATATAAATGCCTGAACAAATTACCCAGAAATTGACTCTCTTCAGTGAACTAATTCAATCTCATCAGTGTTTAGCCTCCTTCACAAAGTTGACCTTCCCCTGAGGAAAGATACTGAATTAAACAGTATATTATGCCAGGGACAACGATCCAGCCACCAGAGGAAGCTATCCACAGGATGATCAGGTGAATGATGCCTAAATAGTTTGCATATTTGCAGAGTGGAGACAATTTGAGTTAGCTTCTGGTGGGTAGTCTAATGAGCAGCCATTGGAATCGTAGAGATTGCTATTTCAGAGGAAAAAACAGAAGGCCGCAGGCCAATGTCCATTCACTCACCATTTTGGTAAGCTACAGGATTATGGTTCCCAAGCTGCCAATTCCACTCCTCCAGATCTCTAGCCTGCTTTGGGTCCCTTGTGCTCATGTACAATTGGATTGGCTAGAACTGGGCAGACACAGGTGCTCTGCTTAAGGCTTCCAAGGGGAACAGTTGCTCCTGGGCCTTTTGTTCTGATTATGCAAACAAGACATCCTAGAATTAACATTGCATTTTAAATATTTTCTCCTCAAATTACCCCATCCACCTCCCCACGCTGTAGGCTACAAACCAGACTGCTCCAGTGATCCCCAAAGGAGCCTAGAAAAGGCAGCAGAAGGTCAGTCAATAACTGATCGATAAGACTTAGTGAGAATAGAAGTCCAAGGAAAATCTGTAGCTTTACTTTCTAATTAGGTTCTTAAAATTTTTTTTAAAAGATATAAGTTTAATTTATTTCCTTAGGGATATGCTTTTGTATAACTGTCGTTCTCTGTGGAGATTTTCTCATCTTATTGGTATTTTAACAGGAAAATTTTCCTTGTGAGATGAGTTCTTAACCTTTTTTGTGTGTCTGGTGAAGTCTATGAATCCCACTTCAGAGCAATGTTTTTTAAATGCATGAAATAAAATATATAGAACTACAAAACCAATTATTTTGAAACAGTTATCAAAATATTAAGGGAAAAAACAACCCAAGGTCATGGACTCCAAGTTAATAACCTCTGCAGGAATCAAATATATTTACGTGTATGTGCATAGCCTCTCAGCCAGGTCTGGCACCGGTGTGCCTGGTGTGATTTGAGGTCAGCCAAAGGGAGCCTTCCCGCCCTTCCCTTTACTTCTTCCTTGTTTTCCAGGGTGCACCAGTCTCTACTTTTTTAGTTTAGTGCATAGGAGTCCCTGTTACAATACAAGTGTGTTTTTCTCTAAACCAATATTCCACATTCACTTTACAAGGCTGGGACACACTTTACAAGTGATAATGCCTAAGCAATGGGACCCAGATTATTTTTTGTTCCATGAAAGCTACGTGGGAGAATAGCTCCATATTTCCCCATGTATAAGATGCACCTTAATTTTGGGGCCCGAAATTTGAAAAAAAAAAGTATTACATAAAGTTATTGAACTCAAGTTTTATTCATCTGCTCATAGCTTTCAGGCCTCTTTTGGGCAAGTCTGGTGTGTGTATGCATACTTAGTTCATTCCGTTTCATGAACCTGAAGCACCACTTGTGTCCTCCTTTGAAATCAGTAACTTCTTTTTCATCAGCAAGTCTTCTTGCCTCATGCTGAAGCATCTTTGTGGACACAGCAATTCCAATTGCCCTTTGCTCTTCAATCCATATCTTCAATTCCATCTCTAAATCAGGCCGTTTTGCTGACTTGCCTCTCATGGCCTTCTTCAGCTGGGGCGTTTTCAGTAGGGTTTCTTCTTCCCGTAGCCAGTCTTGGATTGTTTTCTCAGTTGGAGGAGGGCCAACTTACATTCAGCAGCACGATTTCCATTCACTTTTGCAAACTGGATCACTTTTAACTTGAATTCAGCTCTGTATGAAAATCTTTTCTGAGCCATTTCTGGACAGAATGTGACAAAATATAACCTAATGCACCGATAACAAATGAGAAACAATGAGCTCAAAGACAACAAGCACCAAAAAGTGGGAAATGCAGATAAAAAAATATACAACCACTGTATAAGACGCACCCAGTTTTAGACCCCAAATTTTTCGAAAAACAGTGCATCTTATACATGGGGAAATATGGTATTTCCCAAATCGGTTATGTAAAGTTCCTGTTTGTAGTTCTATTACATAAAGGATAGTAATTTCATGATCCCGTGTCTCATTGAGAACTATGATTCATTGAAAATATGGGCTGAGGGTCAGTCTTTACTTGGAAAATATGACTCATGCACTCCACACATTTGTGAAATTCAAATGAGAGGTAGAATGTTGGCAGGATGACCAAGATTCACGTTGGAAGGATTTGTACTTTAGCTAATCCATCCCTTTCATTTTACACATGAGGAAACTGAGGCCAATGTGTTACCATTAACTGACTCACCGAAAGTCATAGCTAATTATTGTTCACCTGATTAAAGACAGAGCTGATTGGAACAGACCTAGACCTCATTTTAAGCCAACAGATAATTTTACTTGACGACAAAAGTCCAAGCATGACCCCCATTAATGAATGTGCTAATTATTTTGTCCTGCTTATGTAATTAGTCTTTAGCCACAGTTTATGCACACAGATCATAGGATCACATATATTTGGGGCTGGAAGCAACCTTACAGATCATCTAATTGAGCCACCTAATTTTACTGATGAGGAAACAGGGGCACAGAGAGGTTGTGACTTGTCTATGGTCACCCAGGGTAATAAATAACCGAGCTGACATCAGATCCTGCATCCTCTGTCTCCAAATGCCACATTTCCCCCATTGCTCCTTACCTATTAGAGCCGAGAAAGTGAGGTTACAGAAATACAAGTTTATGAAATATTTATCTGTCTGAGAAAATGATGTCTTTTTCTCTGATCTTTGCTTTCCCCTCTCCGATATGAATCTTTGGCATTTTATGACACCAAATTGACATTTTCAAACTTGTAGTTCAGTGAAGCCTCTTTGCACATTTTCAAAGAAAATGCTCAGTTCTTAATGTTATGTGTGTTCAAGATAAATTCCTCCTTGTGGCAAGAAGATCAAGAATCCCAGACACATAGGGCATTTCGAATAAGTTAATAATTAACAGCATCTTTTTTTCTTTAGAATGCAGACATAAATAGAGGCAAAGTCATTCTCAAGTTTAAGATGTTATAACCTTCAATGACATGAACTTGAATTTAGAATCCTTTCCTTTCCTTTTCCTGCTGTTATTGTTTTTAACTCTTTTTCAGTATATTTAAAAGGATTTTTACCATTCTCAACAGTGGTCATGATGTGAATTTACTTTGTAAAAATGATCACAAAATTTTAAGGAAAACATGGCTTTTTCAACTGATTATACTGTTCTGCTACTTTTCTCTGTATAGATTGGAACCATCTAGCTCAACTTGTGAAGAATAATGCTATTTAATGATATAGATAATATGCAGTAAATATCTAAAAAATATAATGGAACACCCAAATTCTAATGAGGTGATTGTATATGAAAGTACAATTTTAGCAAACTAAATTATTCACATTTACATTGGTGGAATTATCTTGGGTTTCATTTCACTTAATGTTGACATGTGAAGATGTGGATTTGGAAGTCAGGAATATGGGTTCAGACTCTCCTCAGATGTTTATTGGCTGTGAAACCTTGGGCAAGCAAGTCATTTAAACTTTCAGTCCCTCAGTTACTGAGAAAAATAAAGAGGCTGGACCAGAAGGGTTCTAACAGCCCTTCCAGCTCTAAATCTCTGTTCCTGAGATTTTATTTCAAAAGGAGTTCATAAATAGGCCCACCAATGCCTCAGTTCTTGTAAGTAAGAGTAAGGGTAAGAGGCAAAAGTTTGATGCTGCAGAAAGAACTTACTTTGAGCATTTTAGGGTTGTTTAAAGGCTTGTTGGTATAGTTTAGGACATGTAGAAAGATTGATACCATTTAGACATCGTGTTTTGCTTGCAAATTTGATGATTCGGACCCTATATTAGCAAAGCACATATGATTGAGCTATCTTTCCAATATGGTGATGAATATATGGTAAGCCATTTCCACAATGTTTTGCTCAATTACTCTTGTGATGAAATGGCAAGAATTTTCAAGATGGTTGGTGATCTACAAGAGACACAAATAGGGAAAACATGTACAACCGCAGCTTCATAAGCACTGTGCTGTCAGCAACTGAACTCATATGGCTGAACTCGTACACTGCTAACCAGTGATGCAGGAGTCAGAGGTGGGGGGCGGGGGGTGACAGTTGCCTTAGACAACAGCACCGGGGACAAGGCAAAGGGGTAGAGGAGAGGGTACCTTTCCTCTTACCTCAAACATATCCAAATGGCATGTCCTATACAACTAAGATTATTGATATGGTGTCCTAATGCTATTATTGGGTGTTTGGCACCAACAATATTAGATATGCTTCTGTCTGCTTCAGTTCATATGTCAGTATTTCTTTTTAGGATGATAACTTGATCGATAGCAAAGACTCAATCTGGATCATTTAATGACCTCCTTCCTTCTTCTTCTTGACCTTAGTCCTAGGGTATTCTAAAGACTAAAAGCATCAGTTATACTATTTGCCTTGCATGTAGTTCAATAATAATTGGTTGAATTGAATTGAATTATATTACTAAAGAGAAACATAACAAGAAAAGCCTTTTTTTTGGCCAAAGAAATCCATCAGTAATGTTCTCCCTTTTTAAGTGTAATCTGCATTACATTTCCTCCATGTCTTTCTTTGTTTGAATTATTGAATTTTTATTCTCAATTCCAAATTCTCACCCTCTCTCCTCCCCACCCCCACTCCTCCACCCATTGAGAAAGCAAGTAATACAAATCAATTATACATATGAACTCATGCAAAAACATTTCCATGTTAGTCATATTGGAATAAAAAATCAAGAAAAATTTAAAAAAGGGGAAAAATATGCTTCCATCTTCACTTATAGTCCACTAGTTGTCTGTCTGGTAGTGGATAGTACTTTTAATCATGAGTCCTTTGGAATTGTTATTGATCATTGTGTTGAATAGAGTAGCTAAGTCTCACAATTTGTTATCATTACAGTATTGCTGTTACTATGTACTATGTTCTCCTGGTTCTGCTCACTTTACTCTGCATCAGTTCATATAAGTCTTCCCAGGTTTTTCTGAAACCATCCTGCCCTTCATTTCTTATAGCACAATAGTATCTCCATTGCAATGTATCACAAGTTGTTCAGCTATTCCCCGATTGATAGTCCTCCCTTTAGTCCCGTACTTTGTCACCACAAAAATTGCTATAAATATTTTTGTATATGTGGCCTTTTCCTTTATTTTTGATCTGTTTGGGATACAGACCTAGTAATAATATCGCTGGGTCAAAAGATATGTACAATTTTATAGTTCTTTAGGCATAGTTCCAAATTGTTCTCCAGGATGGTTGGACCAGTCACAACTCCACCAACAGTGCATTAGTGTCCCTATTCTCTTATAGCCTTTCCAATATTTGTCATTTTCATCTTCTGTCATGTTAGCCAATCTGACAGGTGTGAGGTGACATCTCAGATTCTCTTCAGTTTATTTTCTTCCACTGTCAAATGAGGGGTTGGTTTCTTAGAGATGGGTAAGCATTAAAGGATTTTACTAAAAAGAGAAATTATAAATGCATTTTCATTTAATAGAGTTTTTAAAAATCTCCTTCTGAGGATTGTGTCTACGGACAGTAGGCAACATTGAGAACAAACCATTTCACAGACCAGGCTGCATACCATCTGTAATTGTTTGCAGTTATTCTTGGTCTGTGGAAATCTCTTTCTAAGGCACATTACCTGGGGTTGTATCTCTTTGCTACTAAATAATAGCTTGCTGACAGAAAAAAAAGGCCTCTAGAAAGAAAAGGAAGTCACATCCACATACAGGAGAGCCCACCCCCTTTCAAAAAAGTGAACCACATGGACTGTGCTTCATAGAGAAGTGAGAAAATGGAACAATCAATAATGCTGGACAGAAAAATATGAATTTAGGCAAGAGAATTGTCTTACTAATTTGTGTACTGTTTCAAAAAGAGAGGCCGATAACTCCTTCTTATTGATTTTCAGAAGAGATATAATCGAAGTCATGTTTTGAAAAATGAGGCTATGGGCTAAAAAATGGACCTGGAGGTGTGAACTCATCATGGTGACCGAAAACCTGGCCCTGTCAACACAAACAAGTCACTGAGCACTCCACTATGGGCTCCCAAGTGCTGTTTGCAATTGTGCGGGCAAATAAGAGATATCTTGGCAAGTGACTGTTGAGTTGTCTTGCAGGAAACAACTTCTTGTTTTGAAAGTCCATGTCCCCAAAGTTAATAGCAGATTAGGGAATTAACTGGTTAGGATTGATTTGTATTTATGCTGAACAAATCCTTGTAAATTCCAGGTTTCCATGGGCCAGAATTATTGATTTTTTTTCAGGTTTTTCTCTGTACTTCTGTACTGCAATGAACCTATGATTCATTGATGTGAGCATTTCCTCCAATGAAGACAGAATCACAGAATTTGAGAGGTGAAAGGGACAATTGCAGACACCTAGCCCACCCTTTACATTAAAGGAATCCTCTACCTGAAAACCCCAAGGAGGGGAAACTCTCTCTCTCTCTCTCTCTCTCTCTTTCTCTCTCTCTCTTTCTCTCTCTCTTCCTTCTCCTTCTGTCTTGGAAGCATTTTTTTTAAATTTAATTTATTTTCAGGTCTATTTTCTTCTTATGGAAGTATTTATTTTTAAAAATTCAATTTTATTTTTAGGTCTGAATTCTCTCCTTCCTACCTCCCCCTCCTTATCCAGAAAATGAGAACCACCTCCAAAACATATATAATCAAGCAGAAAAAAAATTCCCACATTGGTCATGTTCAAATATGTAGGTGTCTCAATTTGCACTCTTAATCCATCACATCTTTGTTTGAGGTGGCAAGCATTTTTCATCATGAGTCCTCTAGAATTGTGGTTGGTCATTGCATTGATTAGAGTTCTTGAGTCTTGTATAATTGTTTGTCTTCACAATATTGTTGTCATCGTATAAATTGTTCTCCTGGTTCTGCTCACTTCACTTTGCATCAGTTCATACAAATCTTTCTGGCTTCCTCTGAAACCATCCCTTTCATCATTTCTTATAGCATATTAACATTCTGTATAACATTCTATCACATTCACATACCATCACTTGCTCAGCTATTTCCTAATTGATGGCCCCCGTCTAGTTTCCAGGTCTTTGCCACCATGAAAATGAGCTGCTATACATATTTTTGAAGATATGGGTTCTTTTCCTCTTTCTTTGATCTCTTTGAAGTATGCACCTAATAGTGATTTTGCTGGGTCGGTTCAATAGCTTTTTTGGAAAGAGTCATATTCAACTCTTCATGTTCCCATTTGGGATTTTCTTGGCAAAGATACTAAAGTGGTTTGCCATTTCCTTCTCCAGCTCATTTCACAGATGAGGAAACTGAGGCAAACAGGGTGAAGTGACTTGCCCAGGGTCACATAGTGAGGAAGTATCTGAGACCAGTTTGAACTCATAAAGATGAATCTTCCTGACTCCAAACCTGGCACTCTATCCACTGTGCCATCTAGCTGTCTCAGCCTTTGAGATACTTGAAGGCGACTTCCCTGTGCCCCTGAGTCTTCTCTTTTCCAAGTTAACAATACCCAGTTCTTTCAATTGATGCTCACTTAACATGGAAGAGTCTTGGCTCTTCGTCCTGCTGGTTACCTTCCTCTGGATTCTATTTAGTTTAGCAATGTCTTTCTTAAATAGTGGCCCCTAGAACCTACAAACAAACAAAGAAAGAAACAAAGAAGCCAAGAAAACCACACTTCAACATGTACTTAGCATTCACTGGCTCTCTTTCTGGAGGTGGACAGCACCTTCTCATCATGAGTCCTTTGGAACTGTCCTGATCCACTGCCCTGACCAGAGCAGCCAAGTCTTTCATGATTGCTTATCAGCACAACATTGCTTCTACTGTGCACAATGGTCTCCTGGTTATTCTCAGCTCACGCTGTATCAGTTCACACAGTTGGTCTGCCAAATGTCACTGACAGTGACTAAACAGTAATACTGGTGAGTTCTTTTAGTACCTGAAAATGTAGTGCATCTGTACGAGGTGACTTGAATTCATCCAGAGCAATTAGGTCCGCTTTTACTATCTCCTTCTTTGTCATGGGCAGCTAGGTGGCGCCATAGTGCATAGAGTGCTGGACCAGGAGTCAGGAAGACTCATCTTCCTGAGTTCAAATCTGACCTCAGACACTTACTAGCTGTGTGACCCTGGACAAGTCACTTAACCCTGGTTGCCTCAGTTTTCTCATCTGTAAAATGAGTTGGAGAAAGAAATGGCAAACCACTCTAATATCTTTGACATGAAAACCCCAAATGGGGTCATGAAGAGTCGAACACGACTAAACAACATTTGTCATGGCTGACCCCTCTTTGTTACCCATTTTTATTCTGTCATTTCTATTGTAGGATCATCCTCTTTGGCAGAGAATAGGGAAGGAAAATAAAAAATGGGCAATTATCCCCTCTATTTGTTGTTGCTTATCAACCTGTCCCACAAAGCAAAGGATCCTTTCTTTTTTCATCCTTTTTCTCTAAATATAGTCAATGCCACTTTCCACCCTTTTTCGTTTTCTTCGACCCATTGTCACATTCTTTAGCATGACCTTTTGCGTTCCTGAAATGACTTTTTACAAGACAGTGCCATACTTTAAAATTCTTGCTCTGTTACCTAGTTCTGCCTTCATGTTCTGTACATTAAAAAAAAATCTAAGTCTGTTGCCGACTTCCCTCTACATACACACAGATCTATTCAGACAAATCTATTTTTTCTTCCTCATTGGAATGTTTTGCCCTTTATGTTCTCAGACTTTCCTTCTTGAGCATATCTAAAGCACCAAGCACAGTACTTGGCATATAACTGGTGCTTGAATATCACTTGATTGATCCCTCTTGGCCTGACTTAACCTCTAATATTTTATTCTGAGGAAAAAAAGATTGAGCAGACCACCCCCCATCCGTGCCTCTAATCCCGTTCAATGGCCGAGTCTTGCTTTAAGTTTGCTGCAGGGTTGTCTGGTCAGTGTTTTGGGGACCTTTCGCTTGACACAGCAGTGGAGCACAAATCCTGTTCATCATTTAATCCTTACTCTCCCCGCATGACTACTCCATCTTTTTTTAAAAATCACACATTCCTTTGATGATAGTGTTTGTATCACTTCTCTTTCATAATTCCTTATTTTCAAGGAATTTCAGAGGGAGTAGGATGGCATAGTGGGTAGAGCACTGGTCCTGGAATCTGGAGACCTGAGTTCAAATCCAGCCATTGAGACTTACTAGCTATGAGACCCTGGGCAAGTCACTTAACCTTTGCCTGCTTCAATTTTCTTAACTGTCAAATGAGAATAATAACAGCATTGACTTCCCAGGATTATCATAAGGGCCAAATGAGATCATAACTGTAAACCAAGATTTGAGAAGGTAAGATTTGTAAAATGAGGATAATAGTAGCATCTACTTTCCGGGGTTGTTGTGAGCATCAAATGAAATAATATTTGTAAAGTACTTAGTGCAGAGGGGCAGCTAGGTAGCACAGTGGATAGAGATCCAGGCCTGGAGTCAGAAAGACTCATCTTCCTGAGTTCAAATCTGGCGTTAGACACTTACTAGCTGTGTGACCCCAGGCAAGTCACTTAACCCTGCTTGCCTCAGTTTCCTCATCTGTAAAATGAGCAGGAGAAGGAAATGGCAAATCACTCCAGTACTTTTGCCAAGAAAACCCACTTAGTGTACTACCTGACAAGTACTAGGCTCTTAATGAATGCTTGTTTCCTTCCTTCCTTCCTTTCTTCCTTCTCTCCATCACCCTTGCAATGATCCTCAATTTAAATTCTTTGGAGATCACGGCGTTTCATGAACCACTCTGCTGTTTCTACTTGATCTGCTATCTTAAAGACATTTAAATTGATCAGCGAGATATAAACCTACAATCTCTGTCCTGAGGTGTGTGTGGCACCTCCACACCCCAGTATCACATGGGCTAGATTTGATTTTAGCAAAACTTCACTTAGTCGCTATGTCAGCTGTGGCTGAGTTTGCCTACCATAGAAATATGGCACTGAACAACAATTTGTCCTCTTTTCTTTTTCCTGTCTTAAAGGGCAATGAAAACATTCTACTCATGTAACCTTGGAACTGTCCCAACTCTAGGAAGAAAGAAAGAAAAGCCTTCCATGGCAATTGGGTTAAAGTTGCTTTTTATAGACCACACAAAATCCACACGGAAGGTCATCGGAACTCAGAGGTGGCATCCTTTTTTATTCCTTGTCATTATTTCCACTAATCTGAACAGCTAGCTTAAGTGATTATTTGAGGAGTCACAAGTAATATGGATTTCAAAAAGATATTTAACCCAACAGGTAACATGGATGTTTAAAGAGATTTTATTTCCTCTTTCCTATGCTAATCATAAATATAGCCAGCAGGAGCTAGTCACTAGAAGTTCACAGAGTATATCTCATTTAGTAAGACTTTATTAACTGTGATGCATTTAAACTTTCCCACATATCATGCTGCAAACAGTATTTATCCTAAGACCCTTTCCTCTCTTATACTATCACTTCAATACCCAGCTGAAAAACAATACCAAGACAAGACAGGGTCAGGAACCAAGTCATTAAGGCAGACTTCCAGCTCTGTGAGGACAGGACCCATTAGTCAGTACTATGAACTACATAAGAAGCAGAAGAAAAGGAAGAACTGAAAACTGATCATCTGGTTTGTGCCATTGTGGTCCAGTGCTTACCATAGTACCTGGCACATAGTAGGTGCTTAATAAATGTTCATTGACTAACTGGTCATGGTCTAAGGATGGGGCAGAGGGGATGAACCTGAAACTCCAAAGTTGACTTGAGTAGTAAGTCTAGGGAAGAGGGTAAGAACTGAAAATGGGGAGAGAAGAGTAGAGGATGAATAAAGAGAGGGACAAAGAGGTCAGAAATGCACACATATTGACTAGATTGGCGAGAGTATCTGTTTTCTTTTAAGAAGAATCCTGCATTGAAGCAGCCAAAGGTCTATCCCCCAGGTGGTAGGTTTCCAAGGTGAGTGGAGTCAACTGATTTAAGTTCCACAAGCTTCACCAGGGATACAAGAATCGAGGAGCCCCTCAAAAGCCTCCAAATGTTCAAAGGGAAAAATTTGGAAGTAAAGAAAGCTGTCCATCCTGTCTGTATAAAAATGTAAGGATGGGAGTCCACCCCATTCCAATAAATCATAGAATGTCCAGACAGCTGAACTGAAACAATTAATTAATCAATGCTATAAAGTAGGGTGGAGGAAGTCTATCAGTTTCGTAATTGAATGATACCACACAGGAAATGTCATAAGCAGCTGACAGTTCTGGGCCTGTGTACATTACAGCAAGTGAATTCAGCACCTGGAATTCCAGCAGCAATGAGTTAAGTGGTGCTTGAATCCAGTGGTAAAGGACTCCTGAGTAGAAAATAACCTAGCTGGGTGGTGGAGAAGATCAAGTTTTTTCCTCCCCTCACCCACCCCCATTGGCCATGGAACTTGGAAAGGTCAGAAGAGACAGAGGTCCTATGCCAATAGTCATGTCCCCTAACAGTAGTGACCAGCCACAATTAGGAGCTGAGAAATGCATTGAGGTTCTGCTAGGCAAGGTGAGGAAATACAGCTTCAGGACTCTACAAAGGTATTAACTCTGAGCCCAGAAGGAAACTACCTCTGAGAGGATCTTTATGAGGACTCCCCAACGGGAGAAAAGGACTTTCAGGAACCGTGAGTTGTGAGTCTATCCTTTGGCCACATGTACTTTCTAAGTTTGATCCTACTTTCCCCAGGGACTTTGAATGTACGAGAGGAAAATATATCCCTTGTTTGGGGAGATGTTTTGTTCTTGCCCTTATTTTTGGAATTCTTTTCCTCCTTGATTCAGCTTCCTGGCTTTCCAGGCTTTCTTCAAGTTTCAGCTAAAATCCCATCTTCTATAAGGAGCCTTTCTTGGTTCTTCTTAACGCTTGTGTCTTTTTTCTGAGCTCACCTCTAATTTATCATGTATATATCTTGTTTGCACATACTTTTTTATATGTTGTCTTCCCCATTAGATTGTGAGCTTCTGGAAGACAGGAACATTTTTTTTCCCTTTCTTTGTATCCCCAACACTTAGCACAGTGACTGGTATGTAGTAAGAGCTTAATGAATCCTTGTAAACTTTATTCTGGCACATTAGTAAATTCTCTTTTTCAAATCTAATTGTATGTGTGACACATCAGATAGGGGCTCATAAAAGCAGTTCTAGAAAAATCCCTAACTTGTCAGGCTTGTACCTAGAATGCTGAAGGAAATGAGAGCTGTTGTCCTCTAGGGACCCAACCTGCCTGTCCTTGGAAATATCCTTGGGAAGGAAAGGGGTGGAGTAGGGAGAGGGTAGTATGCTACAAAGGCAAATGTCTGGTTATCATTTATTTACCAAAGCAGTTTCTTAACATAGTGCCTTGCACATAGTAGGTGTTTAATACATCTGTAGAATTTAATTGTGTTACTATCACCATTACTTCTTCAGTATTTCCATCTCTGTTCTGCTCGCCCAATCAGATGTTCCTTCTTGACATGAAATCATTGAAATAGGGGGTCAGTAAGAACCTGTCCTGTCTATGGTGTGGGTGAGGAGGACATGACCTACATTGAGTCTGACTTCTCACTCTACTTTGAGCAACTAATCAAAGTGTGGTTGCCTCTGAGAGTCAAGGAAAGAGCTGGAAGGAGTCTCTTCTTCCCTCACTGCCATCAAAGGGCGGTTTTGTTGCCTGAGGCTAGAAAAGGAGGGGAAAAAATACACCTTTGACAATAGCATTTAGTTATGCAGTGCCCTTACAAGTTCCAAGTATTTTACAAATATTAGCTCATTATTCACACTCACAGTGGCCCTTACATTACTGTTATGCACATTTCTCCAGGTTTCCAATAAGCTGATGGACTGTTAGCATTCTCTCACACATTGATGGTTTCATCATTTTAAAAGATAGTTTTCTCATTTCCAAATATATAGGGTACATGAAACCCCTTGGATTCCAGAAGCTGAAATTGGTTTCCTTATTGCATTTTTGCCCCTCCATTTCCTGTGCACAACAGGGGACTTCGGTGTTTGTTTTTATAGCTTTTTTCCCCTTCATGATAATGTGCATGAATGCTGAATTAAAAAAAAAAAGTAATAAAACAATTGAACAAAAGTCATACTGAGTCTTCAGCTTCACCAATATCAACAATTTTAAAGGTATATCCAGACTTGTGTGTAGCTTAAACATTTGGTAGGACCAAAATTTGATCTTTTTTTTATTGCTCTGATTTTATGAATTTACATAAGGCCAAATTCATATCTTGTTTTTCCTACCTACCTGACCTTTTTTGATGAAGAGTTCCTGCTTCCCTAATGAGAAATTTGGATGACTGCACATGCTGTCATTTTCAGGACTAAGTTAAAGGATCAACTCAATCTTCATTTGAAAAGAGGAGGGTGTGGGAACTCAGTGCTATATAATTTAACAGTCCCTCCATGCTGTGCAGACTGTTATGAATTATCACCTTTTCCCTTGGTTCTCAATAGCACATTGTGTTACCTCGGCTCTATGATACACTTGCCAATGCAATCTCTGCCTTCCATTTTTCTCCTGTTGCGAAACATCGCATTTTTCTGCTTTGTGCTGAGTTCTTTCCTTAGTCGCCTTTCCTCAAATGGAGCCATCACACATCCCTAGGCAAAAATGAGGAGAGCCCATAACTGCATCCTTGCTAGCTATCTGATCAAATGAAACATATATATATATATATGTATGTATACTGTAGTATTAGGCACTGTCACAGTCTGGTATTCAGGACAGGAGAAAAGAAATCCCCCAGGAAAAGCAGAGGAAGGTTAACACAGGGCATAGAGCAAAGCATGTTCAATGGTGCATTGCCAAACTGTTTGAATTTTCAAAAACATGCCTTAGCACACCTAGCTAGATTTTTTTTTTGGTGCATTCTTCTGTAGTACTTTGCCTACTCTTTCCTAATATGAGTCTCCTGAAATCTAGCCAAGGTTTGCGGTATATCAGGAGACAGTATTTACTCAAATCCATATCTCAGGAGCCCCCATGGATGCGTTTCATTTGCCAGCCAACCAAAGGATGCACTGATGTTTAGTTGCTTCCATTGTGTCTAACTCTTTATGACCCCATTTGGAGTTTTCTTGGCACAGATATTGGTTTGCCATGTCCTTCTCCAGCTCATTTTATAGATGAGAAAAATGAGGCAAACAAGGTTAAGTGACTTACCCAGGGTCACACAGTGTCTGAGGTCAGATTTGAACTTAGGAAAATGAATCTTCCTGATTTCAGATCTAGCACTCTAACTTCTACACTACTTAGGTGTCCTAAAGGACATATCTGTTAACACAAAAGATACTTATTTAAACACCATGGCAAAATAAGTGACCAGAAAGATTTCCTCCACATACAAGGGTACAGTTACCACACGCAGGGAACTTGCATGGCTAGGAAACATATGTAATCAGAGAATTCACATGGATGGACCTATCTGTGGTTCAAGAACATACATGAAAAAGCATAAGGAATGTGTGCTCACGAAGTATTTATAGTTAGGGCAACTGACTCTCCTTAGGTGGTAGTATGCCTGCTGCCAGCACCTCTGATACTTCCTCTATTACAGAACAATCAATGTCCTGTGATGGTACCATTGGACTTTGAGCTTTGAGTCATTGGACATGGAGACTGTATGTCTCTTGATCTTCTCTGCTTTTGCCCGTGGGAATCTTCACTGATCTCTGTTCTAACACCTGCTGGTATAGCCTCTGATTTAAAGCTAGAGCTATAAGAATCTCATCTCTTTTAGTCATAGCCCAAGGGGTATTTCAGATCTTTAATGATTTGAGACCCTAGTCAATTCCACACAGCTACCTAGAGAAGCTCTTAGACCTTAAAGTCTGCTTTTGAACTGATCTCCTGTGGTCTCTGACATAATCTCTCCACTTTAAACCAGGGGTTCTTAACCTGAGGCCCTTGAAATTGTTTTTAAAAATATTTTGATAACTGTATTTCAATATAGTTGGTTTTCTTTGTAATTTTATATATTTTATTTTAGAGATTTAAAAAGAATTATTCTGGGAAGGGGTCCAAGGATTTCACCAGTCTGCCAAAAGAGGTCCAAGACACAAAGGGAAGAGTCTAAACTTTTATTTAAGGTGTGGCAAAAATATCTCTTACTTTAATTCTGCTCCTGTTTGCGAGCATTTGTCCCTGCAAATCATTCTAGAAATCCACTTAGTGAAATTGTAAATAAAGCAGCTAGGTGGAGAAGTGAGATTACTTTCAACCACCATCAGGTCCTGTCCTCCCCTGTATTCATGTAAATTGCCTCAACTCCCCCCTAGGAGCCAAATCACAAACTCCCTATACTCGTAACCATAGTGACTAATAGGGTACACTATACCACTCAGTTTTGAACAAGAGTTTCTAAAAAATGATCGTTTCATGTGTTTGCTTTATTTTGTCTATCTACCAATTCCTTTCCCTCCCAGACACACCAATTACACTATAGCCAAAAGTGAGACACAATTGTTTTTCACAATAGTCTTCCCTCACCTGTGTTACACAAAGGTAAAGTAAATCATGGTGCTTCGTCATCTTCTTAGAGAACAGGGATTTCTTCCAGACATTCTGAAGCAATGAAGTACATATCATTCCCATAGGGGATCATGACTCATAGTTTAAGAAGCACTGAAGGGTTCTTGAGTGGAAAAAATTTAAGACCTGCATTTACTCTTGCTATTGTTTGAGGATGCTTTCAGTAAGCCTACAGAAATTAAGTTTATATCCCAATACCTTCAATTGACAGTTTTCTACTACTTATGATATTTAAAATATGTACACACACATAGAGATATAGATATGTATTTCTATAGACATCTCTCTCTCTCTATGTATATATATGTAATTCATAAAATTGTTCTCTTTCTGTTTTCACCTGTGATTTTTTGTCTTCTTTGTTGTATTTTAAATAATTGAGCCAGCTAGGTGGCGCAGTGGATAGTGCCAGGCCTAGAGTCAGGAAGACCTGAGTTCAAATGCGGCCTCAAACACTTAACAGCTGTGTGACCCTGGGCAAGTCACTTAACCCTGTTGCTTCAGTTTCCTCATCTGTAAAATGAGTTGGAGGAGAAAATGGCAAACCACTCCAGTATCTCCAAATGGGTCACAAAGAGTTAGACACAACTGAAAAATGACAGAACAACATTTAAAACAATGGTTTCTTGGTGTTTTTTTTTCACTTCTACCACTACCCACTATCCCACTTCCATTCCCCCTTGTCCCCTAATAGAAGTCCTTCCTTGCAACAAATATGTATGAGTAAGCATCAAATGATAACATTGTCTATTTCTGAGAAGGCATATGTTTCATTTGATACCTTTTGTCTGTCTTCCCTATGCCAACAAGTGGTAGGTGTATTTCATTATCAGTCTTTTCAAGTCATAACTGGTGGTGGATTTGGTCATAGTTCTGGAGTCTTTCTTTTTTTTTAATTTTTTTTTTTACTTTTAGTTTACAACACTCAGTTTTACATAATTTTGAGTTCCAGATTTTCTTCCCCCCCCTCCTCCCTCCCTCCCCAAGACAGCATGGAATCCAATATATCTTCTACGTGTAACTTCACATTGAACTTATTTACATGCTAGTCAAGTTGTGGAGCAGAATTATGACCAATGGAATGAATCATGAGAAAGAAGAAACAGAACAAAAAAAAAAAAACCAAAACAACCCAAAAACAAAAACGAAAGAGAGGAAAAAAAAGGGAAAAAAAGGCAAGCATAAAGAGTGCCTCAATCTGCATTCATACTTCATAGCTCTTTCTCTGGATATAGATAGCATTCTCCATTGTCAGTCCTTTGGAGTTGTCTTTGTACCTTGTGTTGCTGAGACGAGCAAAGTCTGTCAGGGTTGGTCCTCACAGAATCCATATATCTGTGGTTCTGTATAATGTTCTTCTGGCTCTGTTCTGCTCACTCAGCATTATATTCTGTAGGTTTTTCCAGGTTGTTATGAAGTCCGTATCATCCGCATTTCTTATAGCACAATAGTATTCCATTACCTTCACATACCACAACTTGTTCAGCCATTCCCCAACTGATGGGCATCCCCATGATTTCCAATTCTTTGCTACTACAAAAATCGCCGCTATAAATATTTTTGTACACGTGGGTCCTTTTCCCACTTGTGTGATCTTTTTTGGGATACAACCCTAGAAATGGTATTGCTAGGTCAAAGGGTATGAACATTTTTATAGCCCTTTGGGCATAGTTCCAGATTGCTCACCAGAATGGCTGGATCAGTTCACAACTCCACCAGCAATGTAACCACAGTATTCTAATTTTCCCACATCCTCTCCAGCATTTATCATTTTCCTGTTTAGCCAATCTGACAAGAGAGATGTGGTACCTAAGAGTTGTTTTGATGTGCATTTCTCTAATCAGTAGTGATTTTGAGCATTTTTTCATATGCCTATAGATATTTTTAATTTCTTCCTCTGAAAACTGCCTGTTCATATCCTTTGACCATTTCTCATTTGGGGAATGACTTGTATTCCTTGAAATTTGGCTCAGTTCCCTGTATATTTTAGAGATGAAGCCTTTATCAGAGACACTGGTTGTAAAGATTTTCTCCCAATTTTTTGCTTCTCTCCTAATCTTTGTTGCATTGGCTTTTTTTATACAAAAACATTTCAATTTAACACAATCAAAATTATCCATTTTGCATTTTGTAATGCTCTCTATCTCTTGTTGTATCATGAATTCTTTGCTTTTCCATAAATCTGATAGGTAAACTATTCCTTGCTCTCTCAAATTGCTTATTGTATCAGCCTTTATTCCTAAATCATGAACCCATTTTGACTTTATTTTGGTATATGGTGTAAAATATTGGTCTATGCCCATTTTCTGCCCTACCATTTTCCAATTTTCCCAGCAGTTTTTGTGAGATAGTGAATTCTTAGCCCAGAAGCTGGATTCTTTGGGTTTACCAAAGAGTAGATT
>CM053622.1:199792143-199813807 GCA_028646595.1 Phalanger gymnotis | reverse complement strand
GTTAGGAAGAAGCAAAATATAGTTAGTCTTTCACAACATGAGTGTTGTGGAAGGGTTATACATAATGATACTCATGTGGCCCATGTTGAATTGCTTGACTTCTTAGGGAGGATGGGTGGGAAGGGAAGAGAGGAGAGAATTTGGAACTCAAAGTTTTAAAAAATAGATGTTCAAAAACAAAAACAAAAAAGTTTTTGCATGCAACTAGAAAATAAGATACACAGGCAATGGGACATGGAAATTTATCTTGCCCTACAAGAAAGAAAGGGGAAAGGAGATGGGAGGGGAGTGAGATGACAGAAGGGAGGGCTTACTGGGGAACAGGGCAACCAGAATATATGCCATCTTGGAGTGGGGGGGAGGGTAGAAATGGGGAGAAAATTTGTAATTAAAACTCCTGTGAAAATCAACGCTGAAAACTAATTAATTTAAATATAATTTTAAATTTAAATTTAAATAAAATTTAAATAAAAATTAATTAATTAAATTTAAATTTAAATATAATAATAAAAAGAACAAAGGTTCTTAAGTTTTGTTTTTGTGTCATGGACCCCTTGAGCAGTCTGGCAAAGTTTATGGGCTTCTTTTATATAATGTTTTTAAATAATGGAAGGAAATGCTAAATTTCAGCTAAAGGGTATTAAAAATAAGGATGTAATTTTTTTTTCCCATCCAAGTTTATGGACCCCTTGAAATCTATCCACAGATCCCTTGGGTATCCCTGTACCCCGGGTTCACAACACCTGCTTCTGAGGTTCCTTTAGAGGATTGTTTCTCAGAATCTGTTGTGCCAATCATACCAAAGGAAAATAATACGTTTACAAAGGGAAATCACACAATTTCCAACAACAGCTAGAGAAGGAACATTCTTCATAAGATCAGGTTAGATGATTTTTCTTAGGTTACATAGCTAGCAAATAGCAGTACCACAATTGAACTAATTCCAAGTTCAACGTTCTTTTCTCTCTATCCCATACCTCCAAAGCTCAGTCCTGTTTGTAGGGCCAAGTCTGGTTAAGCATGTATAGTTTAACTGAGAACTTTTCTACTTGATGCTGTATTTGGGAACTCTCCAAGATTTTTAATGTGATACGGCCAATCACAGTTTCATAAAGGATGCTAGAGGTGCCAAGCGTCAATTAGTGAGAATGATAGGCATCAGTCTAAGTAGGGAAAAGTGAATACAGCCATAAATGCAAGGCAGTCTAGTAAAAAGAAAGTCAGACTTGTAATCCCAAAGTCTTGGCTTTAAGTCTCAGCTCCATCACTTACTGGGCCGGTGACAATGGAATAGATCATTTTACCTCCTGGGCTATTGTGAAGCAAGCATTTTCCAAACTGTAGAGTACTAGACAAATGTAAGCTATTATTAGAATAATTTCATTAGGAGACTCAGGGCTTGCAAAATTCAATTCAAATAACCTATTTACAAATATGAGCTTAGGGCAGCAACATGTTAAATGCCCTGGCAACTCTGTAGGAAGCAGCGAAATCCTTCTGTGAGAGCTTACATTATTCCAAGCAGTCAACATAACATTTTAATCTTGGGATTTGGGTCATTTCTTATAAGCAAAATCTTACCCAGAGCTTTAGCAAAACCTTTCTAGTTCCTTGCGGAATAATGGTCAAATAAAGGTTATTGGGAATAGAAACATCTGCCTGGAGTATTTTCCTTTATATCTACATGACTGGGACATTTCTAGAAGATGACTTTGTCTGAGAGCAGTCAGATAAAACCTACCCTGTTATGAAATAAAACTGTTTGGGCCATCTGACTATTTATATGTGAACCCCACTGAAAAAGCAGCCACTAGATGGCAATAGCTCAGCATGGTAGCACCATGTCTTTCCAGGGACTGCAAGGAGGCTAATAAGGCATTAAGAGTTATTTAACCCTTTTCTTTCCTCTAAATGCCCAGATTGGCTTCTTAGGCATAAGGAGCCTTCTTAACTTTTGAAGTAATTGGGTGTTTGATGGGAGGAGGAGGGTTGAATGAATGAGTAGTTACATGGCTCGGTGGATAGAGCACTGGGCTTAGAATCTAGAAGACTCTTCTTCCTCAGTTCAAATCTGGTTTCAGACACTTTCTAGCTGTGTGACCCCAGGCAAGGCACTTCATCCTGTTTGCCTCAGTTTCCTCATATGTAAAATGAGCTGGATGAGGAAACGGCAAACCATTCCAGGTAGCCTTGCCAAGAAAACCCCAAACGGGGGTTTTATACACTACTTATACACTACTGAAAAGACTGAACAATAAAAGGCTAAAAAAATAAGGCCAAATACTACCTGTAACGTAAGCTTAGCAGCATCTTGGATACAAGGGACAGAGGGGAATGAATAGAAAACAAGTCATTACCATAATTTCCTGATGACTTTTGCAAGTCTTCGATGGTAATTAGGGTGGGACTTTTTTTTTTTTTTTTACTATTTTCTCTTTTAGAATGCTAAAGTAATCAAATGCCTTTGATTAAATCTTGCTAGGTGTGAAGCCCCAGGCCCACACCCTTTTGCTGATTAGATATGAAGACTTTGGGTCCTAAGAAGGGCATATATACTTGGAGGTTAGCATTTTGCTTTGGGGCTCTCACTCACTGGAAGACTGTCCTGTGATTTGACCAGAGGAGACTCTGGGTTGCTGCTGGAGCCCTCGAGCTTTGAAAACCCAGATGTTGGTGCCTCTCTCTGGTAACTATGTAATTCTTTGGTCAGACAGCTAAAGGCCTGTCTGTTGATAACTGTGTGTGTTTGCTCTGTTTATATGGTCTTTATTTGGAATTTCTGTTTGTATTTGCTCTGAAGTTCAGGGTGCTGGCTTTTCCCCCTGAACTAAGTGAATGATATATGTATATATATATACATATACATATATATATATTTGATTAAAATGAGATTGTTAACCCCTTAAGTTGCTTTCCTTAGAAAAGCAGATCAAAGAATCTGTGCTATCATCCCTTCTGTGTATTCTTGTTGTTGGTCTTTCACCTCCACAACAGGGCTAGCAACATTGTTGTCACAAAGTCCCATCTCTTTTCTTTGGTTTCCTGATTTGTAAGATGGAGGAGTTGGGTTAGTTGACTTCCAAGGTTCCTTTCATCTTTTAACCCAGGCTGCTCAGGAGGTTGTATCAGCTCTCAACACATTTTTGGAGGCGTCACTAAGCTAGCTGCTCTTTCCAAGAAACCTTATTCAAGATCTTTTCAGTGATTTTAAACCAAATGATTGCATTGGAGGTAAAACACAGGAGGCAATTACCTATCACTGTTTTGTGTGTAGTATGTGTGTTGATCAAGAGAAAAAGCATGATTCCAATTTCCAAAAGCATGCCAGCAGGGTGTGATGGAGAGAAAAGAGTGTGGGAGTTGGAGTCAGAAGAACTGGGTTCTAATCTGAGCTCTTCTGTTTACTAGCTGTGACACTTAGCTTTTCTGAGCCTCGGTTTTCTCATCTGAAAAATGGAGATAACGCTTTTATTCCTGTCTCAGGTTTGCCGTGGAAATTCAGTGAGAATGTTTTAAACCAAATCTGTAAACACAAAGTGCTGCATGAATAATTATGTTGCGGTTCAGTCATGTCTGACTTTTCATGACCCTGTGGGCCATACCAGCCATGGGGTTTTCTTGGCCAAGATACTGGAGAGGTTTGCCATTTCCTTCACTAGTGGAATAAAGCAAACCAAGGTTAAATGAGTTGCCCAGGGCCGCATAGTTAGTAGGTGTCTGTGGCCGGATTTGAATTCAGGTCTTCAGGACTCCAGGCCTCCTGCTTTATCCACTGAGCCTCCTGGCTGCTGCCTACCAATAAATATAAACTGTATTTATTATAAAAGAAAGATCCATTTGAAAAGCAGAGGGGAAGGGAACAAGCATTTATTAAGCACCTACTATGTGCCCAGTTCCACGCTAGGCGCTTCACACATTTCTCATATGATCCTCTGGGAAATGCTGGGTAGTTGGTGCTGCTGTTATTCTCATTTTGCAGTTGAAGAAACAGAGACAGAGGTTAAATGACTTGCTCAGGGTCACATACCCTGTAAATAGCTGAGGCCAGGTTTGCACTTAAATCTTCCTGACTCTAGGCCCTGTACTCCATCCACTGCATACCTAGCTGCCTCTAAAAATAAGCCATTGAGAATTCACTATATATAAATTTTTAAATCCCTTTTTTTTGATATGTCAATATGCGAAGTTGATTCCAATCATTTTAGTTATGCACATGAAATCTGACCTGAGTTGCTAATTCCATCAGGAGTAATTTTTTCTTTCTTTGGTATTCTTCCCATGGTAGTCTTTCCATGGTCCACTGATTCACATCAAGTAGATGTGAAATAATGCCAAGTGACTTGGCTGGATGGCTGAATTACATGGTTTTTGATGAAGCAGATTCTTTGTTGAGTATGTAAGCTATTATCTGGGAATGTTGAACACATTTGGAAGCTATATTAATGTTTTCAAACACCCGTACCTCTACCCTGGCAGTCATTTACTATAGACTCACAGGGGCCTTAGAGATTGCCAGTCCAATCTTCTCGATATTACATACAATCTCAGAACTGACCAGGAGGAGAAGAGCTGAGTGGGTTGCCTTTGGGAAATTTTCCATCTCTCTTAATGACTCCAACCAAGCTTCTCTTTGAAACAAAAACCTATCTTTCAACATCAGTAATCTTCTGGTGATGCTTTATGTCTGTGACTAATAGAGTACCATTATCTTCAAAGAATTTAAGTGTCAGGTCATCAGAAGGTCATAGGAGTGGTGCATGGTGGTTGGGAGCAGGCTGTAGCATATTACTAAAGAAGAACCTCACAGAAATAGCATATAAGATGCTATCAGAGAGTTGTGTGACTGAATGAGGAGATGGCCGCTTTTTGTAGTGAGAGTGAGTGGTCATCGATGGACAACTTCCATGTTTCATTTATATCCACAGAGTTTAATAGAAGAAGGATTTCTCATAGATAATGTGGTTTTTCCAGATTCATCTATTTACAGAGGACAGTGGATCGATCTTGGGGAAATCATGAAGCCTCCTAAATGAAATCTATCATCACTAAAAAAGAGTTTGACCTAACTATCCACACAGGAAAAACTAAGTGGAGGAAGAAGATGATAACATACAAGGAGAGTGATAGCCCATAGAACTACTCTATACTATACTATATATTCTGGATAGGGGCAGCTAGGTGGTACAATAAATGGAGTACCAGCCCTGGAGTTGGGAAGATCTAAGTTCAAATCTGGCCTCAGACACTTATTATCTTTGTGACCCTGAGAAAATTGTTTCACCCTGTTTGATTCAGTTTCCTCATCTGTAAAATGGACTGGGGAAGGACATGCCAAACCACTCCAGTATTTTTGCCAAGAAAACCTCAAAATGGGATCACAAAGTAGGGCATGACTGAAATAATTAAACAATAATAAATATTCTGAATTGATGGCATAGATAGACAATGAAATAGATCTAGAATGAAATACCTCTCTGGGCCTCAGTTTCCTCATCTGTTAAATGTAGGTTGGTATAGTAGAAAGAACCATCCTATGACCAGAAAGCCTCTGAGGTCCTTTTCTACTCACAAACTATGATCCTATGAGTAGGAGGCATAGAGTGAGCTGTATTACCTTTGCAAAACTGCACAGTTCTTTTAATGACCAGAAACTTTTCCCTTGAGCAAAACTCCATTTTAGCAACAACCTCCTTTTGGTGACACTATATGGTTGTGAAGCATGGATGACCACAATCTCTGAAAAATTAAAAATTGAAGATCACCCAAAAGGCAATGAAGAGATACATAGTCGGCATGAGTAAGGTACAGCATATTATCAATGAAGAACTATGAGGGAGAATCTGCATGAAAGATATTATCAAAGCCCTTTAGACCAAGAAAGAGGTAGCCAGTCACATAAGAGTGAGGCATAGCCAAAAAGGCATCCGTGGTGCTCTATCGGCATCAATTCAATGTTTAGAAGTAACTCTAGGTTTCCACTTGGTTTGCTATAATGAGTACATGGGCAGGTGACAAAGTATTAGATGTATGAATACAATAGTTTAGTTGGGACAGCTTGTTTGACCCTGGGCTTAACTCTGTTTGCCTTAGGTCTCCATCTGAAGAATGATGTTGAGAAGGAAATGTCAAGCTGCTCCAGTATCTTTGCCAAGACAACCCCAAATGGGGTCACAAAGAGTTGGATGTGACTGAAAAACAACTGACCAATACCTTCCAAATTATTGTGAGGATCAAATGAGATAACTATAAAGCACTTAGCACAGTGCTTGGAACATAGTAAGCACCATATGAATATTAACTATCATTATTATACACTGTGGTCCCTGAGGAATTGTGAATTATTTTGGTTAGGTCAAGAAGAGACTAGTGTGACGAATTAACCCAACAAACTGACCTTGCCTCTGGTGGCTGAAAATAGCAGTAGAATTTTAGCATTTAGTCTATTAGAGAAGTAGTCAAGCTTTGGGAGTTTCCAAGCTCAGGAACACCTTGAGGAAGTTGACTCTCGCATCCCTAACAAAATGTAGCAGGGGGAGGGGAGTGAGCCCAGAGGGCTTACATTCCCTATCCAATTGACCATTTCATCAAAGAGACTAGACTAGTATGAAAAAATGCATTCACAAGAGAGGAGAGATGCTTAGCAAGTACAAGCACTGATGTATATGAATGCAGCAAGATAATCACCCGAGGGAGTTAGCAGCTACAAGGTATCTGACTCCTTAAACAGAAAAGAACGCCAGCTATGGATTAAAAAATGTCTTTGCTGAAAGTTAATTGAGCTGATGATCAATGGGAAATACACTATTGGGGGCTCATGAGTGGCAATAGTAGAGTTTTTAGGGTTATTTAAGAACATGAGAGAATAGTAGTAATTACCTTCAAAAGACCCAGTTCCCCAAAGTCTGTGGGAATTAGGGAAGTAATCCCAGAGGGGTTGCTACAAAGATATCTAGAGGGAGGATCCCAACATGAACCCCTTGTGGAGGATTTACTGTAGAGTATGAACAAAGTACAAAGGCATGGATGGGTTGCAATCTGCACTGTTGGAGGGAGTACCCAAATTGGTTAGAAAACATGTGCAACCAAGTATCAAAGTATAACTCAGGGCAACCTTATCCCTCTACATTTTATGTACTTTTGGTTGTTTGGTCATTTAAGACCCATCCAACTCTTCTTGATCCCATTTGGGGTTTTCTTGGCCAAGATCTTGAGGTGGTTTGGCATTCCTTCTCCAGTTTCCTTGATGAAACTGAGGCAAATGGGGTTAAGTGACTTGTCCAGTGTAGAACAACTAGTAAACCAAGAGAAGCTAATTATGAATAGTAGTGTCAGATTGTACAACAAATTTGTAAGGAAATTGTCCTCTTGGGGGGGGGGAATCATCCTAGAAAGGCCTTTGCAGTTAGAGTAGCTGCCTCTATCTCTCCTGGATAGAACATAAGGTCTTTGAGCTCAGGGACAGCTTAACCACTGTCTTTGAATTCTCAATGTCTAACGCGGTACCTGGCACACGGAAGGCACTAAATAAATGCTTGTTGGTTGCTTGATTGGTAAAGCCTCCTTGAGCAAAATCCTCCTGCATGGAATCACTACTTAATATCAGAAATGATAATGCTAATATTAATAATTAATATTATTACATTAAATTAAATATTATTACAAAATAATATTAATAATAATAATGTTTTTTAGTTTCAAAAGTGTTTTCCTGCTTGAGTCTTAGAGTAGCCCTGTGAAATAGACAGGGCATGTATTATTATATTCATTTTTATCAATGAAGAAACAGGCTCAGAGTGGCCAAGGAACCTACTCAAGTTCACCTATCTACCTGCTGTGTACTTTCAGAAATAAACATCTGGACAAATATGGTAGAAAAGTCATCTCCAAGGTTACCTTCCGACTACTCTTTATGGATCTTGTATGTGTATATATATATGTCTCCCTCATTAGAGCTGAGATAATTAGCAACATATCTATCTTAGGGTTGGCAGATTTAGAGCTAAAACAGACCTTAGAGATTACCTATCAATTCCCTAATTTTATAGATGTGGAAACCGAGGTCCAGAAGACTGATGTGACTTTCCTGAGCTCAGACAGCTAATTAGTGACATTTGGACAAGCAATGAGAGGCCTAGGACCATAGGAGTAAAAGCAAGAAGGGACTGTTGGAATCTACAAGTCCAAACCCCTCACTTTGCACATGATAAAACTAAGGCTGAGAGAGGTTGAATCTCATGGCCAAGATAACACAGGCAGCAGAGCTGGGACAAGAACATAGATCTACTGACTTTTGGGCCAGGGTGCTTTTCACACTGCTTCCTGCGATACTTCAGGCGAACATTCACTTAATGTTGAAATACCAGCTGTGCCCACTTGGTTCCAATCACTGCTTCTCCAAAGGGCTCTCCACAATCTGGATAAATCTTTAAAATTTGTCATACTCCTCTTTCATTGAACTGGACAATGTAACGCCAAGTCAAATTATTTGGGCATATGGAAAAACTATTAAAGGAAAGTTGGTCTGCCAAGTCTCTGAAGGGAAAAAAAAGCAAATGTTTCAGAGAAGTTTCTGCTTTATAAGCTTGATGGTATCCGAATGGCCACCTTTCAAGAACAGGAGGTTGTCTGATTTATAGCCAGCTATCCAGGGACGGGTGAATCAATGACTTCCTTATATCTGCAGAAATGCAATAGCTTCTCTTGGCTCTGGAAAGCTTGTTCATATCAGGGGATATATCTGTGTGACTTTGGTGCTTTATTCATTAAAAATCATAAGTATTCTCAATCTAATTCTCCAAGAAAACACGCCAATATTTGCATGCCCAGTTTTTATTATGTTTTTGCAAAGCTACCCCAAAAGGTTACATTTTTTCATTCTTTTGAATGACCAATGTTAAGTCTCCAGCAAGGAGTTTGGCTAAAGCAAAAACTTGTTTATCTTACTTTGACATTTCTAACTTGGTAAAAGTCCAAGTCTGTAGTGTTCCACAATCTTGGCGTATTCAATTCTCTAGTTAGTTCCTGAGGATTTTTCTAAATGACCAGTCAAGAAGTCAGCCAACAGACATACAGTTAGCAGAGTTGAGTCAACAATGCCTTCATTGACTTTCCTGGTTGGATAAATTTGATGGCCGTTTTGGTTTGTTATTTTCAGAATTTCTGCCTTCAAGATCCATCTTGCCACAGATTCACAGAATCACCTCATTAGAGCTTGAAGAAACCTGGGCAGTTGAAACTCTTATCTGCATAAGAATCACCTCCTTACCTCTGTCCCATGGCGGTGACAAGGATCAGCCAAACTCTACAGAGACCTCCAGAGAGGGGGAACAATTAACTCCCCAAACACCCTCTTCCATAATGGCTTTAATAGTAACAAAAACAAAAACAAAAACCCACCTATTTTTGCTTAAATTTAGATTAATTCAATTTACTTTAGCTTCTACTCATTCTTCTTAATTCTGTCCTTTGGGGCCAAGAAGAGAGAGTCTAATCTCTCATTTATGTAATAGCCCTTCAAAAACTTTACTTTTGAAGTAACCCATCCCAAGTCCAATCCAAGCTAAAAATTCCCCCAGATGTTCCTGAGTTAAAATCAAAAAACTTAGGTTTGCATCCTGACTTCACCATTTGCTTATGTTGTGTGATCTTGGATTATTCATTTAATTTCTGTGATTCAATTTCCTTATCTGTAAAATAGGAGCAATACTTGCATTACCTATCTCCCAGTGCGGTTTTGAAGATCTGAGATAATTCAACCCAATCTGACAACCATTTTAAGCACCTCTTTATAATCAGAGTTGTGGAAGGGAGAAACACAGTACAGATAAGACACAGTCCCTTGCCTTCAGGAAACTTATTGGATTGGGAAAGAAGGCATGTGCTCACATAAATACTATTGACAATAATACATGGCAAAAATCGAGAGACATTATGAGGTTGTGCAAGAGATAGCCACAAATTAAGAATGATTTTTCCATTTTTAGATATGGGCAGAGGGCCAGATTTAGACCATGGGGCACAGTATGGCCATCTCTGTAGTACAATAGAGCTAGCCCCCAAACTAAGCAGAGCTGAGCGCAAGGCTTACCTCTGACATATACTATCTGTATGACCCTGGGTGAGTCATTTACCAATCAATGCTCCAGGCAATGCTCTAAGATTGTAAACTGAACTGGTAGAGGATCTAATAGTTCCCTATATCCATGAAATCACAGATACAATCTTTATCCTTTAAGTTCATCAGAGATGAACAAAACAAAGTGCCATTAAGGACTCAAGGGAAAGGCCTTTCTTTACTGGAAGTGCCTAGGAAGGGGAAGGGGAAAATCAGGCCTGGCTTCATGAAAAAGGACGGATAGATAATGCCAGATGGACAGCAGTTATTGTTATTATCCAACAGACTGTTGTCCATTGGCTTGAGGCAGCCAAGACAAGGCTTAGTGTTACCTTTCACTGCCCTGATTGATTTTATTAATCCAATTAGGTGATGTCCCCAGGAGCACAGATTAGTGCTGGCTCTTCCACATTATTATGTAAGCATCCTGATAGCCTTGTCCTGCTTAGACACTGGCTGCAGGCCTTTTCCTTTTGAGGAGACAGATGTTGAGCCATGGCACTTAAACAGATTTAAATGGCCCCTAAGGCCTCACACATTCAAGGGTTTCAGGGCTAGGAAGCTGGATTGCCCTCTCTTCCATGAGAACCACCTTTACCGTCCCTTAGTTATGTTTTTCTTCTCTCATTCCCTGAAATATATAGGTCCTATCCACTATAGGAGGTCTCTTATTTGGGCCTTGCTTAGTCTGCTTAAGCTCGCCTTTGGTTTTGGTGACTAATGTTGCTAACACTTCAATATTTCAAGGATCCCTAGTCTCATTGGTGTGGGTAGGACCTACCTGAGCTCTCTTTTCACTCGCATAGCCTTTGAGAACCCAAGGTCATTCCCTTAGAACTCTGAGACATCAGCCCAAGACTAAAGGCTCATCAGAGCAGGCAGTTAGGCAGTGCAGTGGATAGAGTACCAGGCCTACAATTAGGAAGACTCATCTTCTTGAATTCAATTCTGGACTCAGACATTTACTGGCTGTGTGACTCTAGGCAAGTCACTTAAACCTGTTTGCCTCAGTTTCCTCATCTGTGAAATGAGCTGGAGAGGGAAATGGCAAATCACTCAAGTATCTTAGCCAAGGACACACCACATGGGGTCACCAAGAGTCAGACTAAGCAATAGTAACAAAAGCTCATCACATCACAGCCCTAAATCTGGAAGACATGTCAAAGGCTAGCTAGTCTAACTCACTGATTTTACAGATGAGGAAACTGAGGTTCTGGGTGGTTTTTAGTTGCTTATTACGGTAGTCCAAAAAATCTCATTTTTTTTATGTGAAGCCTTTATTATGATAGGTTACCTCAGGTCTAGATGTATTCCTCCTAACCTGCCTCTTTTTCTGGAACCTTTCTTATTGGGCATTTTCCAAGCAGGAAATGATCATACCCCAACTGCACTCAGCCTTGCTGGTTGGTGTCTCCCTGCCTACTGCATCAAAAGTGGGGGACTAGTCAGACATACCTCAACCCTGGCCATAGAATTGCCTATTCTGCTGCTGCTCCATTAGGCAGAGGTCTCTCTAGTGTGGCGTGTGAACAGACTTAAGATACACACAGATCCAAGGAATCTTACACAGCAGAGGCCCACAAAACTCCCCAGTTCCCTTGGAACCAGATTAAAATGTAGTTGGAAATGTTTAACAAAAATAAATAAAAATACAATATAGCATAGATAATGTTAATTTGCAGTTTTCTAAGTCAATATACAGCTTGCACAGATTAGTTGCTGTTTGAGTTTGGCACCACTATATGGGACATCCCATCTGTTGGTGGTGTACCTTTCCTCCTATTCTGAGGATTCCTGTGCCACAGGGAATATATCAATGTAAGACATTTTTGCTGTTATTAAAATCTTTCCTAATTATTTAAAATAGCTGATAAATATCATCAACAAAACCTTTTCTTCTTTTGTCCAAATCTCTCTCCTGAGCTTCAATCCTGCATTACCAACTGTCAGTTGAGCATTTCCATCTACATGTTTTGCAGGCATCTCAAATTCAACATATCTGAAACAGAACTCATTATCTTTCTTTTTCTTCCTTTCTTTCTCTCTCTTTCTTTCTTCCTTTCTTCTTCCTTCCTTCTCTTTCTTTCTTTTCTTCCTTCTCTCTATCTTCAAACAGGGTTAAATGACTTGCTCAGAGTCACACAGCTAGTAAGTGTCTGAGTGTGCCTGCATGCGTGTGTACACACACACACACACACACACACACACACACACACACACACACACACCCATTCACCCTTTCCCCAAACTTCCTGATTTCTGTTAAGGGTACCACCATCCTCCCAGTCAGCCAGGTTCTCAACCTTGGAATCATTTTCTATCCTATCTTTCCTTCATTTCACATATCCAAACAATTACCAAGTGTTCTTGATAGCATCTCTTGCCTCTGTCCCTTTCCACTGCTCTGCCCTCACAGTCACCACCCTGGGGTAGGTCCTCAGCAGCCCTCGACTGGATTATTGCTCTAGCCTCTTGATTGGTCTCTCATCTTCTTATCTGTATTCAATCTTCCAAACAGCTGCCAAAGTGATATGTCTAAAGTGCTGATCTGGCCGTGTAACAATCCTTACTTAAGAAGTTTAGTGGAAGCTGTGGTGCTGTAAGGATCAAATCTCCACTCCTCTTTGGCTTTTAGAGTCCTTCGCAACCTGGCTCCAGTCTATTTAGTACATATTACCCATCTTTCCATACCACATAGTTCAACCAAACAGTTCTTCTTGCTATTCCTCATGCAAGACACCATCTCCTGTTTCTGTCATTTTGCACAAGTTGTCTGTCCCCTATGCCTAGAATTCACTCCCTCCTCTGCCTTTCCACATGCCCAGATTCTTTCAAAGTTCAACCCAAGTGCTTCTTCCCACATAAGGCCTTTCCTGATCTATCCCTAGTAGCTAATGCCTTGTATTCTTACACGCACACACACACATTTAATATATGTTTACATGTTATTTCTTCTGATAGAACATGAGGCTCATTTTTGACCTTATATCCCTAGTACCTTGTGTACTGCTTGGTGCATAGTAGGTTCATAAATATTTGTTGGTTGATTGATTTTGTGTCTGTATATTTGCATATTTCTTATTTACCATCCCTATTTTATTTATTCTGTAATAAAATTGAAGGAAGACTACCCAACATTTTAAAAAATTTATTTTATTTTTAACTTAGGGAATAAAACAAGCATTTCCATAATATAGTATAATGAAAAAGATGATTGCACATGAAATTGCAAATCTATTATGTATAAGTTGTTGTTCTTTTAAAATATGTAATAAACTTCTCATGTAAATTTCTTTTTTCCCATTTTTCTTCCCTCTCCCCTTGCTCTGCTCTAGAGATGGCTACAATTAGACACAAATAGGTATATAAATATATATGTAAAATTATTCCATACACACTTTTATTTATCAGTTCTTTCTCTGGATGCAGATAGTGTCTTCATATGGCCTTTATTTTTCATTTAAGTCTTTATAATAGTAAAAATGACTCAATCTCTCAAAGTTGTTCTTAAATAATGTTGGTTACCATATACAGCTTTCTTGGAAGAACTTAAAAAAGAATTAAAAAATCAAATAAGAAACATCGAGGAAAAATAAGGAAAAAATAAAAGCAATCCAAGAAAATTATGAAAAGAAAGTTAACCAATTGGAAAAAGAGATATAAAATCTTAAGGAAGACTACCCAGCTTTTTAGGAATTAGTACGTTTGTTGTAGGAGAGATAATGTCAGAAGGCATTCGTGTATTTGCTTTGAAGCCTGCAGGCAATTTTGTTTTCTTTTCAGATTATCGGCAGGGGAGAAGGTCATGGTAAGGAGGGTAGGATGACGTTAAGGTGGGTAGCATCAGTGCCCTAGAGGAAAAGGAGGGAAAGAACAGAAAATAGTGGGTAAATTGCTGATCCTTATCTCTCCTTTTAGGTCTTTTTCCCTGAAGACACCATACAAATTATAACACCCATAGCTCACATTTATTGTGAACTTTCATAGTTACAACGCATTTTATGTACATTTGGTCCTTACAACAAGCCTGTGAGGTTGGTGCTTTTATGATCTCTATTTTAAAGAAACACACCCCATGACAGGCAAGTAAAGGGATTTGCCCAGAGTCAAGCAAGCAGCAAGTGTCTGAGGTAAAATTCAAATCCGGGTCTTCCTGGCTCCAAGTCCAATGGTCTAGCCAAAATAAATTCCTCAGTCCTTAAAATTCTAGGTCACTGGAAAACCATGGCCAAAAAACCTCACTCAATCATCTGGAATTGTAGGTCTTAGCACAGTTCCTGGCACATAAGACTTTAATAAGTGCTTGTTGACTTGTTGGCTGACTTTGCCAGTCTGTACTATTCTTTGTTTTGAATCATTCTGGACACTAGCTAAGTCCTCCTTCAATTAAAGTATCTAAGCTTATTCAACTGGTTTATGTATGCAGGGAACTTTTTCAGCTTTTAGGCTACTCCTTTCCAATGCTAAGTGAATAAAGTTAAACCATTCCAGAGGTTACTCGCTAAGTGGAAATGAGAGACGTGATGAGTCTTTCAGGCAGGAGGTTTGGACAGATCACAAGTATGTGCTGTGTATTAATGAAAGGAAGGTATTTCCACCTTGTGTTTTCTCAGTGTGATAGGTTCTATGGTTGGGCACGCTGGCTGACTGTTGTAGCAGTTTCCTAACATGTCCTGGGTAACATCCAGGCGGAAGTCAGAACTCTTCTTTCCACCTGGGAGAACTGAGTGGAGTAGAAGTGCTCATCCTTTCAGGGACTTGACACCCAAAATCTGGCCTCGGCCTTTGGTTACTGGATTCAGCATGGGAACGGGGCAAAAGGACAATTTTCACGTCACCAAAGTTTGTGTGGTTGAAAATAGTTTTATTTCTCACTGCTAGGCATATATCCCAAGGAAATTCAAGACAGAATGAAAGGCCCCATGGATTCCAAAAGCGTCATAGCAGCACTTTTTGGTAGCAAAGAATTAGAAACAGAGTAAGTATCCACTGACTGGGGAATTGCATAATAATTGCATAATAATAATAAATGCCAATAGTTAGCATTTATATAGAGCTTTATAAATATTACTTAATTTTATCCTCAATAATAAGGTGTTATTATTATCTTAATTTCTTTTTGCTTGAGAAAAAGATAAATTTAATGATGACTTTTAGCACTTGGGGAATTTTATTTTTATTAATTTATTTTAAACTTAAATACTAAAACTTTGATACACAATAAGAAAAGAAGAAACATATCATAAACATATCTTACTTTGAAAGATGAAGAAATTGAGGTAGCTAGATTAAGTGATTCGCCTAGGCTCACACAACTAATAAAAGTCTGAGGTCACATTTGAACTCAGGCCTTCCTGACTCCAGCTGTGGCACTTTATTCACTGCGCTGCCTAGGTAAAAAAAATTGTGGTGAGTGGAAGTAATGAATATTACTATTACATGAGAAACCATGAACATGAAAAGTTCAGAGAGCTTGAGAAGGATTACGAAAAGAGCAGAAACAGGAAAACAAGGCACAGCATGACAACAATGTAAACAGAAAAAACAACAAAGCTCAAGCAATGACAACTTTGGCCTCACTGGAGAAGGGTTGGGAAAATGAACTTCTCCCCTCTTCTTGCAAAAGGAGTGGAAGATGGATGTGGAATATGACATTTACTGTCAGGTGCAGTTCATGTGTTGGTAAATGTTGATGAAATGCTTTTGGCTCTGGAATTGTACATCATAGGACTATGAACTTAGAGCCCATCCGGCCCAACCCCTTTGTTTTTACCATTGAGGAACTTGGGGCCCAGGGAAGCTGAGAGATTTGTCCAGCGTCACCCAGCTAAGATTCTGTTCGTAGAACCAATTCTCTTTTCAATTATACCACTCCACATCCCTTTCAAAAATTTTTTTCATTTGGCATTTTGGTTGCAAGGGACAGGGAGGGAGGGAGGGATATATTCAGAAATGAATACGATGTAAAAACTATAGCAATCAATACAATTAGCTGAATTTTTAAAAAAGGAAATAGCTTTGCCAATGTTTTTTTCATAACCTGCTATTTCATTATTAATGATTACTCCTGAGAAATTCAGATTTTGATGAATTTTATTCTATATCGCTAGATTATAAAAAACTCTTCCCTCCCTGGAATTCAGATACCCCATGTATTCATTTCATCTTAAAACCCTTTGTTACCTTTCTTTAGTTGGATGTTCTTTTCTGTGTGTGGAAAGAGAAGCCTCAGAACTCATTTGCTTCCATCCTGTGAGCCTCTCAGTGGGTTTCAATAGTACCTGGGTCAAACCTCCTATGATGGGAAAACTCCTTCACCGTGGGAAGAGATCCATCCCTAACCACATCAGAGACAACTAGAACTCACAAATCCGATTTACCTTTCATTCTGAAACTAAAGCCCCAGAAATAGGCAAAGGGAGGCAATGCTTTAAAGCCAGAAGCAGCACAGGCTTTGGGGTTTGCACCAAATCTCTCAAGATGATTTAAATATGTTAGCTGGTCTTGTAAAGCCAATTAACGTTATCTTTCACCAAAAATATACATCATCTGTGGAAAAATATCAGAAATATTGTAAGCAGAAGGACTGACTCTTCTTCACAAGAACAACCAATTGTCTTTGTAAGTATTTTTCTCATCTCTCAGATGTTTACTAGAGGAAGCCTAATGAGGAAAGACTCAGAAAAATCAGTGGTTTAGAGAAGAGAATCACGGGAGGATGGTAGACCCTTACAGAAAAACATCCGGAGGTAAGAGAGCAGTTGGGTTATGCTCATAATTTAGCTTAAAAGATAACTCACCACAGGACGATTTTAGCATCTTGTTTTTCTAAATGCAGTTCTCTTGTGCTAAAGACTGGCAAATATCTGACATCTAACCCTTTCTTCCTGAGATAATAACCAAGGTCCTCCATGTTCTGCCAACAACAATCTTCATTTTTCCACTTATTGCTGGAGCTACAGTATCTGCAATTTTGGAAAACCATTAATCTGGCTGTCTCATTCCACACACCCCCCCTCCGCCTTTTTCCTTTTTAGTGATTGTGCTTTGGCATTTGTGGTTTTCTTTGTATGGGAGTAGGGCTGGGGTGCTACCAGTATTGATTGTAAAGAAATCTGCTCAAGCTTGTGGAATTAAGGGAATATAAAATACTCATGTTAATTTCCCATCACCTTAATCACTTCCAGGGTTTATCAATAGATTGTCCAGTGAAACAGTAACACTGGTCATGAGTTTAGTTCCCCAGGTTTGCTCAACCCCATCATCAGACCAATCTTACTAGTTGCCATTTAAAAAAAAATGCAAATTTCCTCTTAAACCAGCTGTTTGTTGGCTTCTACCTCTCTGAAGGCTTAGCTGGATAGAGAGATGAGCGGCTCCCAGATCCACTTGGGACATGGATTGCTTTTCAATTGTTTTTTTCTTTTTAAAAACAGACAAGAAAATGAGAGTGGAGAGAAAGGAAGCCCCTTCTTTTAACATGTAAAATGTTAGAAATCAAAAAGCTTTCCTGGTACTGATAACAACCCAAGCTATCCTTTGTCTGCTATAGTTCCTGATTGCTCTTTCTTAGGGAGCAATTTGGAAATGGAATGCTGTTCTGAAATCACTGGGAAACAGGGCACATGGATGCTGATTTCTGCAAATGTAGTTCCAAGGACAGGACAGTACAAGAGAATTCGCAGTGTTTGCTCTCACACTTTAAGAAAAAAAAAAGTATGCTGATGTGATGGAATACTACTGTGCTATAAGAAGTGATGAGCTGGCTAATTTAATTTAATTTAATTTTTTGGCAGGGCAATTGGGGTTAAGTGACTTGCCCAAAGTCATGCAGCTAGTACATGTGTCAAGTGCCTGAGGTCAAATTTGAACTCAGGTCTTCCTGACTCCAGGGCCGGTGCTCTACTCACTATGCCCTCTAGCTACCCAAGCTGGCTGATTTTAGAAGAACACGGAAAGATTGGCATGGAACAAAGAAGAGTGAAATGAGCAGAACCAAGAGAACGTTGTACACAGTAATAGCAATATTTTTTGAAGAACTGTGAATGACTGAGTTATTTCGAGGATTATAAATACTCAAATCAACTACAAAGGACCCATGAAGGAAGATGCTATTCACCTGCTGAAAAAAAATAACTGAGAAATAGAAGTATGTATAGTATAGTTTTACACACATATATATATATATATATATACACACATATACATACACACACACACATATCTGTGTTTAATGGTGGCCTTCTCTAGTGCAGGGTAGGGAGAGAGGGAGAAATAAAAAGTGTGTAGCAGAGAAAAAAAGAAAACTCAGAAAAGTAGGGTAGTTTTGAAAAAGATATATAGTATATATTACATAATTTTTCCAAAAAAGTTAGCAATATGAAATGGAAAAAAAAATTAAATTCCCCTTTCTGATCAACGAGAAAAGTAGAATGTGAATTCAGAAGATAATAATTCAGAAAGACTGAAGAATTATATGTAGCAGCCTTGTGCTTTCTTCTTTCTTTGATAAGGCAATGACATATGATTTGATCTTATTAGTCAGAAAACCGAACTAAACAAAGCATTTTCATTTCTAATGAAATCCCCTCCCAAAGATACCCTGTTTCAGGAAGATATCAGCATCATGCTTTTCTAAAAGAGGTTTGTGATGAAATCTGATGAATATTTGACCTCTATCAGTGGTATTAAGAAAGTGATGGAGAAAATGTTAACAATGCACATTAAACTTAAAAGTGCGTATGGGGTTTTCTAAAAACTGGTTGTGAAACAGTTACTAGCACACCCCTGAATCTGACCCTTTCTCATTTGAGTTCAAGTCCAGGCTTTGACACATATTGACTGTATGACTCTGGGTAAGTCATTTAACCTCTTAGTGCTCTAGGGAACTCTTAAGATTGTAGATTGCAGAAAGAGTGCCCACATACATTGATAGAGTTTCCTAACTAGGGAATGTTTAGCTATACCAACAATGCCAATAAACCAATAACCAATAGACCAATAAATCCATATTATACAATAAAATCTATACTCTTTCAGTAAGATCACAGGTCCATTCCTCATCTCTGTCTCTAAATAAAGACCTTAGGGGAATTAGGTGGCACAGTGGCTAGAATGCCAGGCCGTGAATCAGGAAGACTCATCTTCCTGAGTTCAAATGGCCTCAGATACTTACTAGCTGTGTGACCCTGGGCAAGTACTTCACCCTGTTTGCCTCAGTTTCCTCATCTGTAAAAATGAGCAGGAGAAGGAAATGTCAAACCACTCCAGCATCTTTGCCCAGAAAACCCCAAATAGGGTCACGAAAAATTGAATATGACTGAAAAATGACTCAACAACAACTTTCTGACTCTACGCTCTATCCACTGGGACACCCACTTACCCCTAGTTTAGGAGATTGCTGATAGCCTCAGCTCCTCAGGCTGAAGTGGCTTGTCAAGCTGAAGGAGAGTGTTGTTACCCTCTCCTTACAACCCCACCTGAGAATCACATGACTAGGGCTTGAAGGGAGGGGGAGAGAAGGTTGTGATCTTTCTCAGTGATCCAGGAGGAAAATGTCATAGCAATTTAGAAATCAGGATGTAACCCTCTTTTGTATTGCCCTGTGGCAAGTTTCATACCTTTGCCAATAAAATCATAGCATCATAGCTCTAGAGTAGAATGGCCTCTCAGGGTCCCCTGAGACCCAGGAAGCCCTCATTAGCTTGCCTAGAAAGAAGAATCAGGAATGTGGAACATGGATTGGTGATGGTACTTTGGGAACATGATGCTCTTTTTGGCTATCTGTGTTTGAAATGTTTATGCTAAGAGTTCCTTGCTACTACCACTTATAGTCACTATGCTTTTCCTAATCCGGCAGGACGTTCTGAGGGAGAGACAGAAGGCAGCAAAGGTGCTAGTCAAGTCAAACCGCCACCACCAGCTTGATCTCAATCTCCACTCAGACCCTGATAGAGGCATCCCAGGGCTCTGAACACAAGAGTCTTTGGAATAGCAATGCATCTGGCCCAGTCCCTGCATCTGACATTCTAGGAAGCAAACTTGGTGGAAATGGAGTCTGCCAAGTACTCCTGCAGATACTACAGCTAAATTTTTTGAAGACCCCTAAAAGAAAGTTCTTGTCACCAACTTTCTAACCACTGTTAAATGGTTCAAAACCAGAAACTGATTATCATTTTATGAGTGGAAATGATGTCAATGAAGAAGCATTAGGATAGGCTTTGTCGCTGTGCCCTAAGGACCATGGGCCCTTTCGTTCTGAATTGTACTGAAGCCTTTTCCCCATTAGAATATGAGTTCCTTGAGGGCAGAGACAGTGTTATTCTTCTGTTTTCATCCACAGTATCCTTAAGTAAGCACTTAATAAATGCTATACTCATTCATTTTCATTCATTCATCCAGTCATTTATTTATAAGAAGTCTATGTAGTTTTCTTCTAATAACTGGATCTAAGAAATAGGAGTTTCCAGTGGGTGGGAGGCAAAAGTCTAGGCTTAGGAGTTAAATGAAGAAGTTAGGCATAGGGAGATTACAGTCTCCAAACCATCAGTTTCCTGTCACATGTTAAAATTTGCCTCTTTAAGGTTATTATGTGGGTGTGAAACAAATACTTTTAAAAACTATTTCAAAACATTTAAATTTAAATTGTTTAGAAACATTAAAAAGTTTCTCTAGGAGGTTGAAAACATAACTTTAGTATGAAAGAAAGATTTAGTCGTTTTTCCATTGTTTTTCTGTTGTGATCAACTCTTTGTTATCCCATTTGTGTGTGTGTGTGTGTTTGGCATTTCCTTCTCAGTTCATTTTACAGATGTGAAAACTGAGGCAAATAGGGTGACGTGACTTGCCCAGGATCACACAGCTAGTAAGTGTCTGAGGTCAGATTTGAACTCAAGAAGATGAGTCTTCCTGACTGCAGGCCCAGAGCTCTATCCACTGTGCCACCTAGGTACACGCACAAAAAAGTAGAATTAAGAAATTCTGATATGCATAATGGCTTTAAATAGAAGGCTTTGTAATTGCAGGTTGCTTAAAAAGTAATGTTGGGCATTAGAGAGCACAAGTAGAGATATATTTCAAGGAAGAGGGAGAGAGCATAAAGAAAAACTCTAAATGCTTCAGGCCAAAATTTAGTTTCCAAAACAAAAAATAATAATCAAGTTCTTAGTTAAAGACATTGAACCTTGTGGTTAATAAGAAGAATACACAAATGCAAACACATACACAGAGTCAGTTATTCTAAAGCGGTTTTAACAATGATGTAGTAGAAAGAGCACTCTGGACTGAGAGTAGAAGACTCGAGTTTCTAATCCTAGCTCTGTGATCTTGGCCAGGTTATCTCATTGTTCTAGAGCCGCAATTTCCTTGTTGGTAAAATGAGGGAATTGGACCAGAGATCTCTAAGTTTCCTTCTAAATTTATAGCCTATGATCTAGTTTTCCTAAAATTTTGCATTGTTCTAATAAGAAACTTCATTTTAAAAATAAGTAATTGGGGGGCGGAGCCAAGATGGCCGCATGAAAACAGCGTCTTGCCGGAGCTCTCTCACAA
>CM053622.1:199773173-199791643 GCA_028646595.1 Phalanger gymnotis | reverse complement strand
AAATTAATTCAATGCCTAGTTATACCTGGAAGTTACATGGGACTCCATGCCTTCTTGGGGAGGGAGGGGAGGAGGGAGGGAAGAAAATCTGGAACCCAAAATTATGTAGAACTGTTTGTTGCAATCTAAAAATAATAAAAATAAAAACAAAAAAAATAAGTAATTTACATTTCCTAGATACTGGATCATAGTTTCTCAGCACCTAGGAAGATAAGTCCTAAAGCGAAAAGAAAAAGAAAAAAAATCTAAGATTATAAAAAAGCCAAATAAGGATTTCCAAGGCATCTCTTTCTATTTTTTATAAGTACAAATGCAGTCTATATTTTATGCTTTCATTGAATGACCAAAGGGATTTTGGTTTTGCAGTAAAAAGATGAATAGATTTGGGAATTTTTTCTGTAATAACATAAATAATATATGGATACATAAATATACAAATATTTGTATAGATATAGATATTTTCTCGCCACTTGAGGGCCAAAGGATAGGCTGTGGGAAAGCCTTGAAGGTCAGTCTTCAGGAGTAAAGATGACAGAGGGGCAGTATGCTCTAATGGAAAAAAGGGCCAAGAGTAAAGATCTGGATTTCAGGCAGACTCAACCACTAACTAGCCTGTGAACTGGGAGCGATTCACTTTACATGTCGGGATTTCAGTCTCCTCCTGGGTAAATTAAAGTGATTGGATTAGCTGATTTTTAGCTCTAGCATTCTTTGAATTCTACTTCCTAGCCAGGAGCTAAAGGCAGTGGAAAAAGCATGGGAGGAGCCCACATGGTGTTCTAGATGTGTTACTACCTGTCTGACCTTTTGCTACCTGTGTGACCCTTGCCAAGTCACTTGACTTTTGGGGGGCCTCGGTTTGATTAGATGTTCTTTAACGTTTCAGCTTTCTATCTTATGATGTCTAAGAATCTTAACCTCTTGTTTATGTGTGAATTTCTTTTTTTTTAAAGCGTGAATTTCTAATATGACCTAACAGTGATGACAAATTTGGATTTCACAAAGTCACAGTTTGCTCTACAAAGTAGTCATCACCAGAAATATGAGGAATGAATTGCATCTAGTAGGAAATCCTTGTGTTGTGTTGGACTGTTTGTTTTTAAAACTCTCCATTTCATAGGTAGCATTTCTAATTACTGCTATCAGCCAACATGGAGATATCAGATGTGAGCAGAGAAGTATTTATTTCTTCATGCTGTCAATATATCACGTCTTTTAAGTGTTTCTTTCATCGAGGAGACGGATGACAGGCCTACATTGCATTTTATGGAAGCATTCACTGTTGTTGAAATGTCTCTTCTTTAAAAAGAGTCACCTTTTCCCCACACACTATAAGTAAAGGAAAGGAAATTTTAAATAAAACTATAATTGAATATTTTTAAAAGACATACAGAGGTAATAATGACAATAGCTAGCATTTCTGTATCACTTCAATGTTGACAAAGTGAGTTACAAATAGTATCTTATTTTAGCCTCATAGCAGCCCTGAGAGATTAGTGCTGTTATTTTAGAAGTGAGGAAACTGAGGTTCATAGAAGGTAAGTGACTGTCCAGGGCTACACATCTAGTAAGATTCGGACTCAGGCCTTCTTTCTATCTGCCATGCCATCTACCTTCCACAAAGTAGTCTGCTGCATTGAATTTTAAGGACGCATAGTTTCCATTTGAAGGAAATACTGCTCTCATAAAGATTTTAGAGGGGTCTCCACACATTACTCCACCAGTTTTTATAAGGACCATTTAGGTCGTTTAGTGGTAGATAGAATGGTGGGCCTGGAATCAGCGTGTTGGTAAGCAAAATGGGCTCTTAACACTTAGTTCGACCAAGTGCCCTTTAAGAGTTTGGCTTTTGTTTCCTTTGAGTAATTCAGTGTATTTTATTGAGTCTTACTAGGTGCTAAGCCCCAACCTCTAACCCCTATTAGGTGTTAACCTAACCTATGTGGATGTGAACCTCCCAGCCACCTAAGGGGAGGGGCTAACTCAAGAGCCAATCGTAGCAGCCTAAGTTCTGGTCATTCAAATGACGTTTGATGATGTCTGAAACTCTATAAGAAGAGAAGACAGAGCCATTTGCGCAGGGCTCTCACTCTTGGTGACGTTTGGAGACTCCCAGGCAGCTGTAGCTAAGAAGCCCTCCAGCTCGTAAACCCAGATGCTGGGACTTTGTTAAACTCTGGTAACTACGTATTAGGATTTGAATGAGACAAGGTCTGTCTGTTGATGTTTGTACTTTGTTTGTATTTTGTTCTGAAGTTCAGGGTGCTGGCTTTTCCCCCTGAACTAAGCGAATGATATTTGTATGCTGAATTAAAGTAAGCTTGTCAACCCCTTAACGTAGCTTTCCTTAGTTAAGCAGATCAAAAGAACCTGTGCTTTTGCAGCGTGCTGGTAGTGTGCTTGTTGTTGGGCTTGTGTTGGTCTTTCACCCCCACAACAGCTGCTAGCCGGATTGTTGAAACAATCAGGAAGACCTGAGTTAAAAATCCAGACTCACACACTCACTAGCTGTGTGACCTTGGGCAAATTACTTAATTTCTGTTTGACTCAGTTTCCTCATCTGTAAAGTGGGTACGATAATGGCACCTCCCTCCTAGGGTTGTTGTGAGGGTCAAGTGAGATGTAAAGCACAGTGTCTGCCACATACTAGGTGCTATGTAAATGTTAACTGTTATTATTGATAAGAATAATATAGAGATTTTTCTTTTGCTCTGGGAAAGCTTCTGGGGTTCAAGACCTATCTGGTGGGTAGAGTGCTGGATTTGTGGACACTGGTTCAAATCCTGCCTCTGACATGTAGCTGTGTGACCATGGGCAAGTCACCCAACTCCTATGATCTGCAATTTCACCATCTCCAAAGTGGAGATAATTTCGTTGGATACCTGAATTATTGACTTCACGGGGTTGTTGTGAGCCTCAAATGAGAAAATGCACGTGAAACATTTTGAAAACCTTGAGGCTTTTGATAAAATGTCACCTATTATTTTCTGGACTGGGATAGCCAGACCTATTTATGAAGTTTAATAATACCAGTGATAACCGACATTTATACATAGGTTTTAAAATGTAAGGGGATGACAACTAGAATTTGCCCCACAGCTTTAGGTAGAGAAGCTGCCAGTGCAGAAATCATTTCTGGAATGGGGGTAGGGAACTGTTGGCTCCTGGGTTTCCTTCCCCACTCCTAGGTTTGTCTTTATCCTGGTGACAGGGTAGGCCTTGTTCCCCAGGAACAAGCCCTGAGTTTGCTAGTGTTTCTAGTCATGGCCTGAGACATTCGAGGACAGTGCCATAACTGGGTTCAGGCGGCAAGAGGAGGAGCCAGATTCCAGGGATCGAGGATCAAAGGTCCAGGCAGACTCAGAGGGTTATTTAAAGGCAGGGTATCTGAACATGGGGACAAAGTTTGGAGGGAGTTGGTCTAGGGATGGGCATTTGGGGGAATGATTTTGAAGAAGATCCCAAATTGGGAGATCAATCCATGAAGAAAAGGGCAGATAAGAAATGAGTTCCATTGGTAAAGACCCTAGCCAAGTCTGAGATCCACAGTGTCTATGCAAGCCAGAGTCAGGCTGGGAATCACTAGAAATAGCAAAAAAATCAGAGAAGGAGAAGGGAGGGAGAGAAAGTGGAGCGGAGTCAAATTAAAGGCTTTGGGTACATTAAAAACAAAGCAATAGCAAACAAGAACAAGAAGACAAAGGGATTATTGGCTCTTATTGGGGAGAAGAATTAGTAGTCTCTGGGTCCACCATCTCTGACACAGGCACGCCGGAATGAAGTGGGGAGGGCTCAGAGGGGGTGGTAAGGATATGGCTATCAATGAACTCTTGATACCAAGTCATTACTGCCTCGCCATTTGGTTTGCTCTGTGCTAAATACCTCAAGTAGCTAGCTGGAGGCAGCTTGGACCTGGAGTCAGGAAGATCCGAATTCAAATTCAACCTCAGACACTTATTAGCTGTGTAAGCCCAGGTAAGTCATCTCTGCTTGCCTTAATCCACTAGAGAAGGAAACGGCAAACCGCTCCAGGATCTTTGCCAAGAAAACACCATGGGCAGAATGGTCCACAGGATCACAAAGACTCAGACACAACTGAAAGACCGAACAGTAACAAAAGGCCTCAATTGGCTTATTCAAGCTTTTCTCCAAGGATGCACGTGGCACCAGGTAACATTAACATAGAAACATCGAGGGAAGCTCTCTGGAGAAATGTACTCCCAATGTGACACTGCTGTGCCATAAGGCCCTCTCACATAGTTATCTTACCCTCCCTTCTTCTAAAACCTGTCACCACATTAATGTGTGAAATGCAAGCCCATATTTCTTCTGATTTTATCTGCTGTACACAGGTAGTATTAGAATAGGAAAGAGACTGGTGCCCTCATTTGGGTCATTGGCTTCCGCTTTTAAGCCCCACTGGTCAATTGTTCTGGCTTCCTAACTATGGGAACTCCCAATGGCCCTGTCTGACACTGAGGGCTCTGACACTGATGGGCAGGTCAGATAAAACAGCAGACCCTAAAGCAGAGCCGACAAAACCCTCAGAGACACCTTCAGACAGGTAGGTGGGTTCCACCCATGTGGCTAGAGGAAGGTTTATTGTGGATCAATAAGTCATTTGGGCTTTTAAGACTTTCTTCTCGTAAGTTTCCTTACTGATCTGTTATCTGATCACCGATCAGTAACTTCAGTTTTGTCTGTCTCTTTGTGACCCCATTTGGGGTTTTCTTGGCAAAGATACTGGAGTGGTTTGCCATTTCCCTCTTCAGTTCATTTTGCAGAGGAAGAAACTGAAGCAAATAGGGCGAAGTGACTAGCCCAGGGTCACACAGCTAGTGTCTGAGGTCACATTTGAACTTAGGTCTTCCTGTCTCCAGACCCAGTGCTCTACCCACTACATCCCCTAGCTGCCCCCAGCATACTGTATAGAACCACTTAAACCAAATGGTTTGATTTTTTTTAAAGAGATAAACACAATTTGGTTGAAAACACAGGATCATATATCCATAGAATTCTAAAGTGGGTCATCTCAAAAAAACAAAATAACACTGTTTCTAAGGATCTGATGTAGGTAGAAATTCCAGTTCCTTGCATGAGTAGTTTAAACTAGATAACTAAAGTCCTCCAACATGTCAGCTCTAAACTTGCCAAAATAACACCAGTTAATCCCAAATATGACCATTAGCTAATAGGACAAATTACATTTCCTCCTCATTGACATCTTGTGACCATTTTGTAATGAGGCTGTTGAAACACTTTCCGATGAACAACTTTTCTACCAATTAGTAACAAGCAATAGAAGAATGCCAAGCTTATGTTTTGCCCACTGGAAATGTCGGCATAATTGAATTCATGCTTTCCTGTTTCATCTAAGCATTACGAGTGTTTTGAAAGATTATGTAAAGAAGAATGGAGGGAAAATAGAAGTCATGCTTCTTAATTTATGTTCAGGATACTTTGGACTTAGGAAAATGAATCCTTCCCTGGAAGAAACAGAGAGTAGAAACTAGAAAATAAAGACTTGGAAGGAAAAAGATAATCGATGCAAAGAAGAAACACCCGTTTTCCTGCATTCAAAAGGTAGATGTGTCTCCTACCCTGTCCTCTTTGTATTTATACTTTGTTTAATGGAGGACCTGCCCTGAGTCCCGTACTTACAAATATGTTCAGAGTGCAGCTGATACAATTGATTTTGTGAGAGAGGATGGGCTCCTGCTTCCAGGAGCATCATGGGAGAATCTTGGAGCAATCTGGCACATGTGTAGCTGTTCAGTAACCTATTTTGATTTGTTAGCCACACACCCTCTTTGATCAGTTGTTTTATTGTTGTTTGTCCTCCATTTTTGAAGAAGACCAATGTCATCTTGACTCCTGCATGAACTGGATTTAAATAAGGCAAAATTGGACAAACCTGTCAGCCTCACTCTCTCTTGAGTCATTGAAGTCTAGTGGCAAGACAAAAGCCAAGATGACGGGTAATGACCTGGAATGCAGTGGATGACCTTGATGTGTTTGATGTCTAACCCGGCTCTAAGCTCTCAAAAGCACCTGCTTCAGCTACTTGTATGGCCCTGGGAACAAATTGTTCTCATCCACCCATTTCACCAGAAAGTTTTCACATGCTCGGGGTACACATAGCCCTAACTTACTCTCAACCTGTTTTAGTTTGTCTGCCAAGATGGTTTACAGGAGTGTCACTGCTGTGCATGCTACAGCTTCTTGGAGCCACAGGAGAGAGTTGAGTGCCAGGTAGAGACCAAAGGTGGCCAAGCAGCCCTGAAAAGGGCTTGGCAAGCCCCCATACCAGAGGCGCTAGTCCTCCTTGAATGCCCCATACACCCTGTTAGTTATGACTGTATAGGTAGAACTGGAGGAGGGGAGGAACATTGAAAAGGCACTAGTTGCAAATCGACTTCTCTTGATTTGGCTGCTTCCAGGCTGGTAGAAGTCTGGAAAGAGACAATCCTTTAAGGGGAGAGCCTTGAGTCTTTCCTGATAAGGCCAAACTGGGCACATGAATATGACTTTTGCTGGGAGTCAGGAAGACTCGTATTCTTGAGTTCATATCTGGCCTCAGACACTTACTAGCTTTGTGACCCCGGGCAAGTTGCTTAACCCTGTTTGCCTCAGTTTCCTCATCTGTAAAATGATCTGGAGAAGGAAATGGCAAACCACCCCAGTCACAAAGGGTTGGACAAGACTGAAATGACTCAACAACAGCAACTATTAGACTAAAGATAATTATGACCTTGTGATCTTTAAGGGATCAGGAGAGTGAGTTACCTGAAGTATGGGAGTTGAATATACACCAGATCTTGAAACAAGCCAATCTAGATTTGTGGACACAAGAAGTAAGGAGTGACCTTTGGGACCCAGCCCAGAGGAAATTGGGAAAAGGCTTATCTAGCAATATTGTGTTTGAATTTGAATTTGGTGTGACTAATGCTATGTAGAAACGGCATTCAGTTTGAGCCCACTATACTCAGAGACTAAGGTGGTATAAATATGAGTGTGCCCCAAAGAATTGTGGGGGAGATGTTTGTACTTCTATTCTTACAATATCTTCATAATAAATATCCCTTCATAAAATTTAATATATTAATTAATTAAATAGAACTGGGGCATTAGTAACTGGTAGCTAACAGTTCAGTAAACATACCCGGAGGGAGGGCTTGAGTTAATGGCATTAGAAAAATAGATCTGTTACCCTTAGACTCCTGGGGCAGTTAGGTGGATGGAGCACTGGTCCTGGAGTCAGGAAGACCTGAGTTCAAATCCAACCTCAGACACTTAAAAGCTGTGTGACCCGGGCAAGTCGCTTAACCCCCATTGCCTCTAAAGAAAAAAGAAAAAAAGATCCATTACCCATAGAATCCCAAAAAGGAGATGTATCTGGCCCAAATCTCAGAGAATGAGGTCAGATAGTTCTCACTACATATGCTTTCTGTCATGGAAGGACCATTTACACCTCCTCCCTAAAGGAATCTTGAACCCCACTCCTGTTTCTCCTGGCTCTGATAGCTTTTGCTTTATCTTGTCAGAGCCTCAGCCTCCTCATCACTTCTTGGCTAACTCTTAACCATGCCCTCCTGTGGAGAGGCCCCACTTGCTTCCCAGTACCCTCTTATGTGTTGTCTTCCCTCATCAGAATCTAAGGTCCTGTAATGCAGAGCTTGTATGATTTGATTGTCTCTATCACTGGGCTTAACCCAGATGCAGGCATATAGTAAATGCTTAATAAATGCTGTAAGATCTATCTATCTATCTATTTGTCATCTATTCATTTATTTATCAATCACCTACCTATCATCATAATGTGGCAATGAAATTCCTGAGATCAGTCACTTTTTTACTCCAGCTAAGTGGTGTACTGGAGAGAGCCCTGGAGCTGTAGTTGGGAAGACCTAAGTTCAAATCTATCCTAAGACACTTTCCAGTTGTGTGACCTTGGGCAAATCGCCTAACTTCTGTCAGCCTCAGTTTCCTTAAGTAAAAAATGGAGCTGATAATACCACCTACCTTACAGAAGTGTTGTGAGGACCAAATGAGATAATATTTGTGAAGAGCTCGGCACAGTGCCAGGGATAAAGTAGGTACTTACTAAGTGCTTGTTTCCTTTCCTTTCTAGAGTGTTCAGGGAACTAATATCTTGCCCACTGATTTCTTTGTTTTTCTTAATATGCCAATCAGGAATTCCCTGACTGCAAAGTGGGGTACTTCAAGCAGGTTTAGTTTTAAAAGTAAATGGGAGGGAAAAGTCCAAGAAAGCTATTTGTTGTAGAAATCAGATTTTTACCACTGAAATTAAATCTCATTTTCAGTTGCTTCTGACTCTGTGACCCTTTTGGGGGTTTTGTTGGTGAAGATAAAGGAGCGATTCATCGTTTCCTTCTCCAGCTCATTTTACAGATGACAAAACTGAAGCAAACAGGGTTAAGAGACTTGCCTAGGATCATACAGCTAGTAAGAGTCTGAGGCCAGTTTAGAACTCAGGGAGATGAGTCTTCCTGACTCCGGGCCCAGCACTCAACCACTGTGCCATCTAGCTGCCCCTGAAATTAAATCTAGGAGAGATGTAAATGTCAAGGTGTGGTATGAAGTGATGTTATTCCTTTCCTCTTAAAGAATAACGTGTCCTCCCTCTTGGAAGTAGCTGGCTTGTTAAATATAGTGCCTGTTGAAATAGTTTTCTTTGAGCTATTTAATCTTAAGTGTCTTGTGAGAAGAAAAAAAAATCAAAGGGCTCTGACTTTTTTTGTAGCAAAGCTATTACATCAACAAATTCAGGAACAGCCATATAACTAGTTGGACCAGTTTCCCTTTGTCAAAGGCATATTCTATGGAGACTAGACTGTACAACAACATAAGTGAAGAGCTTTCGAGTTTTTAAAATGTGTTGCCGGGTAGCCAGCTACTCAGTATAATTGACCTTCCTCATGTAACATCTGGGGCAGCTAGGTGGTGAAGTGGATAGAGGTCTAGGCTCAGAACCAGGAAGACTCATCTTCATGAGTTCAAACCTAGTCTTAGACACTTATTAGTTATGTGACTGGGGACAAGTTACTTTTCCCTGTTTGCCTCAGCTTCCTCATCTGTAAAATGAGCTGGAGAAGAAAATGGCAAGCCAGTATCTTGCCAAGAAAACTCCAAATGGGGTCATTGAAGAGTCAGACACGACTGAAATGACAACAACAACATGAAATCTCAAATTGAGAAAAGTGAAAAACCATCTAAGACTGGGAATATAGGCCATCTGCTAAAATGTACAGAAGGGAATGTTATATGTTGAAAGTTTATTAAATTTAAAACAGGATGGTGATAAAGAAGAGCTTACCCTGCCATTTCATTGGGAATGTAGGCATACTGAGCAATGGACAAAGATGCGCTAGGACTTTGCCAAGTAATATTTTAGTCAATATTCCTGGTATCTTAGTATAAGCGTTATCAGGCCAAAAGTGAGATGTAAGAGATTGAACAAAACTCCTTGAAGAGCAGAAGCAGAGGAATACATCCTTCCAGATGCTTAAGGTCTTGTTATCAATTTTGAGAAAGTATCCTGACAAGCTATAGACCACTGACGGATGGGGAAGTTACTCTTGTAACTTACTCTGGGGCTTGTTGTGTCTCCCAAAGACCTAATTGTTGCTTTCCTACTTTCTTGCAGTAGCCCCAGGCCTTGTCACTTCCCCCCTCCCCACCTTGTAATAAGCCTCCAAGGAGCCTTTCTGCCTCCAGTTGCTTCCGTCTAAAATCCACCTTTCATATTTTTGCCAAAAGAAATCTTCATAACACAAATATCTGATCTTGTCACTTCCCTGCGCAACAACCTTCACTGGATTCCTGGGATAAGATATTCACTCACTAGCCTGATATTTGAGGCCCTGGACAAGCTAGCTCCAACCTATCCTTCAGTCTTATTTCATACAGGCAGTGCTGCTGTGACACTTGCTTTGAAAACTCAAACTTGATCCAATGTGATCGATAGATTAGGAAACAATTTGAGCATAACTTGAATTTCAAGTTTGCTTAGGCGTGATTTCCTCCTTGGTAAACAATGAGAACGCAGAAAAAAAAACCACACTGCTTCACAATCACTCACAAGCTACAACCTTCGTTACAGTTGCTTCCCTATGCAAACTTCAGGTCTTTGTTGAGGGGAGGGGAAGAGAAAGGAGGAGAGGAAAGGAGACAAGAAGAGAGATGAGACGGGATAGAAGGGGAAGGGGAGGGGAGAGAACGGAAAGAGAAAGGGAGGGGAGGAGATGGAAAAGGATAGGAGAAGAGAAGAGAGAAAAGGAAAAGAGAGGGGAGGAAGAGGAAGAGGAGGGAAGGGGAAAAGAATAGAGGAAAGGAGAGGAGATGAGAGGGGATAGAAGGGGAAGGGGAGCGGAGGGAAGGGAAATGGAGGGGAAGAGATGGAAAAGAACAGGAGAAGAGGAGAAGAGAGAAAAGGAGAAGAGAGGGGAAGAGGAGGAAGAGGAGGGAAGGGGAAAAGAATGGAGAAAAGGAGAGAAGAGGAGAGGAGATGAGAGAGGATAGAAGGGGGAGGGAAGGGAAGTGAAAAGGAGGGGAGGAGATGGAAAGGAACAGGACAAGAGGAGATGAGAGAAAAGGAGAAGAGAGGGGAGGAGGAAGAAGAAGAGGGAACAGGAACAGAATGGAGGAAAGGAGAGAAGAGGAAATCAAAAACAAGGAAAGGGAAGAGAAGAGACTGTCCTGTCTCCTATCATCTCTCAAACATGGATGACCTTTAAGATTGTGTTCTCCTTTATCAGTGGCTCTATCTACTCCTATTACTTTAATTATCACCCTTTACCAGGTTAGGGATTGGGTCTGATTCTGTAATTTTGTTGGTATTGGGAACTATTGCTGAAAAACCTCCCTCATACCAATGGCACTTTCTCTCAACTTAAAGCCTTATTCCCTAGGGTACTGAGAAGTTGAATGACTCATGAAGGGTTACACAGCCAATACCAGTCAGGGAGAACACTGAAACCAGGGTCTTTGTGACTCAGAGTCTGGCTCTCTCTGCTACCCCAAAATGCCTTTTCTGTGCAGATGACTCCTAAATTCATGTCTCGACATCCCAACCTCTCATCATGGTTTCAGGTTCATGTTCCCAACTTCCTGTGGGCTGTCCCCACCAGGATTCCCCATTAGCATTTTCAAACCCATCCAAAACTGAGCCCATCTCCCTCCCCCAAACCTAAAGGTCCATTTTCTTCCTAACTCTTAAATTTGTTTTTTTGGCACCAACCATTCTCTCAGTGTCCCAGTCTTATAAACTTTCCCCATGTATAAGGCGCACCCTTTTCAAAAAATTTGGGGTCTAAAAACTGGGTGTGTCTTATACAGTGGTCGTAGATTTTTTTACTTGCATTTCCCACTTTTTGGCACTTGTCTTTGCACTCATTGTTTCACATTTGTTACCGATATATTAGGCTACATTTTGCCACGTTCTGCCCAGAAATGGCTCAGAAAAGATTTTCGTGCAGTGCTGAATTCAAGTTAAAAGTGATTCAGTTTGCAAAAGTGAATGGAAATCGTGCTGCTGAACGTAAATTTGGTCCTCCTCCAACTGAGAAAATAATCTGAAACTGGCTATGGGAAGAAGAAACCCTACTGAAAATGCGCTGGCAGAAGAAGGCCATGAGAAGCAAATCAACAAAATGGCCTGATTTAGAGAGGGAATTGAACATATGGATTGAAGAGCAAAGGGCAATTGGAATTGCTGTGTTCACAAAGATGCTTCAGCATGAGGCAAGAACACTTGCTGATGAAAAAGAAGTTACTGATTTCAAAGGAGGACACGATTGGTGCTTCAGGTTCGTGAAACGGAATGGACTCAGCATGCATACAAGCACTAGACTGGCCCAAAAGATGCCTGAAAGCTATGAGAAGATGAATAAAACTTGAGTTCGATAACTTTATGTAATACATTTTTTTTTTCAAATTTCAGGCCCCCAAATTGAGGTGCATCTTATAGATGGGGAAATACGGTACATTATTATAATAACCTCCTACTTGGTTTTCCTCTTTGAGTTCTTCTTTCCAGTCCATGGCTCAGGCCAAATCCTTCAGTCTCTCTCCTTTGTCTACTCAAGAAATTTTCAACCCTTTCTTCTGGTATCAATTGAAAGGCCCTCTACCTGTCCACACTATTTCAGGCATTCTAAATTCTAGTCAAATTTTCCTTCATTCTGCTTTTGCTTATGTTTTGCCTTTCTTCTTATCTATACCTTTACTCATGTTGTTATTCAGTCGTTTTTCAGTCACGTCCTACTCTTCGTGACCCCATTTGGAATTTTCTTGGCAAAAAATACTGCAGTGGTTTGCCTCTTCTTTTTCCAGCTCGTTCTACAGATGAGTAAACTGAAGCAAACAGGGTTAAGTGACTTGTCCAGGGTCACATAGCCATTAAGTATCTGAAGCTGGATTTGAATTCAGGAAGATGAGTCTTCCTGACTCCAGGCCTGATCCTCTATCCACTGCACCAACTAGCTGCCCTCTTTTTCTGATCCCTGAACTAGAGTTCCTTAACTCTTGATTCCTCATGAAGTTTCTTTCTTCCACTATTCTGGTCAGGCTCCATCTCTCCTCCATTAATGGCTTTCTTTTATCTCTTCAACCATACATAATTTTGCAAAGTGCTCTGCCTTGACTTTGCCTTTTTATTTTTCACATTCTTCCTTTTATTCGTTATTGGTGTGTGTCCCTTTTGATCCCATGAGATTCTAAACTTCCTGAGACCAGGGAAATATATACCTTCACATCCCCAGTTTTTAGCATGAGGCTTTGTATGTAGTAGGAACTTAATAAATAGGCAGTGTGAGACAGTGGAAAGAGCACAGGATTTGGAGTTAGAGGTTCTGCATTCAGATCTGATTTACTAGCTGGGTGACCTTGGGCAAGTCACTTAACCTATATGGACTTCAGTTTTTTCATCTATAGAATAAGGGTTTAGATTATATAACCTCAGAAATTCATCCTGGCCATGTTACTCCCCATCTCCTTGCCCCCCTCCCCCACTCAAATAAACTATGGTGGCTCCCTCCCTTATCACCTTCAGGATCAGATATAAAATTCTCAGTTTGGTATTCAAAGCCTTCCATCACTCCACTCCTCCCACACACCTTTCCAGTCTTCTGACACCTCATGCCTTCTCTGCAGACTCCTTGATCCAGCAATTCTGCCCTCCTTATTATTCCATGATTAAGACACTCCTGTCGGATCCCGGCATTTTCTATGACTGTCTCCCATGCTTGGAATGCTCTTCTTCCTCATCTCTACCTCCTGTCTTTCCTGGCTTCCTTCATGTCCTAGCTAAATTTCTTTCTTCTATAGGAAGCCTTTCCCAATTCTTTTCAATTCTAGTGCCTTTCCTCCATTAATTATCCCCACCCCCACCCATCTCTGTCTCTGTCTCTCTCTTTCTTTGTCTCTGTCTCTGTCTCTCGATTTCTTATACCTAGTTGCTTGCTTGTTAACTGACTGACTGATTCCACAAATATAAAGTTCACAGGGATAGGGAATTTCCTTAGGAAAGGGGTGTTTTTCTTTTACATTCGTTACATTTGTAACACACAGAATTGCTGCTGGGCACAAGAAGGTTGAGACACTTGCCCCTCTCCCTTTCTAGGGGGCCCTAGGGGCAAGCCCACACACACAAGCAGGTGCTGTTTCTGCTGGAGTGGGCACCTCTCCAACCCTACCCCTCACAGAGAATCTCAGAGAAACCCCACCTTGAGAGGGAAAAAGAAAACCGCTCCAGAAGAAAGAGTCCTTCCCTTTAAGGTCTACTGAGTGTGTGGTTCTTTCTGCTTCAGTGACCGGCCTTCTTTGATTCATCTCCCTTCCCTGAGGCTGTCATGGGGGGCCAGGGGATTATCTGACAGAGCCCAGTTGCCAAGAGAGCACGTGTCACTGGAAGGGACCTAGCTCCATCATATTCCATGGGAGGGTACGCCAGCTGGGAGTTTGGGGGTAGGATCCTTCCCCTGATTACACCCATTACACTTTCACAACTTGTTGGGGCAAAGTTTGCAGGGGCATTCAACATTAAAAATTATCTGGCATAACATGAGATGGAAAGTCATGTTCAAAGGAAATCCTTTGACCTTGTATTTTTCACATATGTACTTATCTACTTTTTCCTTGCTATGTTCAACTGAGCACAAATGCATTTCTGCTCTTAGAAGATGAGTCAATCTAGAATTAGTCATGGTGCTGGAGCAGGGTGGGCCATTTTCCTCCACAAACTTCTGAGAGTATTTTTCCTAAAGAGGATCAGATGACCTTGGAGGGAGAACAGGGATCTGCTGAGGGCAATAGAGTCTTGTGGGTCCATACAGAGATTGCTGTGGTAGCTGTCAGCTAAGCTTGGTCAGGAGGAACCATTCCTGGAACCCATCCAGTCTGTCAGGATTTCTCAGACCAGTGTCTGCACTGATAGATGCATACCATCCCAAACCTCTTTGGCTAGAACAATGAAAGCCACTTTTCCCCTCTGGTCTCTGAATCATGGGATCTCACGAGCTGCTATGGTGCTGTGGCAAGAACACTGGATTTAAAGTCCATGGACCGAGTTTCGATCCTGGTTCTGCTATTTACCACGCTTATGACTCATTTGCTGTTCTGAGAGGTAGGTTCCTCATCTGCTAAATGGGAGGAAGAGTATATGTGCATGGGGTTGGGGTGGGGGGGAGGGAGAGAGGGATGGGATTACCTGTAAGTCTCCTTATGCCTAGTCCCTAAGGCTTTGTATTCATTTTTTAAAGGGGGTGGGGTGGGGAGGCAATTGGGGTTAAGTGACTTGCCCAGGGTCATATGGCTAGTAACTGTCAAGTGTCTTCAGCTGGGTTTGAACTCAGGTCTTCCTGACTCCACTGCACCACCTAGCTGCCCCCCAGCTTTGTATTCATTTTGAAGGCCATGAGAACTGTATTTAAAATCATCAGATCATAGATTTATAATTGGAAGCGCCCTTACAGATCTAGCGATACCCTGATTTTTACAGATCAGGAAACTAATGCCTAGAAAGAGAAATGACTTGGAGTAATAATATTGCAGTGGGTAGAATATCAGGCCTAAAATAAGAAAGACTCCTCTTCCTGAGTTCAAATCCGGCCTCAGATGCTTCCTAGCTATATGACCCTGGGCAAGTCACTTAATCCTGTTTGGCTCAGTTTCCTCATCTGTAAAATGAGCTCGAGAAGGAAATAGTAAAACACTCTAGTATCTTTGCCAAGAAAACCCCAAATGGAATCACAAAGAGTCGGACACGACTGAATGACTAAACAACAAAATGAGGGTATGGCTAGTAAATGGGGGGACCAGGATTCATAGGATCATAGATTTATAGCTGGAAAGGATCTTAGAGCCATCTTAGAGTCCAACCTCCTCTTTCTTTTTTTTTAAAATTATTTTAGTTTTCGATATTCACTTCCATAAGATTTTGAGTTCTAAATTTTCTGCCCCTCTCTCCCCTCTCCCTACCCCAAGACAGTGTGCAATCTGATGTAGGCTCTACATATACGTTCATATTAAACATATTTTTACATTAGTCATGTTGTAAAGAAGAATTAGAAGCAATGAGAGGAACCACGAGAAAGAAAAAAAAGAGAGCGAGAGAGACCAAATAGTGCGCTTTGATCTATTTAAGACTCCATAGTTCTTTTTCTGGATATGGGTAGCATTTTCTGTTATCAATGTTTTGGAGTTGTCTTAGATCCTTGCATTGCTGAGAAGAGCAAAGTCTATCAAAGTTAGTCATCACACAATGTAGCTGCTACTGTGTACAGTGTTTTCCTATTTCTGTTCACTTCATTCAACATCAGTTCAAATAAGTCTTTCCAGGTATTTCTGAAGTCTGCCTGTTCATCATTTCTTATGGAACAATAGTATTCCATTACATTCATATACCACAATGTGTTCATCCTTTCCCCAATTGATTGACATCCCCTTGATTTCCAATTCTTCGCCTGCTACAAATATTTCTATACATGTAGGTCCTTTTCCCATTTTTGGGATACAGATTGAATAGTGGTATTGCTGGATCAAAGGGTATGCACAGTTCTATAGCCTTTTGAGCATAGTTCCAAACTTTTCCAGAATTCCAACCCTCTCTTTCACAGATAAGGAAACTGAGGCTCAGAGAAAAATGTTTTATCGGAGGCAGCGAGGTGACATAGTGGGTAAGAAGGCAGGGAGACAAGTTCAAACCTGATATAAATCTGTAACTCATTTACCTCTTTCTGTCTCAATTTTTTGCATCCTTAAAGTGAAGGACTTTGACTTGTATAATGGCAACCACACTGGCATACCCAGGATGGCTGCTAGCACAGGTTCTTAGATCTGCTTTACTAGGAAAGATAGCTGTTTAAGGGGTCAACAATCTTTAATTACATTCACCAGTTCAGGGGAAAAGCCAGCATTCTGAACTTCAGAGAAAATATGGGAAAAAATACACACAGAGAAATAAAGACCAACAGACAGGGCTCTACTGCCTGAATCAAAACAATATTGCTCTACACTTTACATACACCACTGGATTGAGAGAACTTTTGCCTCTGGGCAGTCGGGGAGCCAGTCTTGACCAGAGAATCACAAGGTCCTTCTCATAAGCAAGCCCCCAAAGCAAAACCTCTCCTCGGAATATATATATATATATCCTTCTCAGAGCCAGAGGGTGTCACAAGCAATGCCTAATTAGAAATTAGCAAAGGGTGTGAAAACCTTTCTACAAGCAAGCCTCCCTTAAGCAAGTTTCCTTTAATGGGTTCCACATGAGGCCTATTAATGGGCAGGGAAGATCTTCCTAACCCATTAACATTACAACTTGATGGTCTCCAAGACCCCTTCTCACTCTAAATCTAAGATCTTAAGATTCCCTTACTTGCCAGGGTCACATAGGTAGTAAGTATCAGAGGAAGGATTCAAACCTAGGTCCCTCAAAAAAATTCCTGCTACTTCATGGATGCTTCATTGGTACAGCTTCTCTATCAAACCTCATAAAGGTAAAGCCTGGCCTGGGAGAACAGAGGGGCAGGTGTGTGCTAGTCAGATTGAGTAGAAGAAGAGAGGAGAGCGGAGGGACTTTATGGGGAGAAGTGGAATTGGCTTTTTTAGCTTCCTGGTTTGCCTTCCTTCACTGAAAGGGCATTTCAGATAACTTGTCAACAGGTTAGAGTCCTCCAGAGAATATCCCCAGGCAGGTCACGGCCAAATGTCAAAAAGACCTTGTGGGCTTTACAAGGAGCTCACCCAAGTTTGACTGGGGCAAAAAGAAACCTCTCTCTTTTGTTTGAGGGGCAAATAAGGTCATCTGCATGACCTTCCCCCTGCCCAATGGGCACCCACATATTTTGTAAAGTTTAGAGAATGTACACTAAGTAGGAATTCTTCTCTTCCTGCTGCTTATTTCCAGCTCCCTGATAATACTTTGCTGTAGATATCACATATCACATCATAGATACAGAGTTAGAAGGGACCAGGGGGGTCATTGAGTCCAGCCCCCCTCATTTTTACACATGAGGAAACTGAGGCCTGGAAAGATTAGGTGACTTGACTAAAAAGTCACACAGCAAATAAATGTTGAAGTAGGATTCAAACCCGGGACTTCTAGTATAGCAATATATCAATGATTCAGAATGGAACTGCGACATAAGGTTTACATGTTACCTCTAAAGGAAAGAATAACATTAATGATAATTGCTGATATTTTATAGTTTTTTGACATTTATGAAGAAGTGTTGGGTGCGGTAACACATATCTTTAATCCCATTTACTGGAGAGCCTGAGGCTGGTAGGTTTCTTTTTTTTTTAATTTAAAAAATTTATTTATTTTATTCTGAACTTAAATAAAGCAAGCATTTCCATAACATAATAGAATAGAAAAAAAAAGATGATTGTACGTGAAACTGAAAATCTACTATGTAAAACTTGCTATTCCATTTAAATACATAATAAAGTATGATGATTGAAAATCTCTGAGAGACAGAGCTTCTGGGTAAATTATAATCAATTTTATTAGCTACATCTAGAAAGCAGACAACAAAATACCCTTGTTGTTCCACCCCATGAGCAAAGAGAGAGCCTTTTGAAAAGGGGGTGTGCCTGGGGGTAGGAATAGATTCTGATTGGTTAACAAGTAATGAGAGAATGAATATTATAATGAGAGGTGGGCTTATTCCAATAAGGGTCTTGGAACATGCAACACTGAGCATCCAGTCTTGGTCAGAGACTTATTAATATCTAGATCACCTGTCTGACGAAAGAGAGAATCCACATTTTCCCAGATGAGTCTGAGTAAACACAATGAGCAGGATTCCACCAATTTCCCTGAACTTAGAATTTCCTCATTCTCTTCGATTAGACCTTAGTCTTTCTGGCTGAGTAAGTCTTGCCCAAGATTTCCTACAGTGGTTGATTTCTGGATGAGGAAGTGGAAAAACCTTTAGTCCTAATTC
>CM053622.1:199757466-199772673 GCA_028646595.1 Phalanger gymnotis | reverse complement strand
GACCTTGAGAAGATACCTTAGACCTTAAAGACACAAGGCTCCATGGGTGGAGAGACCTGAGACATTGTCTAGGTGGAGAGAGAGACATCAGGACGCTATGAAGAAGGATGCCACTAGGGGAGGAGGGAGCGGGATGGTTCTAGGCCTTGAGGATCTCCCTACCCTGGGAGAGGAACTAGGCCATCTAGTAACTTTTTGCTTAATCTATTCTTGCTAACTATGTGCTAAACTCAGCCTTTTCCCCCCGATGAAGGAATATAAATACTATCAGGACCCTGGGAATAGCCCTTGATCACCTCTCCTAGTTACACTCTGCCCATTTGGCAGATGAGAAAACTCACTTCAGAAAGAGGATGTACCTAAGCTTCACAAAGAGCTCATTATTGTAAACTTGTTTCTTGCCAAAGAGCTCCTATCAGAGCTGAGATGCAAACTCAGATTTGACCTCAAGTCCAGGGCTCCATGGCTTTTTCCACAGTCCCATGCTGTTTCTACCAAGATTTCCTTTCCATTGGAATGCTTCTTACAGGAAAATATGGAGAAGAAATGGAGACACAGATTCCTAGTTAGGTTAGTGCCCCTTGAAAAATCCATAAAATTTTGTGGTAGGCACTCTTAAAATGTCTTTACTCATCAAATATCACCTCAACAGGATTCCTCCTGTGTTTGAAATTTTAAAAGCTCCTTTTTAAATGAGGCTACTATAAAATTCAATCAATTTAGTTGGATGGGATTTTTTCCTTTTTTGTGTTTTTCTTTTGTACAGTCACATGAATGCATTCTTGAGTGTTTTTTTTAAATAAAGAGAAGAAAAAGCATAAGACTGGTAATGCTCGAACTTCATACACTTGTGAATCCATGGGGAGCAGGACTCAGAGACCAACCATATGGGGAAATGGACTCCAAAGCTACATGCTGAATTGGCTTCTATTTGGTCGAGCCCTGCTGAACACAAATTGATGTTCTGAGAAAGCATTTGTTGACACCCCCCTCATCGGTATTCACTGGAAAACTGGCAGCAAGTGTCTTGTAAATTGTGCCTTTCTCTGAGTCAGGAAGAAAAGATATCCTGAGCCACATGCCAAATAATCATACAAAGAGACAAAACCAAATGCCAAGTTTCACTAGGGCTGGGTCAGCACAACAGGGAAAAATGGAAACCTGTTTATCAACATTTGCAAAGGCAATCAGTAAATGAGAAGATCTTTCCTGCCCATTTGAATAGGCTTTATGACAAGTTCCTTCATCAGGTGCTTTCAGGGTCCTGGGGGGAGTGGCTAAGACTGGAGCCAATGGTAGGCGCCTGAGTTCTGGTCACTCAGATAACGTTCTAGTTGATGGGATGACATCTGGTGACTATATAAAAGGAGAGAACACAGCTTGGAGATTGAGACTTAGTAGAAGCAGGAGAAGGAGAAGCGGTGGTGGCGGCAGCAGTGGAAGCGGCGGTGGCAGCGGAAGTGGTGGTGGCAGCGGCGGTAGCAGGCACTACTGAAAGCAAGACTGACCCTCGTGTAGACCGGAGAGTGCTGAGCAAGGGCTTGAGGCCAGGGGGTAATCTTCTTACTGGAGGGCCCTAGCACTGGGGGGGGAGCACCAGTATGGCTTGGCTTGCTGCCATAATATTTTTCTGTAACCTCCTGGTCACTATTGTGAGATGGGCATATTGGTTTTGGAAGGTTCTTACCAGGATATCGAATTGGGGACACTGGTCCATGGGTCTGCTGTTTTGGAGCTTGAATAAATGCTTTAACTCCTCTGCCTTCTCCTTAGAGAATTCCTTATATTCTGCGATTCTGGACCATCCAGGCATATTCGTGATTTTCTTTGAAATCATGAATTCTGCCTTATTGATATAACATTAGGGCAGACTTATTATTTTTCTTTCCACTAACTAGTAAGTAGGTAAGTAGCCTCACTGTCTTAGAATCTGTCATGCAGAAGCAGTCCCTTACTCCCACTGGGAATGGAAGCAAAGAGAACAGCTATGTAGAGAGAGGATAAATCATACATAGAGATGTGAGGCTGCAAAGCTTTTAACTCAATGAATCTTGGAGGCAGAGAAATCTATGCTGCCCCCCAGACACTTGCAGAAAATCTTGACCCTCTGATTTGTCTTGAGAAAGGAGGCAATCCAAGTTAATGGCAGTGGTTTTCAGAAAATATACTACAAAATATGTGATTAGACCAACCATCCAATGACTAATTAGTCATGACTATTAGATAGTCATTCAACTATTTAATTTTCATGTAATTCATGTACAAGGGTTTGTAGGTAGAAAGGACCCTAGAGATTATCTAAGGAAGGATTTTGTAAATAGTTTTTTTGGTCATGAATTTATTTAGCAGTGTAGTCAAGTCTATGGACTCCTCAGAATGTTTTTAAATGCACAAAATACATGGGATTACAAAGGAAGACTAATTATATTGAAATAGATTAGAGGCAGGTAGGTGGTACAGTGGGTAGAGCACCGACCTTAGAGTCAAGAGGACCTGAGTTCAAATCTAATCTCAGATACTAGCTGTGTGAACCTAGGTGAGTCACTTAACCCCATTGCTTGAGGAGGGGGAAAGATATTAAAATTTCCAAGTTTTATACTCACTAAAATCTATCCCTAGACCTCTCAGAGGTTCATAGACCCTAGATTAAGAACTCCCAACCTAGTGTACCCCTCCTCATTTTTCAGCTAAGGAAACTGAAGTCCATAGAAGTTGTGACTTCTTCAAGTCATACTGGTAGTAGTTGGAAGAATTGGAAATCAAATTTCTATATTCCGTTTCCAAATCCAGTGACCTTTTCCCTCATAAAAAAAGGAATATATTTTTGTCAGATGATTTTATGACAAGTTCCAGGAATTTAGTAGACACATGTGCCTTCCAACCTCTCTCCTAGATAATGCTTTGAAACCTTTTCACCCACATAGAACTGATCTTAATGATATAGTGAATTTACACATCCAGTTGCAGCATGTTCAATCTATCCATTTCAGACAAGACCAAAGAGAGGATTTGGAGGAACTTTATCTGATCTTACACAGTAAATTGTTCCTTTCTATTCACTGGGCTAAAAATGATTATTAAAAAGATAGGGCCATAAACAATTAACATTGCATTTAAAAAATAGAATTATATTGCTATCTTTTATTTTTATACCTTCTAGATTTATTCCTGGGTCCTTCACTCTCTCCTTCCCTTTTAGCAAAGAATTTCTCCAAAAAAAAAAAAAAAGAGAATGAGACAGAAAAAAAATTTAGCCAAAGCCATCAATACATTGGAAAAACAAACAAACCAATAATAGTTTGTTACAGTCAATGTTTTGCACCTTTGGACTACTCCCACCTCTGGAGAGTGATATAATGAGGTATTTCTTCATGTCTCTTGTCCCTTCTCCTCTCCTCTCTCTTTCTATTTACCCTTATTTAACATCTTTCCCAATTAGAATGTAAGCTTCTTGAATGTAGGGATTATCTTCCCCCTTCCCACCAATGTATTTTTATTTTTTTCCTGAAATATTTCATAGTTACATGTAAAAAAAGTTAACATCTGCTTTTTTTAAACTTTGAGTTCTGGGGCAGCTAGTTGGCCCAGTGAGTAGAGCACTGGCCCTGGAGACAGGAGGATCTGAGTTCAAATCCAGCCTCAGACACTTGACACGCTTACTAGCTGTGTGTCCTTGGGCAAGTCACTTAACCCCAATTACCCTTCCTTCCCCCCTCAAAAATAAAAACTTTTGAGTTTTAAATTCTTTCTCTCTAACCCTGTCCTCCCCTGCCCCATCTTTGAGAAAGTACACAATTTGATACACATTATATATGTGAAGTTATTTGAATCATTTTTCTATATTAGCCATGGTGTAAAAGAAAATGCAGACCAAAAAAAAAAACCAAGAAAAATAAAGTTAAAAACAAAGTATGCTTCGATCTACATTCAGCCTGCACCAGTTCTTTGTATGTGGATGGCATTTTTCATCATAAATCCTTAGGAACTGTCTTGGATCATTTTATTGATCAGTATAGCTAATTCAGAGGTAGGGAACCTGCAACCTCGAAGCCACATATGGCTAGGTCCTTAGGTACAGCCTTTTGACTGAATCCAAGTTTTAGAGAACAAATCTTTTTATTAAGGGGATTCATTCTGTGAAGTTTGGATTCAGTCAAAGGGCCGCAGTTGAGGATCTAGAGGAACACGTGTGGCCTCAAGGCTGCAGGTTCCCCTATCCCTGTACATCATTCACAGTTGATCATTGTGCAATATTGCTTTTACTGTGTAAAATGTTCTCCAGGTTCTACTCATTTCACTTTGCATCAGTTCGTATAAGTCTTTGCAGGTTTTTCTGAAACCATCCTGCTTGTCATTTCTTAAAGCACAATAATATTCCATTATAATTATATATCACAACTTGTTCAGCCATTCCCCAATTGATGGACATCCTTTTAATTTCCAATTCTTTGCCACTACAAAAAAGAGCTGCTATAATTTTTTTTCACATATAGGTCCTTCCTCCCTCTCTCTTTTTGGGATACAGATATAGCAGAGGTATTGCTACATCAAAGGGTATGCACAGTTTTATAGCCCTTTGGCATAGTTCCAAATTGCTTTCCAGAATGGTTGGACCAGTTCACAACTCCACCAACAGTGCATTAGTGTCCCAATATTCCCAACTGTCTCTCAACATTTGTCATTTTCCTTTTCTCTTATATTAGCCAATCTGATAAGTGTGAGGTGGTACCTCAGAGTTGTTTGAATTTGCATTTCTCTTATCAATAGTGATTTAGAGCATTTTTTCATTTGACTACAGATAGCTTTGATTTCTTTGCCTGAAAATTGCTTGTTCATATCCTTTGGCCATTTATCAATTGGGGAATGACTTGTATACTTATAAAGTTGACTCAGTTATCTATATATTTAATGTCACCCTTTATGTCTAAATCACATACCCATTTTGACCTTATCTTGCAATATGGTGTTAGATGTTGGTATATATCTAGTTTCTTCCAAATTGCTTTCCAGTTTTCCCAGCAAAGTTTGTCAAATTGTGAGTTCTTATCCCAAAAGTTTGGGTGTTTGGTTTTATCAAACACTAGATTAGTATGGCCATTTACTACTGTGTATTGTGTACTTTATCTGTTCTACTGATCTACCACTCTATTTCTTAGCCAGTACCAGATTGTTTTGCTGATTACCATTTTGTAATATATTTTGAAATCTGGAACTGCTGGGCCACCTTCACATTTTTTTTCATCAATTCCCTTGATATTCGTCACCTTTTTTTTCTTTCAGATGAATTATGTTCCTATTTTTTCTAGCTCTATAAAATAATTTTTGTCATTTTGATTAGTGTGGCACTTAAAAAGTAAACTAATTTGGGTAGAATAGTCATTTTTATAATATTGCTTGGCCTACCCATGAGCAATTGACATTTTTCCAGTTGTTTAGATCTGACTTTATTTGTATGAAAAGTATTTTGTAATTGTATTCATATAGTTCCTGGATTTGTCTTGGTAGGTAGATTCCCAAGTACTTTAGATTGTCTAAAGTTATTTTAAATGGAATTTATTTTTCCATTTCTCACTGCTGGACTTTGCTGGTAATATACAGAAATGTTGATGATTTATGTAGGTTTATTTTGTATCCTGCAACTTTGCTAAAGTTATTAATTATTTCAAGTAGTTTTTTGGTTGATTCTCTATGCTTCTCTAAGTTTGACATCATATCATCTGCAAAGAGTGGTAGTTTTGTTTCCTCGTTGCCTATTATAATTCCTTCAATTTCTTTTTCTTCTCTTATTGCTATAGCTAACATTTTTAGTACAATATTGAATAATAGAGGAGATAATGGGCATTCTTGCTTCACCTCTGATCCTATTGGGAATGCTGCTAGCTTATCCCTGTTCCAGATAATGCTTGCTGATTGTTTTAGATAGCTATTACTTATCATTTTAAGGAAAGCTCTATTTATTCCTGTTGTCTCTAGTGTTTTTAATAGGAATGGGTGCTGTATTTTGTCAAAATATTTTTCTGCATGTATTGAGATAAGCATATGATTTCTGTTGGTTTTCTTATTAATGTGGTCAATTATGTTGATATTTTTCCTATTATTGAACCAGCTCTGAATTCTTGGTATAAATCCTTCCTTGTCATAGTGTATGATCCTTGTGATATATTGCTGTAATCTCCTTGCTAGTGTTTTATTTAATTTTTTTGCATCAATATCCATTAGAGAAATTAGTCTATAGTTCTCTCTTTCTCTTTTAATGCTTCCTGGTTCATATATCAGCACCATATTTGTGTCATAAAAGGAATTTTGTTAGGACTCCTTCTTTGCCTATTTTCCCAAATAGTCTATATAGTATTGGAATTAATTGTTCTTTAAATGTTTGATAGAATTCACTTGCAAATCTGTCTGGTTCTAGGGATTTTTTTCTTAGAGAGTTCATTGATAGCTTGTTCAATTTCTTTTTTTAAGATGGGGTTATTTAAGTATTCTGTTTCCTCTTCTGTTAATCTGAGCAATTTATATTTTTGTACATGTTCATCTATTTCATTTAGAATGTCAATTTTGCTAGCATGTAGTTGGGCAAAATAACTTTTAATAATTGCTTTAATTTTCTCTTCATTGGTGGTGAATTCACCCTTTTTATTTTTAATAGTGGTAATTTAGTTTTCTTTTTTTTTTAAATCTCCCAACAACAACTTTAAAGACTATAACTAATTTAGCTCTGCCTAAAAGGTTTGGGGGAAGAGTCCCTGTTTCTTTTTCTTTTCTTTTCTTTCTTTGTTTCTTTCTCTTTTTTGAGGCATTTGGAGTTAAGTGACTTGCCTGGGGTCACACAGTTAGCAAGTGTCTGCGACCACATTTGAACTAAGGTCCTTCACACTCCAGGCTCTGTCTACTGTGCCACCTGAAGAATTCCCATTTCACTAACCAAACTATTGGAGCTCCAATATATCTTCCTTCTCAATTTAATTCAAAAAATATGTATTAAGCCTACCAGGTACAAGGTACTATACTGGCAGATAGGGGTACACAAACATTCTCTCAAAGAACTTAAAATAGGAGACTAAGGCAGGAATGGACATAAGGGGGGGGGTAAGGTGGTCTCATGAATATCATGTTGGACTTGGGTTTAGAGAGACCCAGCTTCAAATCCCACTTCTGCCACTTAGACATGTACCATAGAGGCCACTTAAATTATTATAGCTTTAGTTTCTCTTTCTGTAAAATGAGGACAATAACGTCTTGCAATACCTACTTCCCAAGAGTCAAATGAGATATATGTGATGTACTTTTCAAACAACATGATGTAGTAGATTTGGGAATCATTTGCAGAGAGGTGATAATGGAAACTACAGGAATTGAGGAAAACGTCAAGATTGTAGAGAAGGAAGAAAGCTAAGGACAGAATCATAGGGCACACTCACATTTAGAAGCAAGAGAGGATTAGCAACAGGTCCCAGTGGAAAGAGGGAGAAGGACCTGGCTTTAAATCCTGCTTATTCACTTACTGTCTATGTGACATTGGGGGTAACCTTTCTGGGCTGAGTTCCTCATCTGTAGAAATGAGGGGAATTGACCTCAGTAATCTCTGTGGCCCCTTCCATTTCCGAATCTGTGCTACTAAGAGGTGACTTCAATCTTCTCCCACTCCTACCATTGCTCCAAGCATCTCCTCTACTCTTCTTAGAAACAAACCTTCTATTTCCCAACCAACCATAATAGTAGCACTTGGAGAATACATAAACAAGGGCTGAGGGCCAAGCACTTTTAGAGCATAATTTATCCTCAAATGCTTGCAAGCACAAATTACAGATTATGGCAATTAAACCAATGGTCCTCAAACTTTTCTTGGGCATTCCATGCAAACTTTCCAACAGCCAAAAGGGAGAAAAAGTTTTGTAGATTTTGCAGGATTCCTGGTTTTTGTACATGTCCTATTGGCCTAATTTCAAATGCTTTCCTGGAGGCTTTTGAGTGAATGGAAGATGAATGGGTGAATTTAGGTTTGGAGGTAGAGTGGAAGTAATAGACCTGGACAAAGTTAAATTGTCCTAGGTATGCACCACAGAACCTTGGCTCTCAACAGCCCCAGGTAGATGTTGTGGGAATGGGAGGGTCAAGCTGTCCCCATTCTACTACCATTCTGACTTACAAGTAGGGAATGTTGCTTTCATTTTGGAAACCTGGAAAAAGGGTTGCCCAACCAGCAAGAGAAAGGGAAAGGTGAATGAAACATGTATCTAAGTGATGGAGACAGAGAAATGCACGGTGATATAGTGCTAGATTTAAATTTCCTGGGTCACAGTTTTTTTCATCTGTAAAATGAGGGGGTTTGCCTAAAAAAGAGGTTTTAAACTTTTTTTGTGAAATGGACTGCTTTGCCAATCTGGTAAAACCTATGTACTCTGTTTTGGAATAATTATTTTAAATGTAAAAAACAAAATACATGACATCTTAAAGGAAATTAATTTTATTAGAAAAATATTTTTCCTGTTTAAATTCATGTACCTCTCCAAATTCTACTCACAGGACTCCTTGTGGAGGAAAGGGGTTATGGACCCCAGGTTAAAAATCCCTGGCCTAAAGAATCTGTTAAGATATCTGAACCTCTGATCCTGTGACCAGGTGGAAGAATGTCACTGATAACACAGTGCTTGGAAGCCTCCTTTCTAGACCTGAGCCCCAGTTCTGTCTTCCAGTCTCTTGATTTTGTAAGGGTGACTCCTCTTCAGAGTTGACTGAACAATATCCCATGATTCCAGACCCAGGATGGGCCCACAAGGATCAGTAAGTCCTTGCTGCTCCCTTCCTCTTTCCTGGAAAAAAGCAGATAACTCCAATGCCCCCAGGCATAGTATCTTAGATGTAGTCTAGTCTAGAATTTGGCCAGCTATGTGGCACAATGGATGAAGTGCTAGGCCTGGAATCAGGAAGCCCTAAGTTCAAATCCAGCCTCAGGCACTTACTAGCTATGTGACCCTGGGCAAGTCACTTACCTCTGTTTGCCTAGGATTTCTCATCTGTAAAATGAGCTGAAGAAGGAAATGGCAAACCACTCCAATATGCTTGCCAAGAAAACCCCAAAAATGGGGTTATGAAGAACCAGACACAACTAGAACAACAAAGTCTAGACCCTGCCCACAGCCTGGTCTTTACCCCTCAAGGTAGGGCCAGCTTACTGGGCAAGTAGGACCAAAGACAAGACACAATGAAAGCGACATGGAAAATAGAAGGAATGCCAGCCAAATATAACTGAGGCTAACAAGCAAGTCACCATGGAAACATCATTTTAGAGAGACTGTCCATCCCTCTGGAGTCTTTCCATCACCGTTCCAGCCATTTCGATTCCTATTTTTGAGAATCACTCTTCTATACCATTGAAAGTCATATAAAAGGAGCATATTAACAGACTTCCTTTCAGGAAGCCAGCATCAAAGGCAGCCCATACCAAGCATATTGGACATCTCTCTGTGTTTTCAGCAGCATCTATTAAAGCTGTCATCTTTATCTTCACTTCAAGGGTTTTTCTGAGCTGAAGGCGAGCCAACTTGGACTTCAAATGATCCTGCCTGCCCTGCGTTTTTCAGATCCCTAATGCTATTTAGGGAGTCTTAAATACTAATAGCAAAGTCATTCATTAGCTTAGCTGCCACTCAGTTCCCATGGTTTTCATGTCCTAATGTAGGTTTTTTGTGCCCGGAGATTTGTTTGAGAGAATTGAGGAAATGAAATAAACAGATACATAGCAATACAATGCAGTGGTTCTTTCCTGTAAGAGTTGGCAGGAACTAGGAAGATTTTTTTTTTCTGTTGAAGCTCTAGGCCAGACAAAAAAAAATTAAAAAAAAAAACCCAAAAAACTGTGCTACTTAAATCTAGCCAAGTCAGCCATCAATCAAGAAGAAACGACTGTTCTTTCTCCTTTAGAGTTCTACATTGTCATTTTCTCCTGCATTCCTTTGAGGTTATGCCTTGAGGGCATAACAGACTCCACTTTTGTTTTCAAAGCCTCTCTATGTGTCAAAAGTCTCTGGAGTGTAGGAAGAAAGCACCATTGACACACAGAAAAGCCCCTTATCCTGAAGCTAAGTGATCATCGTGTCAGCACACTGCTTACTAATGGAACTAAACAGTGATGGAAGAGAAGGGTCGACTTCACCACCAAAGGACTGGACAGGTCCCTGCCACACCAACTCACGTGTCAAAGTCACATATTAGGGAATCAGCAATACACAGGGATGCTCCCTTTTGCAGAGCATCAAACTCTAGCATAAGCTGCTCTCTTTTACTTTGCATGCCACCTTTGAACTCTCATAACCCTGTCTATCAATCAACCTGTATTTATTTATTCAATGCGTATTGTGAGCGTAGTGCTATGCGAAGCGCTGGAGATACAATCACAAAAATGCAACAATGCCTGTCCTCAGTGTGCTTACTTTCCACAGGGAAGAACAACAGGTACCTACATAAGGAAGTTGAACATATATATCCAAAGTAAATGCAAAGTAATTTGGAGGAAGGAAGGAAGGAAGGAAGGTACTAACAGCTGTGAAACTTTAACCCTGGAAGAAAGCTCAAGGGATTCTAAGAGGGGTGGAGGAGGAAGGACACAGGAGGCAGCCTGGGGAAAAGATTCAGAGACAGGAGATGGACTATCATTTATAAAGGGTCTCATGGCTGGACAATAGAATACATGAAGAGTGTAATGTATACCAATAATGGAAAGATAAGCTGCAGCAGGATGGTGAGGAATTTTAAATGCTAAATGGAGGAATTTGTATTTAACCCTAGAGGCAATGGGGATCCTCAGAAAATTAGTTGCCTAAAGCTATAGTATCTTAGAGGTAGTGATGTTGAATGACTTGCCCAGGGTCACACTGTAAGTCTGTGTGAGAGACAGAAATGGACCCATGGAATGGGAAACCACCGAAGTGCTCTATGCCTCCCTCCACAATGCCCTGTTGTCTCTTTCCTCATGGAGTTTTCATATCCTGTTTCTTGGTGTTCTTTTTAATCTATGAATGTCTATTTCTCCTCGTTAGACTGCTAACTTCTGGAAAGCTGAGCCTCAAGGGGTCTTTGTGAGCTTCCGATCTACCCGAGCACACATCGAATTCAGTTTTGTTCAACGAATTTCTTAAGTTTAGTTTTCAGGGAGGAAATGTCATTTAGCAAATAATATAAAGGAAAAGCATGTGATTCAACATTGCCAGTTTTAGTCAAACCAGGCAGCTGTCATTTGTTTACTAGGCCCTTCCCTCTTTTAATTGTTTTCTATTTATCCTGAATATACCTTGTTGGTACATAGTTGTTTGCTTGTTGTGTCCATCATTAGATCGTGAGTTCCTTGAGGTCAGAGACTATCCTTTCCTTTTTTATTTTTATTTTTTTTGTATTCCTAGCACTTAGCACAATGCCTGGCACACAGTAGTCACTTAATACCTGCTTATTAACTGACTGCTTACTATCTTTAGTCTTCCTTTTTTTCTTTTCCCCCTTTAGAATAAATGTTGCCTTTGATGATTTGCTGTAAGAGTTTAGGTCCTGAACCACAATCATGAGCGTCTCAAAAAAGTTTTCTTGGTTTCCAAGAGAGAAAAACAAAATTCCATCTGGAAATGTTAAATGCATTTTTGAAGAAGACAAATATATAATTCACGATGCTTCTATCATTGTTAGGACAAGCACCAGAAGGAGCTTGTTGGATCTTTTCTTGACCTTCCCTTGCTTGATACCACAAATGAGGACCTGTTATTCCTAGCCAGCATGGGTGGCACTGCAAACTTTTGCACCTTATATAGGGACATATCATCAATGCCAGGATGAAGTCCCCATAAGAGAGAGAGAGGAAGACCCAAGACAAAGCCTGGGCACACTCCACAAAGATAAACTTTTATTTGTAGTGACAAGTCAAAGCCATTAATTCACTTTAAGCCATGATTAATTAGATTAAATAATACCAAAATGTAACACAAGGGAAAAGAAAACAACACTGAAATATATATAGTGTAGATAGTGCTTTTAAATTTTTTTTAAATTTCACTTGCATCAAGCTCTTGCCTCTCATTTCCCTGGCTCTATTCCCAAGGGGAGGAATTAGCCTGGTGGATTCCCAACACCTGTAATCCTGAGGACTTCCTACTACCAACCAATCAGCTTTTGAGAATGTTCCTAAGGGCTCAAGCAACCTGACTTGGTATCAGTTTCCGGTTGCAACAACTTGCTTTGCTAATAACCACCTGCCCCATAATCTCCAAATTGGCCAACTCCTCTCTCACCATTCCCTCCTCACCTTGGAACTCTCATGCAGCTGAACTACTACTAATCTGTCTGTCATATAGGTCAGATAGTGCTCTATTTCACTTCTCTCCTGGAAGAGTGATAGAGAAGATGGACAGAGTCAGGAAGAAATGAAGGGGTTGGGCTGAAAGATCTTCAGTTCTAAATCCGTGATCTTATCAACCCATTTTTTTAAATTTAGATTTTATAACTTAATGATTAAAAACATGAACATTTAAGCATAAAAGAACAAAAAGAGGGTATATTTTTTATAAATTGGATTAAAAATCCTTACATGAATAGATTTGTATTTATATGTTACATAAAGGTTTTTAAAAACTATAGAACACATTTAACGCAATAGCAACAAAATTGCCTTGTTTGTTTCTCCTTCTGAATTTTTTTGTTTTCTTCTGTGTAGGGTTTAGATGTTTTACTAATGTTCTCTTTTTCTTGTATCTCAATTGATAGCTACTAATTTAGTCCCTTTCCCCTAAATAACAAATAAGTATAGTCAAGCAAAACATACTGTCTCGTTATGTACCTCTGATCTCTCACCTTCCTGCCAAGAGTTGGGCGACACCCAATCTAATCTTGAACTCTTGTCACTGTGAAGACATGCTTGACGTTTGCGATCTGCCCAGATGTTGTTCTTGTTTCTTCTGGATTGGCCCTTCCTCTTTGGTGTGAATTCCTCAGGTTGTTTTGACCAGGTCGCTTGAACCCAACCGGGCCTTTAAAGACTTATTCTAATTACAATCCACTGCTCCCTTTCTGCTTGTTGGCTGTAAAGAGAATATATGCTTAATGAGGTCATCTTAGTTAATGAGTCCTCTAATTTCTCAGAATAGCTTGTAATATCTGCACTTTAACCCATTCTTTTGAACAAAGCATATCCCTCTCTTTAAAAAAAAAACCTGGGCCTTCAAAATCCACTTGTAACTTTAGGTTAATATTAATAGGATCACAGAATGCTGATACAATGAAGAAGAGTTATGTTTGGGATGATGGTGGCTTACATATGAGAAGTGACTTAAAAGACTTCATGACTGGGCAGTCACATAATGAGAATGAGGTATAACAACAGACAGACAATCCGAGTGTTTCCCTGGTAACCATGAAATACTAAAAGAGGAAGAAATCCAGCACATTGGGGAGATACTATATATCTGATTTATGGAAGGGAGTGAACACGAATTGAATAGGATAGGAAGGTGTGCACAATTTGCCATCTGTATCACAAAGTTATTTGGTAGAATAGAGTGTCCAAATGGATGAAATTTTGAGTCCATTGACATCGAGAACCATAATCTGTTGAAAACTAGTAAAGCTGTTGGTCATGAATGCCATTAGATAATTTCTTCCTTAGAGTATTATAAACTCCATTCTCCTCTTTTTGAAATATTTTGAATTAGCCTTCCTCCTAAAGATGACCTCCCTTCTGTGGTGGTCTTTAAGGGAATACTTCCCTTCCTCTGGTACAATTCTTCACCCTGTCATCGTCCTTGTATTCTTCTGAGATTTTCTCTTTTGTTGTTGAGATATTTACTCTTTGAGAGTAAACTCTTTGAGATAAAGCTGGTGAATTATCTGTAAGTTATGTTTTTAAAGGGCTAGCTGTGCAAAGCCAATAATTAATTGATTAAAAGAGAAACACATTTCCTGACAATTCTATCTCTTCCTTCTAGCTTTGACATACTATGATTCTGTGGTGTTTAAAAATATTTAGAGATCATTGACATTCTTAAAATAAATCTATCCATCCAGGGTCAGAATATCTCCTTAACGTACATGGGGCTGATGGGAGAAGCATTCTAATGTTTCACATCTCACCTTAGACAAAGTCAGGATGGTGTATGGTTCCTGCTGACAGATTATAATTGAAATCTATTATGCTCTCCAAATATCCATCTATTTTGCTGAAACAGTACTGAGGCATGTATAGCTTGATTGATTTATTATTAGCTCAATCTTTAGTCTTCCAGGAGCAGGGAATAGCTGTCACACTCAGCTGGAGTTGTGGTCATATTGAGTGATTCATAGAGTAGGTCTGGAGACAGAAGTCACAAGGTCCTACTACCAGTCCTGCTGATTGATCTATTTTGCCTCCAGCTTTGCCTGCACCCTCTTCTTTTGTTGTGTCATTCTCAGTCCCTAATGTCATCATTTAACTACCCAACAAAAACTAAGATGCTCCTAATTTAAAAAAAAACAAAAATAAGAAAAAATGATAGTAGTTGTCTATCTGTCTTTTCCAGGTAGTGTTGCGACATGAAGTTATCGGTTTGTCAAATGCCAGGTGGAACTGCCCTTGTACCTCAGAGAAAATTCTGAAAATCATGGGCTCTAGCCAAGTGTAGTGCTAGGAGAGAAGTCTCTCAATTCAGGGAGAAAAAAATGTCCACACACCTCATTTTTTTCTTTCAAAGTGGAAAATTGGGCATTATTTTTAGTGTTTATTTTTATTTCTTAAAAAAAGTAAAAGGAAATTTTTTCTTAATAATAATGGTAAATAATGTCATAGAGTGCCATATTATGGTTAAGAATGGCAGATTTAAATGAACAGATCTCTAAAGAATTGTAAATTGTTAAGAAAAACACAAGAAAGAATATTCCAAATAACTAATAGTAAGAGAAATATAAATCAAAATAACCCTAAAGTTTCACCTCACATCCAGCAATTGGTAAAGTTGGCAAAAGATGAGAATGGTCAATGTTGGAGAAGGTATGGAAATATAGGTATGTTAGAGTACTAATGGGGCTGTGAATTTGTGCAACCATTTTGAAAATTTACCAAAACATTCATACCCTTTGACCCAGAGATCCTGCCACTAGCAGGAGATTACTGATAATAAGAGAGACCCCATATGCACACCAAAATATTAAAGCAGCACTTTTGGTTGTAGCAAAGAATTGGAAATAAAGAACTGA
>CM053622.1:199721158-199756966 GCA_028646595.1 Phalanger gymnotis | reverse complement strand
TTTTTTTTTCATGCAAGTAGAAAATAAGATGCACAGGCAATGGGGCATAGAGATTTATCTTGCCCTACAAGAAAGGAAGAGAAAGGGGGATGGGAGGGGAATGGGGTGACGGAGGGGAGGGCAGACTGGGGAACAGGGCAACCAGAGTGTATGCCATCTTGGAGTGGGGGGGGGAGGAAATGGGGAGAAAATTTGTAATTCAAACGCCTGTGAAAATCAATGATGAAAACCAAACATATTAAAAATAAACAATAAAAAATAAAGAAAATGGTCATTGGAGAGGGGCCAAGATGGTAGAATAGACAGAAGTAGTGCCTCTCAGCCCTCCTCCATTACTACACCACTCAACCCCAACCAACACACACCTCCCTCCCCTTGGCAACTGGTCATTATGGTGCCTTATCAGTGAAGGAGGAGGGACCTCAGAATTAATCACCAGGATATGTGAAGGGCTTTTACTCCTCCCCTACCCTGCACTTTCCCCCTCCCAGGAAAAGTGTCACTCCTGGCACAGATTCTCAGAGAAGGGGGTGGAGGGACTCTGTAGTGAAGGAAGGACCCTCCACTTACTCTGATCTCCCAAGGAAGGAGGAATCCAGACACAGGAAAAACCTCTGCAGTCAAGCAGTGGACCTCAACTCTGTCTAGTTGTCAGAGGAATGGGGACCTACGGACTCACTTTGCTCTTGAGATAAAGGAAAGACCCCAGAGCTCCCAGCAAGGTCAATCTGAGATTGGTCCCCGAGTCAGGAGCAGAGTATCTGTGCTAAAAATGAATAAACAAAAAAACAACTATTATGATTCCAGGGATGCTCAAGAAACAGATGAGAATAACTCAAAAACACCTACAAGCAAAACCACAAAAAACCCCAAACAAACAGATTTGCCACATCAGTTAGAATGCCTAGAGTAAATGATGTAAGAGTTTTAAAAAGAGTTAGAAATGACATTTTAAATGAAATAATAATAGAGAAAAGAGTTAGAAAAGAAATTAGAGATATAGAGAAGACTTAGAAAGAGAATTAATAGCTTAAAATAAGTACACAACCTTACCGAAGTAACAGACACCCTAAAATCAGAATAAATGAAATAGAAGTTAATTCTAGGAGACAACAAGAAATGTTAAAAAAAAAAAAGTCAAAAAACTGAAAAAAATATGGAAGAAAGTTTAGGGTATCACATATTAAAAAGCAACTGACCTAAAACAAATCAAGGAGGGATAACTTAAGAATCACTGGACTACTTGAAATCTAGAAACAAAAAAAGAGCTTGAAGAACATATTTCAAAAAGTCATGAAAGGACATTTTCCAGGCATATTAAAACAAAAGGGAAAAGTTAAAATAGAAAGAATATATCAGCCGCGTCTTGCAAGAAACTTCAATATGAATATTTTCATCTGAACTGGTCAAAAGAGGGCAGAACACACATACAAATACATATAAACAAAGAATTTGGTGTAGAAATATAGTCAATTCAACAGTAAAATGGGGGAACAGGAAGAGGGGGAAAGGAGGAATAAGAGGGTGACATAGAATCAGAGAGAACTTAGATGAGCAAGATGATGCTTAAGCTTGAAGAGCAGATTAAAGAAATTTTCAAAGGTAACAATCTGTAATAAAGAGAGTATGAACAAAGAGAGGAAAAAGTATAAGAGATTAGGATAGAAGGAAATACACAATTATAATAACTGAATATCAATAGGATGAATTCGCCCATAAAATGGAAAAGTATAGTAGAACAGATTAGAAAGTATTATTGAGCAATCTGCTCTTTGAAACTCACTTGAGAACTAAGACTCTCAAAGAGTAAAATAAGGGGTTAGAGAAAACTCTATTATGCCCCAACTAAACTCAAAAAAGCTGGTGAAGCTAGTACGATTTCAGACAAAGCAATGACAAAAATGAACTTAATTAAAAGAGTTGAACAGGGAAACTACAATTTGCTGAAAATTAAGTAGGTAATCAATTAACATTTAACATATATGACATAGATGAAATGTACTTAACATATATGTGCTGAACATAAAACCAAATACTTAGAGGAAAAGCAAAATGAGTTACAGAAAGAAAAAGACACTGAAACTACAATAGTGGGGAAACTTGATACATCCTTCTCATAGCTACACAATTCTAACCAAAAAAATAAAGGACCTGAACGGAATTTTAGAAAAGTTAGAAATGATAGATCTTTGGTGATTTTTTTTCAATGGTCATAGAAGGGAGTTTATATATTTCTTACCTGTACATGTTATTCTTACAAAAATTGACCAAAAATTATAGAAATAATAGATAATTTATTAAAGATAATGACAACAATGAGAAAACATAGATATAGTCAAAACAGTCCTTAGAGGAAAATTTATTACACTAAACACTTTCATCAACAAAAGAGAGGGAAAGAGATCAACAAATTGGGCCTGCAACTAAAAACACTGGGAAAACAAGTTGAAGAAATGAATGTGAACTTCCAATAAAATGTACACATAGGCACACATTTTTCTGGAAGTTTAGTGTTTATGTGTGTATGCACATATATTTATGTACATATATACATATACATACATAGTTTAGTGTATATACATACATACATATGTGTGTATATATACATGTATATATGTATACACACAGCCCCCATATGCATAGATGTGTGTGTGTACACACGTGTGCACGCGTGCATTCCTAATGGAATACAGTGACTTGGTTCCCAGCTCAGCTACTTACCTTATGGTTATGATTCCTAAGGAATGTGTTCCAGAACAGAAAACATTACCATCTTATGCATTAAAGTACAGAAACCATTGTTTATGCCTTTCCCCAAGAGTTTCAGCAATTTCCGTTATTTCCTGTGGGAATTGAAAAGTCCTTTACAAATAATCTAATTCAGGGTACCTTTTATATCTTATCTACCATCAATTCTGAATGGATAGGCTTCTATCAAGGGAGGAATCTTTATTTTAAATGGCTTTCTCTGGAAGCCAACGATAGTCATCATTGGGCATGTACTCCTATTCAGAATAACTATGACTAGAAAGAGATGAATGTTTCATAATTTCCACTCCAGCTTCTGAATCATTTTTATTTATGAATCTGAATTTTATGTCTTAAAATATGTGATTAGTAAGGCTTGCTGAATATCCTACCTCTGTCAATTAAAGTGCAGTGTCAGATTTTGTATAATTTAAGTTACTGCGTGTAATAATCGTATCTAGGTGTGATGAAGAGGTGGCTGCCCCCATTGTATCATAGGTGTAGCCCTTTTGCTGCTGACACAGATACCTCTTCATGTGATACCAAGGCGAATTTGAGGACCTGACTGTAGACAGAACAATAGCAGGACAGATAATCTGGGGCCAGACACAGCTGCAGTGAAAGGCTATATGAAAGACAAGTGAGGACTGAAAAAATTAGTATGAATATTTATCATGTCAATGTAGACGCTTTCTCAAACAGAGCACATCACACCTTATCCAGACCTTCTTAGCTTGTATAAATCTAGCATATATCCACAGCCCAAAATGCTAGAGACCTTCCTCTGGGGCTCTTGACATCATCAGTAACAGTGAAACACAAGGACTGTCCACTGGTTATTCTTCATTTTCATTCCATAATGTTTCCAATGTACATTGCTGACTATATCTTAAAAGCCAATCCTGATGTGCCGTTCCTTCTTGGTAATATGCCACAGCAAATTTACACCTATCGTGTATCTCTCTATTGTCCTTTGAGCGAAATTTCTTCAAAAATTCTGGAGTGTGAAGAAGTATGGGTGAATATGAATATGTCTAATATGAAAGGAAGGAGAGAAATAGGAAGAGAGAGAGAAGAGAGAGGACAGAGGAGAGAGAGAGAGAAATAGGAAGCCAGTTGGAGAGGAGGCAAAGTCAAGTGAAAGTTTTTTCAAGGTAAAGTGAATAAGAAGAAGCCAGTTGCAAGAGAGAGAATGAAGATGTTGGGGAGTAGAATTGTTTCTCACAAAATTTCTTTTTGCTTAACTTATTTTACTTATACGCAAAGTAGCTTTGAGGGGCACAAGAGAGTTTTCTTGTTGCACTTTCTTTCAACTTTGGAGTCACGGTGTCATGCTTAGTGCTTTGAATGACACTTATTGCCTCCCTCATACACGTACGGTCCAAAAGAGAAACCTATAATTCAAGTGTCCAATACTGAACAGAATCTGCTTCTGTTTGATTGCCTTTTGTCATAGTTTACAGTTTACAGAAATAATCCATGAAGGGGAAAGGAGGAAAAGGGAGAGGTACAAGTGTTCATACTCTAGCTTTCAATCTCTACTTCACACTTGGTCTCAGGGCGCTCTCAATATTCTTAGGCCAAGTGCCAAATTCTCCCAAATCCTGACAATGACTCACTCTTTAATCTCACTTGAACCCCACAATTGCTGTCTCTTTCTACGACTAATCACAACTCTTAGACTCATTACTCAAACCACCAGTCTGGATCTAACAGCTCTGAGTTGAATTCCTGATCACCCTAAATACTTTATTCAGAATTGTAGATAGTTGTTTCCCAGAGAGTGAGAGACAGAGAGAAAATGCTTTGCTTCAGGGCATAACAATTTCCTTTTCCTCCTTCATCACCACAATCTCAAACCTCTGACACAAAATGCAGCCAGGTGATACAATGGATAGAGCATTCAGATCTAGCAAAGGGAAAACCTGAGTTCAAATCCAGATTTAGACATTTACTAGCTGGTTGACTATGGACAAGTTACTTAACCTCTGTCTCAATTTCCTTATCTGGAAAATGGGGGGTTAATAATGATACCTTCATCACAGTGTTGTTGTGAGGATCAAGTGAAATAATAAATATAAAGCACTTAGCTCAGAGCCTGGCACATAGTAAATGCTACATTAATGTTAACTATTATCATTAACTGTTATTAAATTGCTACTTTCAGGCTATTCCTTTGTGGTAATTCAATTTTTTCCTTTATTTCTTCCCTATTTCTGTTGAGGGCACAGTCATTCTTCCAGTCACCCAGGGACACAACCTAGGATTCACCTTTGACCCTCGTTTCTTCCTGAACACTCATATCTAATCAGTTGCCAAGTCATTCTCTCACAGTATTTTCTACATTCATCCTTTTCTCTCTACCCATGCAAGCGTCAACATAACTTCTTGTAATGGTCTCCTCCCTGGCCTTCCTGATTCCTGTCATTTTCATCTTTAATCTGTCCTTAACCCAGCCATCAAACCGATGTTCCTGAAACATGGAGCTGACAATGTTGCTTTCCTACTCAAAAATATTCAATGCCTTCCTAGTGCCTCTAGGATAAAAGACAAAATTCTCTACTTGGCTTTTAAAGCTGTGCACATGGCTGTTGGTAGCAAACTGGTAATCAGGGAAAGTAGAGTGCAAGTTCCCTTCATAATAGCCCTTAATTGGAAACTATAAGGGGGTGTCCTTCCTTTGGGGAATGGCTCAACAAATTATGGTACATAAACGTAATGGAATATCATTCTGCCAGAAGCAATGACAAAATTGACAGTTTCGGGGGAAACTGGGAAGACCTCTACGGATTTATGCAGAGCGAACAGAAGTAGGAGAACAATTTATTCAAAGATGACAATGTTATAGAGAAAAATAACTTTGTGAGCCTTTACAACTCTTATCAAGGCAATGCTAAACCATGGGTCCAGGAGACGAAAAGTAAAACACTCCACTTACTTTCTGCCAGCATGCTAATGAACTTAAAATGCATTTTGGGTTATGGCCAATGTGGGACTTTATTTTGCTGAATTATGTATATTTATGATAAGGATTTCCTTCTTTTTTATTTTTAGTTGTTATTGAATGGGAGTGCCCTGGAAGAAACATAATTTTTGTAAAAATATTTTTAAAAGTAAAGTTCAACTTTTGTCGATATTTATCTAATATAAATATAGAGAATGTGATATTGTGTTTCCCGGGGTCTGGGGAAAAAAGTCACCAATGCCATTAAATCTTCAACATCCATCCCTTATGATATACTTAGACTATTAAGGCAAAGGAGTCAAATGAGGATTTAGACTTAGAGATTCCAAGTGGCAACGGGAGAAAAAAGTTCCCAAAACAAACTTCAAATACCTAAGGACTTCTCTATTTATAGTCTCAGTGTGGCTGGCTAGGGTCTGCATCACAAAAAAAGCTAAAGATAGCAGGTTCCTCTTTGAGAGGAAGAGGTCTAGTTACAGCTAAAGACCAGCAGATGGTAGCAGAGAAGCATAAATTCAGTATGGATGCCTATTAGGTAGCACAATGACATCACCAGGGCACATTGGTAGCTCTGTGGTGCTGGAGGTGTCAATTGTCTTGGTCGTGCGTGTTCCATGAAGGCATGTGTTACCTACATATTTGTCACTCCACATATGTTTCTTGGTCTTGTGAGTCCACATAAATGTCTCCTAAACCCACTGATGGTGATGGGAGGTGAGAACCTATGAGAAAATGTCTAGTGTGTACAGGAGGAATGTTTTCCATTACTTATTTTTCTATGCTTGTTTAAGTAAGAGTCTTAATTTGAACTAATGATTACCCTGTCTAGTTTGATAAGAGAAATCAGCGGAGACCATGAATTATGGTTTTGAGATGCCGACCCACAAACTACTTTGAACCTGAGAGACATTTCCGGGGATCCAGAACATGCTTCACCCGATGATGAAATATTAAATAAATGAGGATAAAATACAATTCAATTGGATTAAATTCTCTCTTCCATTTTTTTGTATGCCAGTCAACTTTATTTGCAATGCAAATTTACGAGTTAGCTATGTTCTGGAAGACAGGCAACATTTTTAAGTTTCTAATGATGTCTCTTCAGATTCCCTGTGCAAACTTTATTTCTCTTTGTGAGCTGAAAGCCAAAAAAGGTTATTTGCTGCCTGTGAAAAAGCCTAGAGGGTTATTTACCATCTAGCTGTCTCCTTTGGTTACTCCCTACCTTCAGGCTGCCTCTTGTGCCATTAGCCTGTCCACCACTGTCAATATCAGTTTGCTGTGACTTTTAACCTTTGCTGTTGATTACAAAAACTCAGCTGGAAGCTGCTGAATACAAACCTGCTGTTCAGCACAAAATTAAAAAAAAAAAGAAAAGTCAGCCTGGAGACAAGGTGTGCAGTTCAGAAAACTGGGACTGGATTTATGCAGTATATGGATTTAGGCTCATGCCTTTTGACAGGTTGGTGCTAGGCATCCTTGTCCCCACTCCATGTGTCCTTCCCCCAACCATCATTTAGCTCTCCGTTCCCTGCTGTACTTAGCTCCCTGCTCTGGGGACCAGCAACTTATTAAAATGCTTTCAACAGACATTCAGATGAAATCTTGATGCACATTTTACCCCTTCTCTTCCTCACCGCCTACCTCCACTCCACCAGCTAGCTTTTATATACTCTTAGCATCCCTCAAGGTCATATCCTGGGCACTTAAAGGTTCATAGACTGCTAGGCCCAAAAGGGATCATCTGACCAGACCATCTCATTTTACAGATGAAAAAACCCGAGAACCAGAAATTGTTCGTTTGAGGTCACACAACAAATTACTGGCAGAACTAGGCATGCAACCCAGGACCGTGACTTCTACGCCAGAGCTCCTTCCATTAATCCACATCATTTATGTTTAAAAATCTCCAAGCGATAAGCAAAGGGTACTAGTCCTTCTTTGAAAACCAGGGTAAAGTTCTTCATACATAGTTGAATGTAAGAAAAAAGGAAGACTAGGATGATTGATTTAGAGTTGGAAAGACCTTTAAGACCATCTAATTCAATCTTCTCATTTACAGGCCAAGAAATTGAGACCCAAAGACATTAAATAATTTGCCTAAGGTCACCCAGATAGTGTCAGAGGCAAGATCTGAACCCATCTACTTTGACTCCTAATCTATCTCTGTTTTCATTGTTTTCTGCTATCAACACCCTCTGAAGCTCATTTTATTAAAGCTATGTATTCCTTGAAAGGGCAAGAGAACATATGATTTGCTAAAGTTAAATTTGGTTTGCCTAGCAATTTTTTGGGGAATATTCCCTTTTAAATTATACGATGGCAACATTTTTTCCACTCAGAATTTTTAAAGAAACCGAAGTTGGTTTGCTGGATTAATTTATTTCCTATTATGTCCTGAAATTTAAGCAATGTCCTTCTTCTGACTAATGATATTTTAGGTCTCTCAGTTGTTTACTCTCTATTTTCCAACATTATGAGCATTTACTAAATAATTGACTTTTCCCCTATTCTAAAATACTCTAAGCTAGAGCAGATAATGGACACCCATAATCTCCTTCCCAGATTAATGGCATTTAAGATTAGTTCAACAAAACAAATGCTCTGTGACTTCATTTTTAATCTTGCACTCTCGATTAGTATGTTAATGAAGCATCCTTCTGCTCCACACATCAAAGCTTTATGTGACAACATAATTATCAGAATTTTATCTGATATGATGGAAAATTTATAACTCGTATCTGTGGTGGTGTGGCAGCTGAGAGCCCACAGGGTGTGAGTCTCCAGCTGGGAAACACACTCAGGCTGAAATTGAGGGATGGAAAAGCCTGGAAGCCTTCAAATGTCAATTTGTCAGATTGAATTTAAAAAGAAAACTTTCCATTTTCCTGAAAGTTCATCTCTATTTGGAAGGATAATATTAACTAAGATACACAGGAAAATAAAGATAGTGCCTTTTTAGTAGAATTAATGTATTTCCCTGTTACTTTTACATTTCCCGGGGATTTAAAGGACATCAGAAATTATCTAGTTCGATCTCATTTTACCAATGAACAAATGGAGGAATGGAGGTCTTCATTCAGGGGTGTGCTGGTGAATGTTTAACAACCAGGCTCTTTGGGAAAGAAATGTAGGCACATACACTTTTAAGTTTAATCTGCACTATTAACACTCTCTTGTGTCTAGACAATAAACGAAACCATAAATCAGTCCCTGACTTGTAGCAGTTGTCAATTTCTGAGGTGTAAAGGCTAATAGTGAAAATTTAACAATCAGCTCTGTAAACCTGGTTAGACCTGGCTCTCGAACACCACCTCTTTCACCTCAGTGAAGTAGAGTGATCAAACAGGGAACAACTGGCAAAGCAAACCTTTGAAGTCCCTAAATCCAATACTCTTTCCACTACAGCACACATCAAAGTCACAACATAAAATAATACAATGCATATGTAAACACATAAAGGAATGGCATGTGTTTTCAGAATTTATAAAGAGCACATAAAATCTTCATGTATATTTACATAGTATGGTTGGAAGAACATTGGAGTTCTTGTAAACAAACTTCTTTTAATCTTCGATCTCTTCCTCATAGATCTGTAGAAGGGATTTGAGAGTTCATCAAGGTTCATTTTACAGATGAGGAAACTGAGGTTCCTAGGAAAGTTGAGCAACTTACTTGAAGTCGCAGAGGTAGTGCGTGCTAAAGCTGGACGTCAGATTCCAGTCCACCTCACTCTAAAGCTAGAATGCTTTCTACCAGACTGTCATGTCCCTTTCCACCCTCCCCAATTCTGACAACTTCCTCTTTGGACTTCCGCTCCAGGTCTAGGGGGAAAAAATGAACATATTCTTTTCAACTCCCTAACACACGCAAACTTGTCAACATTCATGTGTAACCAGAGGAGCTTGTGAGCCTGTTTACATCTGGAAGCTTAACTGTATGGCTAGAGTAGCATCATTCCACTAACTGCACATGCCCAGTCGAGATCTACATTGCTGGGTTATTATGCTTTTGGGGTGTCCTTGCTCCTCGCCTCCCCTCAGAGATTAATGTTGTTCAGTCTTTTCAGTCGTGTCTGACTCTTTGTGACTCCATTTGGGGTTTTCTTGACAAAAATACTGGAGTGGTTTGCCATTTCCTTCTCCAGCTCATTTTACAGATGAGGAAACTGAGGCAAACAGGGTTAAATGACTTGCTCAGGGTCACACAGCTAGTAAGTGTCTGAGGCCACATTTGAACTCAGGAAAATGAGTCTTCCTGACTCCAAGCCTGGCAATCTATCCATTGAGCCACCTCAGAGATAAGATTTCATTTAAAATGGACACAGGAGCCATCTGCCTAAACACTGAGGCAGTTGTAGCCTTTCTCCTCACCCCCAGAACTATTTTTAGGTTCATATACATAAAGCAAATGAATATAAAAGTGTCTCAAACATATTTGCCTTATAGAAGTCTAATACTGTCATTCTTCTGCCTGATCCTGGTTCTAGGCAGGTGGTGGCACGGTGGATAGAGCACTGGGCCTGGAGTCAGGAAAACCTGAGTTCAAATCTGGCCTCAGACACTTACCAGCTATCTGATGTTGGGCAAGTTACTTAACTGCTATTTGCCTCAGTTTCCTTAACTGTAAAAATGGGGATAATAATAGCACCTACCTCACTGTTATGAAGATCAAATGAGATAATATTTATTAAAATATAACAAAACCCTTAGCACAGTGCCTGGCACATAGTTGTTATTGCTGTTCAGTCGTTCAGTTGTATCCACTCTTAGAGATCCTGAGGACCATATTGTCCGCGTGGTCTTCTTGGTATAGTAGCAGTTTGCCATTTCCTTCTCCAGCGCATTAAGGGAAACAGGTTAAGTGACTTGCCCAGGGTCATAGAGCTAGTAAGGGTCTGAGGCTGAATTTGAACTCAGGTATTTCTGACTCTAGACCCGGAATTCTATCCACTAAGCTACCTAGTTGCCTCCTTGGCATATAGTAGATTATGTGTGTGTGTGTGTGTGTGTGTGTGTGTGTGTGTATGTGTGTGTGTGTGTGTGTGTGTATACAAATGATTATTCCATTCTCTTCCCTTCTGATGTAGACTTTAGCTAAGATGAAAAAGAGATGGCTTTTCTCTGAAAGGGGAAATTCTCACCCTTAACAATATAGCTGCGTTTAAATTAAGCAGCTTGTGTTTTTGTTGGCCAATGAATTTTGGCATATTTTAAAGATTTAATACCAAAATTAAACATTTGGGAATAGAGTAAGGCTCCCAAAGCCCAGATGCCCTTTGTCATTGTTCAGTTTATTTTTCATTTGTGTCTGACTCTTCTTGACTGCATATGAGGTTTTTTTGGCAAAGATACTGGAGTGGTTTGCCATTTCCTTCTCCAGCTCATTTTATAGATGAGGAAACTGAGGCAAACAGGGTTAAGTGCCTTGCCGAGGGTCACACAGCTAGTAAGCATTTGAGGCTAGATTGGAACTCAGGAAGATGAGTCTTCCTGATTCCAAGCCTGGTGCTCTATCCACTGAGCCACCTAGCTGCCCCAGATGTCCTTTAAAATAGCCTAAGGCATCAGGAAGTAAAGGAATTGACTGGAGGCAGAAGAAATGCAATTTTTCCTGCAGAGGATAAATTGAGTAGAGAGATGAGTCAGACAAATGAGTGTTGCTGTCTTTCCTCCTGGCTCTCGGTCAATCAGAAATACTTATTTCACCTCAGATCACCTCCGTCATCCTGGGATCAGAAATCATCCTTCTGCTCATACTGGCATAAACTTAAGCAGATCAAATGTCTCCTGTTGGTTGCTTCTGTGGCCAGTTCTGCTCTGGAGATTCCCTGTTCCTTCCACTGACTTCCTCTTCCTCCTTCTCATAACCCCCTTTAAAATCAACAATCAAGACCCCAGAACTTGTGGGAATTCTGGGGAAACCCATCCTGACCAACAAGGCAAGTACCCCCTTCCTTAAGTCTCCAGAGTCATTGCAGCTTTATGCAGGGCCAAAAGAAGAATAGCGCAGGTTGATGACCCTGCTAAGGAAGAAAACAAACATTTATTAAGTAAGTGCCTACTATGCGCCAGCCACTGTGCTGAGCACTACACAAATCTCATCTCATTTGATCCTCACAACAGCTCTGGGAGGTGAGTGATACTGTTATTCCCATTTTAAAACTGGGAAAATGAGGCAAACAGCAATTAAGTAGCTTGCCCAGAATCACACAGCTATTAAGTATCTGAGGTCAGATTTTAATTCAGGTCTTCTTCTGGTACTAATGGAGCTGGTCACATCTCGGATCAGTGGTATCAAATTCAGATAGAAAAGGGGGCCACTAAATCTTTCAGAAGGATTCCTGTGGGCAGCATATTCGCTTAGAAAACCATAAATTAAGATCATCTATATTTTATTACATTCTTACTTATTTTGGTAAATATTTCCCAATTACATTTTAATCTGGTTAGAGCCCACTCCTAATAATAATATCTAACTTTATACAGTGCTTTACCATGTGCCAGGTGTTCTGCTAAGCATTTTATAATTATTATCTCATGCGATCCTCACAACAACCCTGGGAGGCAGATGCTGTTGCTATTCCCATTTTACTGATGAGGAAACTGAAGTAAACAGAGGTCAAATGACTTATGCAGGGTCACATAGCTAAGATCATATCTGAACTAGGGTCTTCCTGAGCCGGTGTTCTACTCACTGCGCCACCTAGTTGCCCCTTCATTCCCTTCTCTTCAAAGTTTTGACCTATCATCAGTCCATGTAATGGTTCTCTATATTCCATCCTTGACCTTCTCACCCCTTTTCCCTTCTGCTGTTTCTCTGGCAGGCTAAGTTCCAACCTTGGTGGTAGCCTCATTATATCTTCTTTGTTCTTAACTTAATTGCCAAATATTGCTGGAAAAAACCATGAAACTGAATTACCTCAGTTCAGTATTAGTACAAATTCATGGTATAAACCTTAGCACAGTACCTGGCACAGAGTTGTTATTGTTGTATCAAAATAATTTTATTTATCCATTACTTATTCCCTGGCATACAAAAGTTAGTTAAAAATTTTTTTAAAAAAGGTTTACAAAAGTAAACAAAAAGCTTACAAAAGTTAAAGCCTGTTTCCCTTTCTTCTCAGGTCCCTATTGCTAGCCTCAGCCCCATCCCCTCTCAGTAAAAATAAAGTCCCTAGACTTTATTTAGAAGATTGAGTTCATTATTTTTTAAAACCTATTTTTTATTTTTAGTTTACAACACTCAGTTCCACAAATTTTTGAGTTCAAAATTTTCTCCCCCTTCCACCCCCAAATGGCATGTAATCCAATATGTGTTCTAGACATATCTTCACATTAAACTTATTTACACAATAGTCAAGTTGTAAAGAAGAATTATAACCAATGGAATGAACCACAAGGAAGAAGAAACAAAACCAAAAAAGAGAGACAGCAAATAGTTTGCCTGATTGAGTTCATTCTTTAAGAAGACCTTTGATTCCCTTCATCCATATTGTAAACCTTTGCTCTTCCTTCTGCTCTCAGAGGTCAGTCATTCAAAAAATATTTATTAAGTTGCTACTATATGCTGGGCACCGTGCTAAATGCTGGGGATGCAACAAGAGGCAAAAGACAATCCTTTTGCTCAAGAAGCTTGCAATCTAATGAGGGAGACAACATGCAAGCAAATATGTACAAACAAGCTGTGTACAGCATAAAAAGAAAATAATTAGAAATGGGAAGGCACTGGAATTAAGAGGCAACAGGAAAAGCTTCCTGTAGAAGATGGGATTTTAGTTGGATTTGAATTTGGACTTTGAAGTTGGACTTGCCAGGGAGGCAAGTCAGAGGAGAATGGAGAGAATTCCTGGCATCGAAGACAGCCAGAGAAAATGCCTGGAGCTGGGAGATAGTGTCTTGTTTGTGGAACAGCCAAGAGGCCAGTGTCACTGGAATGAAGAGTATATGTGAGATTGGAAAGGCAGGAGAAAGAACTAGGCTTTGAAAGGCTTTGAATGCCAAACAGAGGATTTTGTAGTAGAACCTGGAGGAGATGGAGAGCCACTGGAGTTTGCTGAGTAGGGATTGGAGGTTGATATGGTTGGACTTTGGTTTTAGGAAAATTGCTTTGGGGTAGCAGAATAGATTAAAAATCAGAATTTAACAATATGTTGCTTTCAGGAAACAATAAAGATGAGAGATATACACAGAGATAAATGGTTGGAGCAGAATTTATTATGTAAAAGTAGGAGTAGCAGTCATGATCTCAGACAAAGTTAAAGCTAAAATGGATTTAATTAAAAGAGAAAAATGAGGAAATTACACTATGTATCACCAATATTATTTGATATTGTTTTAGACCATTTGAAATAACTAGACAGTAAAAAATAAGCCATACCTCAATGGATAAATGGTCAAAGGATATGAACAGACAGTTTTTTGATGAAGAAATCAAAACTATATATAATCATATGAGAAAGTACTCCAAATCATTGTGATTAGAGAAAGATAAATTAAAATAACTTTGAGATATCATCTTATACCTACCAGATTGGTTAAAATGATAGATGCTTTTCAACTAAGGAATGACTAAACAAGCTGTGGTATACGATTGTGATGGAATACTGCTGTGACATAAAAAATAATGAGCTGGTTGATTTAGAAAAAAAGGAAAGACTTGGATCTGGGAAGGAGCATGTTATCCACCTCTTGAGAAAGAACTAGCAAATAGAAATATGCTTAGCATGTATGTATATATGTATATATATATGTATGTATATGTATATATACACACATACATATACATACACATATGTGTATACACACACATATATTTGTTGTTGTTGTTGTTGTTGTGTTTGTACTTTGTTTTTGGAGAGGACCATGATATCAGGGAAGTGATGACATGACTTGCAGTTGACTTTGATTTGAGTGAGGAGGGACTGATATAGGTGTGTATATATAGGTGCATGTAGATACCAATATGTATTGATATATAGATATCAATATCTATATTTGTGTTTAATTGTAGCCTTCTCTAGGACATGTGTAGGAGGGAGGGAGAAATAATAAAATAAAATAAAAAGTACACAACACAGAACAAAAGAAAACCTAAAAGAAGCACAGAAAAGCTGGGTTGCTTTGAAAACAATCTGTATGATTTATTACATAGGTTTTTGTGAAATGGAAATTCATCATTTTATATTGAATCCTCTCTTACATTTTGCTGTGTACTTGAAAATGTTCTTTTTTCTTTTATCATTTTGTAGTTAAGTTCAAAATTAATACAAAATTAAAAGTCACTTGGGCAGCTGAATGGAGGATGAATGGGAATGGGGAGAGACTGGAGGCAGGTAGACCCATCCACCAGCAGGCTAGTGCAATAATCAAGGCTTGAAGTAATAAGGGCTTACACTAGAGTGGTGGTAGTATCAGAGAAGAGAATGGAACATAGTCAAGAGATGTTGCAAAGATGAAATTGGCAGGCCTCGGTAACAGCTTGGATATGGTTGTGCGAGATAGTGAAGAGTCTGGGAAGGCTCCTAGGTTGCAAGCCTATGGGACTGGGAAGAGAGTGTTGCCCTCTACAAATAAGAGAGAAAGTGATTGGGGTAGGGGGAGGTTTCTGAGGCTGGATTTAAACTCAGATCCTCCTGAGTCCAGGACCAATGCTGCATCCACTGTACCACCTAGCTGCCCCAGAAGTCAGTTGTTAAACATTAACCAGCACACTGCTGGGTGGAAGAGTTAATTTTTACAAGGAGGCTTACCCTACAACTTTTCCTTAGTCTAGATTCTCAAATCAATGTATCCTGACCCAAACTCTTTGCTGACTTCCAATCTCACATCTCCAACTAGCTGCCTTTCAGACATCTCAAACTGGATGTCCAGTAGATATCTTAAACTGAACAGGTCCAAAACTGAACTCATTTCCTTTCCCTCCAAACCTCCCCCTACCCTGGGCAAGTCACTTAACCCTAATTGCCTTGCAAAAAACAAAAGCAGAAACAGCTTACTCCTCAGTGTGGAAAAAGCCTGAATGATATACTTTCTGAAGTCTAGACCATCAATAGATGGAACCATGATTTGTGGCATTTATCAATTTCTAAGGTATAAATACTTCTTACATCATCTCAATTTTCCTTGTATTTTCTTTTATTTTTCAATCTTTTGATTTTGTTCTAATAGTTCTTGTTATCATATGGAATTATTGATTTCTGTTTGTGTTTTCCTATCAGGCTTTTGCCTCATGCTTTTCGTCATTGGTAATACTATCAAAACTTGTCTGTGCCCTTGCTGGTTTCTCTGGCAGGACTATTCTGGCGTCCATAGCTTTTGGCTGCATTTTTTTGTGAAGTCCTGGGTTAAATGAGGAGTTTGTTGGTGTTTCTCTATGGATTTCTTGGTCACTGTTCAGTCTGGTACTCTTTCGATATCGTTCCTGGAGTTTAAAAGCGGAAGAGTTGGGCTCCTGTGTGATCTACGTAACCCCCCTCTTCAAGGCACTAAGTGGTCCCAAGACAATGCCTCTAGAATTGTTTCTACATACTAGATCGTAAACGCCTTGAGGAGAGGCACTCATCTTTGTACCTCCAGCAGCTAGTGTAGTACCTCGATTATGGGAGATATTGGATGTTCCAAATGTCAGCAAATATTATCCAATAATTATCTTTGAATCAGAAACTTAAGGTTATGCTGATTATTATTTGTGTTGACTTGGGGAAGTCATGAATAATTATTTAGCCTCAGTCTTTTCACTTGAAAAATGGACATAAGAATATCTGTCCATCATAGGTTCATTGTAAAGATCTATATGATGATATGCATTAGAGCTTTAGAAATGACCATGCGTCTTTGTCATTGTCTAGCTGTCAGAATGGCAGAGGTGACGGGTACAATGTTAGCTGCTTGTTTCTTCTCTAAATGACATTTTATTCCCTTTCTCATTGGAGAAAAACTATCCAAATGATCTTTTGAGTACCAGCGTAAATGATGCCATGGTTATCACTATCCCAAGGCTCAAAGAAGGCCAAAAAGGATTCATTGATTATACTTTAATGTATCATGTTCTTGGTTCTAGAAAACAGAGAAAGATGTGAAAGTTTATTATTTTCTTAAGAAGCTATCTGAGGTTGCTGAAGACTTGGTAATTACCACAACAAGAGTAATTCAGAAAATATGATGAGAACTGGGTGTAATTCACCACAGCTAAAGACTTGAAATCAAAGAAGGCCCCTCTGGAATAGGAGTTATCATGATGCATAGATGCCTAGACCTTTAGAACTGGATGGGCCCATGACCACACCATGATTGTGGACCAGAGGGGTGAAAAAACACTAGAATATCCATGCAAGGGGAGGAGAGACAGAGGAAAGCAAGGAAGTCAGATTGGTTTTGTGAGGGAGAAACTGAAGACCTGAATCCTCATCTGTGCTTTACCCAAATTAACCATTCCTCTAAAATCTAGGTTTGCTAGAGAAATCTTCTAAGACTGAGATATCTTTTCAAATTTCCAATAATTGGGCAAGAAAACAGTACCAAATCTATTCACTTCTACTAATTATCTCTGTGACCTGGAGGAAGCCACGTTCTGGATTTCAATAAAATGATCGAACTGGACCAGAGCTGGAAGAGTCTGAAGTGATTTATTCCTAAAAGATTGACATTTGACCTTCTCACTCTCTTGTTTAAAAACTGCAATGACTCCCTATTGCCTCTAGGATAAAATTTAAAAATCTACTGTTTGGCATTTAAAAACCTTCACAATCTTATTACACATTGCTGTTGTTGAGGTTTGGTTGTTTCAGTCATGTCTGACTCTTCATGACCCCATTTGGGGTTTTCTTGGCAAAGACACTGGAGTGGTTTGCCATTGGCTTCTCTGGCTCAGGGTCACACAGCTAGTAAGTGTCTGGAAGCTGAATTTGAATTCGGGTCCTCCTGACTCCAGGGTAGGTGCTCTATCCACTGCAACACCTAGGTAACCCTTTATTATACATTACTGCTCTTTGTACTCTCTATAGTCAAGCCAAACTAGCCAATTTGCTGTTAACTCATGCAAAATACCACCTTTCATCTCTATATCCTCACACAAGCTGCGCCTTATGTCCAGAATGCACTCACTCTTCACCTTCAATTCTTTGAATTCTTAGCTGGCTTCAGACCTCAGCTCAAGTGTCACCTCCTACATGAATCCTTTCCTGATCATCCTCCAGCTGCTAGTGCCTCCCCCTCCAAATTTATCTTATATTTCCTTCATATTATATTTTGTATTTACTTATATGTATACATGTTGCTTGTCTTACTGTAGATAAGTTCCTTGAATACAGGGGCTCTCATTCTTGTCTCTGTATCTCCAGCAGTTAGCGTAGTGCTTGGCACATAAAAGGCACTTTATTAAGGCTTGTTGATAGATTGATCATAGGGGCCAACCCCCTCTTTTTACAAGTAAAGAAATTATGAACCCACATGAATCTTACAAAAACAGAAATTTGAAAAGTCTAAGTATATATGTTGAAATCTTCAAATTAAAAAGCGACATTTATTTATATATTAAATATGTATGTATAAAACACCATGTATTAAATGTTTATATTATATAATAATATATTTATATATTACATATATATTTTATTTATAAGCATCATGCTCCTCAAAATCCTTTTATAAAATACTAGCTAGCTTAAAAAATTATCACACAATATAAAGATTTTGTGCTAAACTTCAAATAACTGCATTTTTTGGCTGCCAGCAAAGTGAAGAAGCTTCTTCCTTAGTTATTTAGTGCCTTGTTAATCTGGATGCTACTAATATGTAAGATTTGTTTGATAAGACTGGATTCTTAAAGCACTGTAATACCAATTAAGTTGGGATTTTTTTTTTTACTGTTTAAGAATGATTAATTGTCTTTGATTGAGCCTTACTAGGTGCAAAGCCCCAGGTACAAACCCCAATCTACTAGGTGCTAAGCCTATGTGAGTGTGAAGCCCTCAGGGTCCTAAGGGGAGTCGCTAAGACCAGAGCCAGTAGTAAGAGCCTAAGTTCTGGTCTCTCGGATAATGTTTGATGATGGCTAAAGAGTGTATAAGAAGAGAGAACAGAGCTATTTGCTTGGGGGCTCTCACTCTTGGAGGAGTGCTGATGTGGAGACTCTGGGTAGCTGTAGTTAAGAGGCCTCCAGCTTGTGAACCCAGAGGTGGATGACTGCTTGGTAACTATGAATTGTATTTGGTCTGTTTATAATGTATTTTTGTAATTTGTTTGTATTTGCTCTGAAGTTCAGGGTGCTGGCTTTTTCCCCTGAACTAAGTGAATGACATTTGTACGTTGGATTGAAATAAGATTGTTAACCCCTTAACGTTGCTTTCCTTAGTAAAGCAGATCAAGAGAACCTGTGCTTGCAGAGTTCTTGTTGTTGGGCTTGTGTTGGTTTTTCACCCCCACAGCAGCTGCTAGCTGAATTGTTGCAACAAGCACTAATAGAAAAAGTTAGAATAACCAAAACATAAATACCCTTTGAGAAGCTACCTACACCCATACATAAGAGGCAACATTGTATAGGGGAGAGAGGAAAGGTCTTACAGTCTGGCAGACATGGGTTACATACTAGCTATAAGGCTGTAGACAAACTACTTAACTTCTTAATTCCTTGGACCAAAGACATGGGTTCACATCCTAATTTTGTCACTTACTACTCCTGTGACCTTGGGGGTGTGTGTATGTGTGTGAGAGAGAAGGAGAGAGAGTAAGAGAGAGAGACAGAGACAGAGACACAGAGACACAGAGAGAGACAGAGACGCAGAGAGACAGAAAGATGCAGAAAAAGGAAGAGATGAGCCTGACTTATTCTCTACCATCTTTCATACCTTGTCTTTTCACTTTATCACCTCACAGATAAGTGTTTGAGCTAGACTGATATGGCCATATTCATATATCTGTGGCTTCCATGCTAAGAAATCCCTTTTTTAATGTATATTGACCACTATACATTAAGATTGGCTGGTGTGCCAACAATGCCAACAACAAAGAGCTCCTTTCTCAGACTTTGGTATTATGTACAGTTGTGTGACCCAGAGGTATAGAGTATGATGGAGCTAGTTTATACTAACTCAAGAGACCTGATTGTTAAATTTTCAGCATGAGCATTTATGCCTCAGAAATTGGCTTGATATATTGGTTGGTTTTTATTATAATTAATACCTAGACTTAAAAAAGTGATTGAACTTAAATGTGTGTCATACTTTTCAAAGAGCTGGTTGTTAGACATTTACCAGGACACTTCTGGTTGTGTCCTCTGGATCAACAAGCAGAGATGGCAGATTCCTAAAGACTTCGTATTCTTGCAGCGGACAGCAATAGCGACCTAGCTGTCAAATAATTAAACTTTTTCTGGCCATTTAAGGGACAAACCATGAATCCACCTGGATCCTGTTCCCCTAGAATTGTGGTGGTGGTGCTAATGACATCTGTGAGGTGGCAAGGCCGGGTTACACTCACAAACTTGCCTGGAAGGTTCTTTCTGTACTCAGCCTCTTGCCTTCTCTGGTTTCTTTCAAGTCCCATCTATAATTCCTTCTACAGGAAGCCTTTCACAATGCCTGTAAATTCTAGTTCTTCCCTTTCTTTATTATTTCCTATTTATGTGTCATATAGCTTGTGTGTACATATTTGTTTACTTGTGGTTTCTCCTATTAGATTTTAAGCTCCTTGAGGGCAGGGAGTATCTTTTTCCTCCTTTGGTATCCCCAGCGCTTAACATATACCTGGCCTGTAGTAGATGCCTAATAAATGTTTATTGACTGATTGGCCGATTTTATCTTTTATTTTAATATTAAGAATAGTAGGTCTATTCCTCACTCTCCCCTTCCTGGAGTATGCTGGTTCAAATCAATATAATGGGAGCTTTGGAGACTGACATGTGGTGGCCATGTATTTGTATTTTAGATTAACATGAAGAACCTTGAGTGGTCCTTTGGTTTTGTTACAGGCTAGGCATCTTGGGAATCCCAAAATGCAAGAGCAAAAGGGCATGGGTCTGCCTCAAAAGAATTCAACCACTCAAACCTTCTTTCAGTTCAAGTAGTTTATTAAAACACTGGTTGGGGTCGGTGAGATTCAGATTCTTAAAATCTGGTATGATTGTGTTGGTATCACAAATAGCGCAGAATCTGAACAATTTAATGGGGGCAAGATTGACACTTTTATACAAAAAGACTGTGGGAAAATCTGGATGGAATTAAGGAGTGGCAAGTAGCCTGGGGTGGTCCGGGGGCAGCAGAGAATGAAAATTTGGGATGGGTCAGAGCTAACAGAGAATAGGTCAGGCAGGGGCCACAATGAAAGGACAGTTGAAAGGATTCTGAAATAGATGATGCCTCAGGTGAATGCCAGGGATCTGGGCTGTGTGGGAAAGCAAAGGGGCCTTTTCCTTTTGGGGGTCCAGATTCCAAAGACATGGTCTTTTCCTTTTAGGGGTCTAGATCCCATCCCTATCAGTTCCACACTCCTACTTCCACCTCCAAGGGAGCTGAGCAGCAAGGGAGCTAAGCAAGGGAGCTGAGCGCTGAATCTATTAAAAAGAGAGATAATATCAAACTTGGAGTCTGTACTGTGACTTTCTAGGTGACATGATGTAATTCCAAAGAGGGGTGAAGAAGGATGGCTTCTCCACTCCCATATCATGCCAACAGTGACCATAAGCTTGTGATTAGGAAAGCTTTTGCCAGGGCCCAGGGCTACTCACGCTTCCTTTGTATTTGTTCTGTCCTGATCTTGGAAAATCAGGCAACAACTTCAAGATGGACACATCCAAGAGATGACTTTGTGAGTTCAGAAAGCCTGGAGGTCTTTGAGTGTGGCAGCAATGGATTATGAAAGTGGCTGGGCATGAAGTTCAAAGGAGCCTCAGTTTTGTAATACAATGAAGACAGAGAGCTGAAAGGAAATGGAAACTGCCTAATCAGCCATTCCACAAACTGCTTTATGTTTTGATGAAATTTAAATATAACTCATTTAGTAGACTGTACAGATCATTTTAAGTTACCAGATCTGATTCTGTTAATGCAAGCCTGTGAATTGGTTTATGTCTAGTCTTTCTTGTGTATGCAGGAATAAATTACCTCTCCCATTCTTGATTCATATTGTATATTGAGTAGTCTTTTATTCCCTATTTGGGAAAATGAGACACAAACCATAACCTAAGCCTTAAGCAATTTTTTCCTCAGGGAACAGGGTGGGAGAATTATTGAGCGGAGGAGTATGAGAAAGAGGAGTCTAATTAGACGCAGGTCACTCCAGAGTGAATCTGGTCCAAACCACTATTGAGCAGAGAAAGAAGTGGTTAAATACCCCAGCTCTGCCAGCCTAGCCCAATGGTGGATAAGTAAACTATACCCTTTTCACCATTACAGTGAAATTAATCAGAAGAAATTCAGAGAGAAAGGAGAGCCCAGAGGCTACTAGAAACCACATTCTAGGTACACGGAGGTAATATGAAGCTGTTACATATGAAATGGGGATAGTAATGGGGCTACCTCCCTTATACTTTTGTTAGGAAGAAAAGACTTTACCTTGAAGAACTGTAGAAATGTAAGTTTTTATTACTATTGTAGGACATCTGGCTGGTCTCTCAATGTCTGCATTTTCAACCCCTCTGTCATTTCCCAAGATGTTCTGAGGCATGATTTTCAACCTCAGAGGTTTTTTGTTCGTTTGTTTTGTTTTTTTAGATTCAGTCTAGGTTTATTCAGCCAGCTAAGAGATCCTAAGGCAACTTGGGATTTACATTTCAGTCACTAATTTCTTTAACAAGCAACCCTGTGTAGTTCAGAACCACCTCTAGCTTTTTCATTCAGAATTAAACTTTGTCTTTTTTTTTTCATTCCTGGCATTCTTCTTGGATTTCTGAAGCTGTCTCACTTCTTCCCACATGGGATTGTAGGGACATATTTCTTTTTTCCCCGTTAGGTCTCCTTTGTTTAGCAAAAGTCAGAGAAAACCATCATTTTGGATTTAGGATCCTCATGCTCATCTAGTTCAAGCTCTTTGTTTTACAGATGAGGAAACTGAGAGGTGGAGAGGTTAAATAATTTGTCTAAGTTCCTGTAGGTAGTACATTGCAGAGTCAAGTTTCAAACTGAGATCCAGTGTTGACATTTAATGATCTTTCCACAGAACCATGATGAGACTTCCATGCTGAAAAATCTCCTTTTTAGCTGATCACTATATACCAAGACAAGCTTCAAATTGATGCATGATCTAGATACGAAAGGCCACGTAAACAGATTAGGAAGAAATTACCTTTCAGAGCTATGGATAGAAGAGTTCACAAATGATCATACAAGACAAAATGGATTGTTAGGATTTTACTAAATTCACAAAGTCTTTGTACAAACTATGCAGTAAATGTAGTAAAAATTAGAAGAGAATCAGGTAACTGGGGAAAAATCTTTGCAGGAAGTTTCTCTGATAAAGATATTTATCTCCAAGATAAATAAGAAACTTTCAAATATGTAACTAAGAGTCATTTGCCAATAAATAAAAATGGTCACAGGATATGGATAGGTAATTTTTGGAGGCAAAAAAATCCAACCTATCAATAATCATATGAAAAATATTCTAAATCCTAATAGCTAGAGAAATGCAAAGTAAAGCTTCTCTGAGGGTTTTTTTTCCCCTCACAGCCATCAGAATGACAAAGTTTACTAAAAAAGAAAATGACAAATGTTGGAACAACTGTGGGAAAACAAACACATTGATGGAGTTGTAAATTAATCCAACAATTTGGAAGAAATTTGGAACTGTGTCCAGGAAGTTATCAAACTATGCAAATCATTTGACCCTACTACCCCACTATTGGGACTATGCCCCAAAGAAATCAAAGAAAGAGGAAAAGGTCCTATATGTACAAAAATATTTATAGCAGCTCTTTTTTGTGGTAGCCCCAATTTGGAAACTAAGGGAATCTGTTTATATTGGTAAATGGCTAAACAAATTACGGTACATGGTAATGGAATATTATTGTGCCTTAACAAATGATGAGATGGACAGTTTCAGAAGAAGCTGAGAAGACTGATTTAGAGCCAGGAATACATAGGAGTAGGAGGACAGTTTAGGTAATGATAACATTATAGAGAAAACCAACTTTGAAGGACCTCAGAACTGTGATCAGTGCAATGATAAACCAGGAGTCCAAATGAATGAAGATGAAACACACCACTCACTTCCTTACAGATAAGTGAACTTAAAATAAAAAGAAATCCATTTTCAGACATGGCTAACGTAGGACTTTGTTTTGGCAGGTTTTCAGTTATGCACTGATGCCCTTATTTTTGAGTTTTATTTGAGGGGTAGTGGAAGGGACACATTAATTTTTTTTTAAAAGCTTGTTAGTTAGAAAAACAAATAAATACATAAATAAAAGTGTGTTGACATTACAAATGATCCCTCTGCCTTACTAGCACTCTGATTCGTTATGGGAATAGCGCAATATTTCTGGAGCAAGACTCTAGACTCACTAAACCAGAGTAAGGCTGTTTACATCTCCTCTTCGGGGTTTTCAGGGCATCCTTGGGGTCAGGTACATTTTCTCTAATGCTTTTGGCTGTACCATTTTAGTGTGTTCCTCCCACTCTTAGACTGATGCCCCAGTTTCAATTAGCTTTTATACAGCAATATTTACTGTAAAGACTTAAAAACATTTCCCTCCAACACCTGTGGACATACTTTCTGGTGTTCTACCCCGATCCCAGAGGAGAGTGGACTCAGACTTAACCCGGTTCCTAAACAGTATTTATTACAAACTTAATTCCAAATGTTGCATGGCCAATGGAGGTATGGGTCGGCATGTATCTTCAGTCTCCTTCACCTAAAAACCGGAAAGAATAGTAATAACAGAGATAGAAGCAGCAACAGGGCCATGTGCTCTCAGCATCATGCCATGAGGGAAGGCCTGAGGCCCCTTCCCCACTTAGAGGCCCACAGTCATTCAGCCTCCTCCAATGCCAATCTACAAAGAATCATGGCCAACAGAGTTGTTCTGGCTGACCAGGGTTTATTGAATGAACCCAAGCCTTATCCCTGCAGCCAATCAACCATCAATCTCTTCATCTCATGGTTAACAGGGCAGAACCAGCTATAGAACATCTTTCCAAATTGGGAAGCAGGATACTTCCATTGTACATTGTACTTTTCTGCATGCAACCTTTTCATTCTCTTCCATGTGGGAAATTGTACCAGTTCCTTCATTACTTTTTAAAAGATATACATATAAACATATATGTGTGTGTGTATATATGTACATACACACACACATACACACAAATGCACATATACATATCCTTGCCTGGCTAGTACTACTGCCTAAATACGCCTTCCTTTTAGATGACTGGAAAAAATGAAATAACCAAAAGGGCTCAGTCTCTAGTTGCTCCCTGTGAAAAGCAAGCCCAGCTAAGCTGGCTCGCTAAAGTGTTACTGTCCCCAAGACCAAAGGCATAAAGGGACTACTCAATAATTAGTTAGAGATTTATCTGGAGTAATGAAAACCCTAAGTATATGAGTACAGTTTAAATAGAATCTAGTCCTGTGGGGCCCCACTACTCTCTGTAAGCCTGGTTCTCTGATGCTCCCTTACGTGCCCAGAACGGTGGGATGCAGCAGGAGGCTCCCAGCAAGGCATCCCCCATAGCAGCTGCGCTGCCACCTGGATGCTCGGTCTTTAACTAGGAGCTGATGGTTGCTTTCACTCATATCCAGAGGCCGCTGAGACAGGCGCACTCAAAGAGGCCAGTGCCAAGAGAGAAATGGCCAAAGGAGAGAACGAGTACTGCGTGTTCCCTGGGAGAGCTTATATAGCGGAATTACATCAGTGCTGGAGGCTTCAGCTGGAATTTGTGATAACAGGATTGCCCCATGAAGTCATATGGAGTTATAACAACTTCCATTTTGACATTCCAATATAAAAAGGACTTGATCCTGTTCCTTTGAGAGGAAGTTGCCTTTACCCAGATTTTTTTACCCTATTCCATCATGGTGGCTGTTACCTACCAGTCCCCAGGTCATTCTCTCTCCTTTCTCAAGGAGTTTACTACTTGATTCCAAGTCTCTTTCCACCCAAAAATCTCATCTCCAGTTCCTTAATTTCCCCACCTCCCATGGCCTACTACTAACTACTTCACTCTGCCTCAATCACACAAAGGGATGGTTATGCTTTAATCTGACGTCACTCTCCAGTGCTATCCTTCCACAATCAAGAAATCTGAAATGCCTCTATTAAAAAATGGCCTCCTATCAATTCATCTTTCCATATGCCTCACTCCTCCTAAGCCTATACTTTGGCCCCACCATTATCATCAATTCCTATACCATGTAGAGAGGCAGCATGGTACAGTGGATGGAGCTTTAGACTCGGAGTCAGAAAGATTTGGGTTCAGATGCCACCTGACACTTAGTAGCCATGTGACCCTGGGTAAGTCATTTAACCTCTCTTAGTCTATAAAATGATTGGGTTGAATTCAGTGACCTCTAAGGCGCCTTCTAACTCTAAATCTAGGTTCCTATGAAAAGTGCTGTACTATGTAAATGAGTTGTTTTGTTACTATTGTTAGTATTATCATACACCTTGTTCTCATCTCTTGTGATGAAGTTCAGATAGAAATAGTTCTGGGACAAGTCACTGTCTTGTCATCATTCCTTTATATTTGAAGTTCTGAAGACTCTTGCACAGGTGGATAAAAACCATTGCTTCCTATAATTGAATAAAAGCAAAACAGGTGCCCATCAATTGGGCAGTGGCAGAACAAATTGTAGTTATGTCAATGTAATGGGATTTTATTACCCCATAAGAGGTGATAAATAGGATGGATTCAGAGAAATGTGTAAAGACTGATATCAACTGATACAGAGTGAAATGAGTAAAACTGGAAGGACAATCTACACAATAATCATTCTCACTGAGCCAAGAAGAGTTTTTAAAAAGAAAGGATAAATTTCTGTTCTCTCGCCTCTTACCTCTTAGACAGGAGAGGCAAGCTTCATTGAGGCCCTAATGAGACAGAACTGGGGAAGAGTCTGCATATCTTAGGATGAGTATCTCTCCTTCTGAAACAGCACAACAGTTCCCCAGCCAAAGATTGTAGCTGAGTATGAAGCTGGAGGTGGTAAAGACTGTAGCTGCCCGCTGAAGAGCAAGCACAAAGAAACCCAATGTTTCAACCTGTCTAGTTGGATGCTCTCTCCTGCAGACACCAAACCCTGTGAGGAGTCACTTAACATGGTGGGCTTAGCAGAGGAGTTCAGCACAGATAGTCCTTTGACAATCATGAGGATTCTGCTATCTTGAGGAGAAAAAAACCAAAACCCTTCCAGTGCCAGGAGTTGTGGGTTACACTTTGCTACATCTAAAACTCTAAATCAGAGTACTAAATAATGTATTCTAAATTCTACTTGTGATCAGTGATGCTGGCCTCCTAGCTATGCTCCATCCCCCATCTCTGAGTGTTTTCATTGGCTGTCCTCTATGCCTAGAATGTGGTCTTTCCTCATCTCTACATCTTAATTTCCCTGGCTTCCTTCAAGTCTTAGCTAAAGCCCCACCTTCTACAACAATGTTTTCCCAATCCTCCTTAATCTCTCCCTTTGAAACCACCCCCTGACTTATCCCGTATTTATCTTGCTTATCGGTAGATGTTTACATGTTGTCTCCCCTCCTTAGTCCGTGGACTCCTTGAGATCAGGGGCTATCTTTTACACTGGAGGGTGATGACAGATTAATAACCACCCTTTTGTGTGATTGAGGTGAACTGTAGTAGTAAGTCATGGGAGGTAGGGAAATTGAAGAACTGAAGAGGAGATGGGGAATTTGGGAGGGGGGTGTTTGAGTTGAAGTCTTCTAGAATAAGAGCAAGGTTTTGGGTAGAGAGAGACTTGGAACCTTGAGAAAGGCACCTGGGGGCTGGTAGGTAACAACCATCTTGATTGAATAGGGTAAAAAAATCTGGGTAAAGGCAAACCTCCTCTCAAAGGAACAGGATCAAGTCCTTTTCCTATTGAAATATTAAAATGGAGGTTGACATAACTCCATATGACTTCATGGTGCAATCTTGTTATCACAGAACTTAGCGCAGCGCCTTGCACATAGAAGGCACTTAATAAATGCTAGTTGACTTTGACTATGACTGGGATTTTCAAAGGGAATTAATAGCTGATTGTTCTATATTGATACATTTTAACTACATCCTAATTTCCTTTTTCTCCCTCAATATAAAACCATCTCATCCCTAACAGGTGAAGGCTATCCACTACTAATCTATTGCAAGGAGAGAGCCACTGGTTTTGGTTATGGTTATATGTGTGACTTAATTTCCTGAAATGAGATCATAGTAGAGATTTGGATGGCAGTATATGTCATATTTTTCTTGTGTAAGGAATTAGGCCCATTACATTGATTCATCTACTATCAGTAAATTCTGTAGTTAGAGCAACCCAGCATGAGGTTTTGTCTATGTTCCTTGAAATCTTGAGCCCTACCAACACAAATTACCATGGAACCATGATCTTGGTCTTTTACTCCTAACGTTCTATGATATCAACCTACTTCTACCTTCCTTATCTTGCTAATGTGCCCAAATATCAGTGACTTTTAGGTAATTTTGGGTGCCAAGTTAAAATGCTTTCCCATTTTTTTTTTGTTTTTAGTAGCAAGTATAGCGCATTCAGTAATCTCGGCCAAAATATTCTTAATAGTATTGTGCTTGGCAGCTATACTATCATCATGGTGATATATTTGCTTTCCACAAAGGTAAATAATGACATGGAAATATTCTGAGAACAGCTGGTACAAAAGTTTTTAAAATGTTCATCCTCAAGCAATTTTTTTTTTCCGTAAGAAATTACATAACATGTGATTAGAGACTTGGAAAGGAAATAAGAAAATGTGATTGTTAGTATTCAGACCTGAAGGCATTGAACTGTGGTTTGGTTCTTCATTTTTCTTAAGACACTCTCAATCCATCTGTTAGGGAGGCTATGAGAAAGTACCCAAAGAAAAGGCTATAGGATGAGAAAGAGTTTCTTACTGCTATGTCTCTATCTGATTTATAAAAGGTATATGTGTCCCAAGTATGGGACATGGCTTTGAGGTACGCTTCTTGCCCCCACTTAGAATCATAGAATTTTGTTGGAATAAGCCTTAGAGGTAATCTAATTAATTTAGTTCAATCCAATACAACAAATATTTATTAAGCACCTACTATATACAGAACATTGTCAATGGGTGTTCAGAATACAAAGATAGACATGGAACTTATCTAACCTTCTTTTATAGATAAAGAAACTGAGGCCCCAATTTCTTCCTAAATTTTCTCTAGGGTTCTTTGCAAGACAGCTTTTGTGAATTTTCTAAGTGTCACTGAACCTATTAACAATAGAACTGATTTTCTGAGCTGTTCCCCCTTCCCTTAATACACATGACCTCTCAATATACATAATTTAAAATTCTTGGTATAGTTGTTCTATCCCTTTACTCCCCTCTCTGTCCCCATTCTTCACCAAACATATGCTCACATTCTCCATCATACCAATTATATCTTTAATATATCCTTACCAATTATATACTAATTTTATTCATTCATTCTGGACCCAGATGGCTCTAGAGGAGAAAGTGAGGCTGGTGATCTCGCACAGCCCTCCCTCACTTGAATCAAAGTCAACTGCAAGTCATGTCATCACTTCCCTGATGCCACAGTGCTCTTCAAAAATGAAAGACAAACACAACCTGAGCCATCCTTTGACTCACTTCTTAAAGAGACCTATTCACTGAATGTGTGTTGCCTCACTCAAAGTAAGAACCTAAAAGGGCCAGGGTCTCCCATTGCATCCTGGACCCTCTCCAGTCATTCTGATGAATATCTGGTCACAGGACCCAGGTGGCTCTGGAGGAGAAAGTGAGGCTGGTGACCTTGTACAGCCCTCCCTCACTCAAATCAAAGTCTGCAAGTCATATCATCATTTCTCTGATGCCATGGTCCTCTTCGTAAATGAAGGACAAACCCAATACTAATTTTAGATGAGAGGTTGATATTCAAACCCTTTCCCTGGAAATTATGGACAGTGAAAGTTAGAATGGTTTAGGGAAGCATATGTATTGTAGTCATCTTTCACAAATCTACTTAATGATCTATCAGTCCTGCAGTCCTTTTCCGAAGCCTAAGACAAGTGCAACTTGTGGCTGTAGGACCGCTCCCCCATCTTTCACTGGTAATTCTAGGTTAAGGTCCCCAGAGGACAATTGACTATTCATTTTTCAGGGCTCCTTTGAGGGACTATGGGTTTCTAGTAGTGTAGCTAAGGAGCCCCCACTAGTGTGGTCCCCATGAACAATTAGCTAGCCGGACTTAATTAGTTTTTCCAAAGGTAAAGCAAGAACAGTAAGCTCCATAGATAGAAAATTTCCCTAAAAAGTCAGGATACATTCCCCCACAAATACACACAATATTCATGGGAAGAATAGGCTTAAATTTAGAGTAAAATGATAATAGTGAGGCCATAAAGAACACATATGGCCAAAGGTAAATTCATATTCATGGTTACTGGAAGGCATTTCCTTCTATAGCCGGTATTCTTCTCCAATACAAGGGATCACACTCCTCTCTTTCTGCAGTATTTCTTTGGGAGCAGTGTCCTGGTCCAGGCTTCACAATGACATGATCATTCTCTTTTCCTCCTACCCCTCAAGAGTGATTGCAACTCGCAGGTTTCAGTCCAACTCTGGAATTATAATACCCAGCTCCAGAACTTGAAGTCCTCCAACACTAGCCTGGTTCACCACTTGATAGCATCTGCTGATATTTCTCCAGCTATTCAAATTCTCGATGGGTTTGGTTAATTTGTTTGTTTAGCCGACTCTTTTGTTCCTTTCTTTATCCAATTAAAGAGCAGTTCGCACCTGATAAAGGGATTACAGAGTATAAACAACCTTAAAATTTTTTTCTAAAAACCTAGTTATGGTTGTTGAGTTATTGACCTCTTTCCTTATACTAGGTATGGGTAAGTCACATCCTGGAGCTTCACCTCAGCACAAAGGTTAGTCATTCATAGGTTTATAGATGTGGAACTGGAAGAGACATCACAGATGTGCAAGCTTCTTGTTTAACATATGAGGAAACTGAGGCCCATCTAGTGCAAGCTTCTTGTTTAACATATGAGAAAGCTGAGGCCCAGGAGAATTAATGACTAGTTCAAAGTCACACAGGCAATAAATGCCAGAGAAAAATTTAAACCCAGGTCTTCTATTACATACCACAGAGAGCTGAGATGATTCCCTTGTTCAAGAGCATGAAAGCCATGTATAAGTCTGGGCATATGGTTTGTAAAGCAAGCAGTAGTTATGATCTTATTTAGGCTGAAACAAATTATTATCCAAGAGATGTAGGACCAGGAAAGAGTGTGACACTGGTCATCTAGAAAGAGTGAGAGAAAGCAGATGAGAGAAAGCTTGAATGAGTATTGTGTCAATACTCATGAAATGATAGGTAACCTGGAGAAAACTGTCCCCTTACCCCAGCATATTGGGTATACCCCCTGAGGAGATGTACAGGAAGACATGGGCAAGAATCTCCCAGGATGAAGAAGCATAGATGGGTTGGTATCTGTGCAATGGAGGGAGCACCCAAATCAGTCAAATTACAAATCCATTGATGTCTTGAAGTATAAGAAAACCAACCTGTAATGTCTACAGCCAACATAATCACCCTCAGTTCCACTGATGGAAATGAGTTGGATAATTACCAAACCTTCCCTTTGGAAATACCATTTTCTATAAAATAACATAGAAACAATGCCTACCCTTTAATATACTTGGAGTCTTTAGTACAGTCCAGTAGGAGATGCCTGTAGACAGTACTTCCTGCATGGTACCTACATAGATTTTTGCTGCCTTGTTTAGATATTAAAGAATGAATGAGGCTACTTCATCCATTGTTCCCTTCTCTGCTTAAAATAGAAGTTACCATGACTTAAAGTACAGGACTAACTGGGGAGAACTGAACTATGGGACAGTAAAAGCATATGTATTTTCAAAGGATCTGCTTGTATCCAAAGCTCAACATCAGCCTTTAAAACAACATAAGTCCTTAAACAGAAACAAGGCAAGTAATAAAATGTTTCATGTTAGTTGCAGGGTCGGTCTCTCTCTCTCTCTCTCTCTCTCTCTCTCTCTCTCCCCCTCTCTCTACTCCCCACCCCATGTGTTTCTGTATCTCCTCTTTCTCCTTCTCTCCCTCCCTCTGCTTCTCTTATCCCTTCCTCTCCCTCTCCTTCCTTTCCCCTACTCCCTTTTCCTTTTTTGCCTCCCCCTACCTTCCCTCTTCCTCTCCCCACTTGCACACATCTGCTGTTTGAACATTTGGCACTATATAGAAATGATCAGCAAAACCATGAACTCAACAGACAGAGCAGGAGTCCAAATGTAGCTCAAAATTGCAGGATCTCAAGGCTAGAAGCGGCCTTTAATAGGATACCCAGGCCAGCTCCACAGCCTCACTAATAATCACACTTCAAATATCCGAGCCAATGTGCATTTATCATCTCCAAAAAAAAAAAAGATCCCAGAATTTCTGACTAACCTGTACCAGTATTTCAAAACTTTGCCAAAAATAATTTTCTTCATTTGCAACCTAAATGCCTCTGCTCATGCTCTGCCTCATGCTAAATATTCAGTAGTAAAGATGGAAGGAAGGAAGGGAGGAAGGAGGGAAGGAAGGAAAGAAGGGAGGGAGGGAAAGAAGAAAAAAGGAAGAAAGGGAAGAAGGAAGGAGAAGGAAGCAAGGAAGAGAGAGGGAAGAAGAGACAAAGAGAAGGAAGGCAAGAGAAAAGGAAAGAAAGGAGTGAGAGAAGCATGGAGGGAAGAAAAGAGGGGAGGAAGAAAGGGAAGGAGGGGAGAGTGGAGGGAAGGAAAGAGCAAAGGAAGGAAGAAGAGAAGGAAAGAAAGGAGAGGGAGGGAAGGACAAGGGGAAGGAAGGAAAAAAGGGAGGAAGGGAAAGATGGAGGCAAAATCTCCAGGTCTCTTGACTCTCAAATCAAGTGCCCTTTATGTCATGTATCTCTCCTAGGAGATTATCACTCAGTCCAATATAAGCTATTCATACCTAATATGACTTAGTTGATCAGATTACATAAGAGAGTCATAAGAGAATAAGACATAGGTCAGATATGTTGTGGTAAAAGGAACAAGAACAGAGAAAATTCTGGGACATAAGATATAGTCAAGGGAGGGTAGGTACAGATGGCACTGTCACCATGGCAGGTCCTGTATCTGCAGTATGAGAACCATGGGGAGGAAGAAGTGAGGGATACAAAGAAGAACCAATTTTCTTCCCCATTTTACTGAGTTTGTCCTCCTGGTCAGTTGTAGTGATAATACAATGTGAGAGAGTGTAGTACGGTGGTAAAAACACACCGTCTCTGGAATCAGAGGGCCTGAATTCAAGTCCTATTTTGGACCATTCCTATGGGTTACAGTGATCACTTATTTTAGAAATCCACAACAACAAACTACCTGCTCAGCTATTTCTGCTGCTTTTCTGCTACTCTTTTTTCCTTTGCTTTCCTTTCCTCTCCCTCCCACCACAGCTCAGGCACCATGAACTTAGAGTGTGAGAGGGGGAAAAACTTCCTTCTTCTGCTCTCTCTCTTTCAACCTGCATCCAAGAAATGGGCCTAGGGGAGTTTGTTTCTGTTCAGTGTTGTTTGTCCTCCTCGCTTCTAGGTATAAGAAAAGCCAGGATTGTAGGCAGTGGGGCATAATCAGCTAGTTTAACATAGAAGCTGAGAAAAGCCAGTGTTCCTGGGGCTCAACCCTGAGGGAGTTTTGAACTTGGAACCTGGACTGTGCTCTATAGAAACCAAGCTAAACTATGACCCTACTCCCCTTCCCTTCCTCAGAGACTGAGGTATCACAGAGTTTGGGTATATGCGTGGTGAGGGGTGGGAATGGAGAGTTAAGCTTCTCATGTGTTGTCCAAGGCATTGGACTAGGTCCTTGGAATACAAGGTAAAATATGAACCAGTCCCCGCCTTCAAGGAGCTTAAATTATACAGAGGAATACAGCATGCACACAGATAAGTAAACACAAGGTACATATGAAATCAATACAAAGTAATTTGAAGATGAGGAAAACATTAACCACTGGAGGGCTGGGGTGTGTGTTAAAGTAAAGGTCTGATGAAGGATGTGGCATCTGAGCTAAGCCTTTTTTTTTAATTGAAATTTATTTTTAACACTCACTATTTGAAAAATGTTGAGTTCCAAATTCTCTCCCTCCCTTCCACCTTCCTACCCTTGATGAAGGTGAGCAATATGATAGTCATATAAAGCATATTTCCATATTAGCCATGTTGCAAAAAAAAAAAAAGATAAAAATCAAGAAATGTAAAGAAAGTGAAAAAAAACTGCTTTAATTTGCCCTCAGAATTAAGCAGTTCTCTGTAGAGGTGGATAGCATTTTTTTTTATCATGGGTCTTTTAGAATTATCATGGGCCACTGTATTGGTGAGAGTAGTCAGGTCTTTCACACTTGATCATTGTTACAATATTGTTATTACTATATACAACAATCTCCTGGTTCTGTTCATTTTACTTTGCAACAATTCATATAAGTCTTCCCAGGTTGAGCTGAGCCTTGAATGAAGAAGTTAGGGATTCCAAGAGGCAAAGCTAAAGAAGGAGAATATTCCAGGCCCAGGCTTGGCTACTACTACAGTAGCTTGGGTTGATTATTTTCATTCTTGGGGCTCAACTTAGCCTGATCTCTTGGTCTGACCACACTTAACTGACTTATGTTGGTGGTCTTTCCTTGAATACATTTATCTTCCTACTCTCCAAACCCCTGTTGTTGCTTCTGTCCCTTGGATTCTTGTACAATTCTTGTGCAATGACTAAGGGTAACAAAAATATAACATTAATGGTCTTTGACTTTTGGGAGTTTTATTATCAACTTCTCCCCCACCCCCACCCCAACTCTCCTGCTCTCTATGGAGAAGCCAACAATTTCCTTTATCCTTTTATTATTTTTGATCAGACCCTTTAAACATACACAGATTTTGAAATCCAGGAGGCAGCAGCAGATGTGGCCATATCTATGCGCTGTGATTTTTCTCTAAGAATGTATACTGCGACAACTACAACTGATAGAGGAAACTGTAATAACTTGAGTGCCCCATAGACATATCAGCAATAATCCAGTCACTTAGCCCAATGACAGAAAAGTTGACTTTCAAAACTCGTGACAGTATTCAAAAGTTTGCCTCATTTTTTGGACATGTCACAATTGTTATTACTCAAAATATACTGCACTATCCTGGGGATCTCTGGACTGTACATGAAAGCAAAGAAAACACTCAGAGGGCAATCATTGGCCATGGTTTTGTGGTTTTATATTGGAGGGGTTACAGAGGGAGTTTGTTGTATAATGAAATAACAGAAGGATTAAGAGTGTTTGGGATAACCATATGTAGCATAGCAAAATCCCATTATGATTTTTTTTTAACACAGTGGGTTGGGATCAAGGTCATTCTATAAAGGTAATTTTCTCTTAAGACCAAAATTGGCCATTTAACTGAAGAAAATGGCACAGCTGCCAAGAAGAACCTTGAGAACACTTACAAGTTCATTGTGGAATCAACTCAAGTGGACAGACATTTTCTAACCTACTTGCTTCCACTATACTGCAAAGTTTTGTGCACCACTGCCTTTATCATAAACTCCATCCAATGCCATCTCATCTCCACTGTGAAAGATTCTGGGGGAAAATAAATTCAATTTAATTCTACAAACATTTATTAAGTATTTACTATGTCTGTAAGAGACAGCCTGATGTAGAGGACAAAAAGCCAGCCTTTTAGTTAGGAAGACTTGGGTTCAAGCCTCATCTTTGATGCATACAAGCTGCATGACCCAGAGGAAAAAATTTAACTTCTTGGTGCCCTAAGCAACTTTCTTTCTTTTTTTTTTTAATTTATTTTTAATATGTTTAGTTTTCAGCATTGATTTTCACATGCGTTTGAATTACAGATTTTCTCCCCATTTCCACCCCCCCCCACTCCAAGATGGCGTACACT